>CM033277.1:4060185-4499981 GCA_019343175.1 Oedothorax gibbosus | reverse complement strand
GAAACTTTTTTTTTTTGGTTTTTTAAAAAAAAAAAAAAAAAAATTGGGGCGCCCAAATTTAAGAAACAAAATTGAGCGTCCAAATTTTAAGAAACAAAATTTTGGGGTCAAATTTAAGAAATAAAATTTAAAGGTCTATTTTAAAAAATAAAATTTAAAGGGGTTTCAAATTAAAAAACAAAATTGGGGATCCTTTTTAAAAAAGAAACAAAATTTTAAGGATCCTTGAAAGATACACAATTGAGGATCCTTTTTAAAAGAAACAAAATTTGAGGATCCTTTTTTAAAAACATGATTTTCGAGTATTAACACTACTTATTGAACTGCAATTTTGCATTTGGGAGATTTTAACCACCCGAAATTTTTGGGAAATGCGTTAAATTCCCGTCCCATGGGGGATCATAAAAAAATCCCCTTTTAAGCTTTTTTAATCTTTAAAGATGAATTTTTTTTTAAATGCAAAAAGGGTCTTAGCCAGCTATACTTTTCATTTTTATTTCCAACTAAAAGAAATTTAAAATTTGCTCTGAAATTAATGTTTTTTTAAAACAATTTCAATTAAAAAAAGTTTTTTTCCACCTTTTCTTTAGTTTTCTAAAAATTAAATATTGGGGTGACGGATTAAAGACGCCCCATGACCCAGTTTTTAAATTTTGTCGATAACTTGTTAATTTTGATCATACCCCAATCAAAAAATCTTCATTAACTCATTAATTTTTAGGGAAAGGGGCATTGTTATTATGGATTATACTTTTTATTCTTTAAATTTGGGCTAAATATTTTTTTTATGTTTTGGTATTTAAAGACGAATTGCGTATTTACATGAAATTAAATCCAAAAAAGTGTAAATTTTGGGAAACTTAATTTATTTTCAGATATTAATCTTTAAATTTTAAAATTAAATTAATGAAATTAAAATTTTTTTTTCCATTGTTTATCAAAAATTAAAATTGCTTTTTTTTTTTGCGCAAAATCGGGATAAGTATTTTTCAACATCTAGAAAAATATTTTTTAAATCTACAAAGGGGGAAAAGGGATAAATTTTTTATATTTTGATTTGCTGAACTAGTTTAAACGCGTTTTTTTTTTAAATTTTAAATAATTTTTTTTTAAAGGATCAAACTTTTTTTTTTCATTAAATAATTTTCCAAGTTAAAAATTTTTAACGGGTTTATTTTTGGAAAAAAGTAATTTACAATTTTGTTCGAACACTTGTTAAAAAAAGGGTACCTAATAAAAACCCAAAATAAATTTTCCAATATATTTTTGTTGAAGAAAAAATTCGATTTTAAAACAAATTGTTTTTCCCTTTTTTAAAAAAAAAATTTTAAAAAAAAAAAATTTTTTAAATTTAAAGTTACTTTTTTTTTTTAAAATTTTTCTCAAAAAAAAAGGGGTAAAAAATCAAAAAAAAATTTTACAAAATAAAAATTTAGACTTAGTGGGTTTAGCCCATAAAGCCCAAAAGGCCCTTTTTTTGGTGTAAACTGGCAAGACCCCCCTTTTTTAGTTAAAAAGGGTAGCTTTTTTTTTTATTTTAAAAAAAATGGAAAGGCAGGAAAAACCCCTTCCCCCAAAATCCGGGATTTTTATTTTTCCCCCCTTTGGGGTTATTTTTTCATATAAAGCTCGAACAACCCCCCCAACCTACCATCCCCAAAAATTTTTCCCCCTTTTTTTTGGCGAAACACATTTTTTAAAAAAAAAATTTATAAAAAAAAAATTTTTTTTTTTCATGTACCTTTCAGAACTTTTTTTTTGCGCTATGCTCAAGTTTTTAATTTCGAGAATATTTAAATGTTATTTTTTTTTTTTTAAATCGTAATTTAAAAAGGGGGTTTTTTTAAATTTTTAAATTTTGGGAAAAAAAAATTTTTAAAAGGTTTTTCCCCCTTTCGAGATTTTTAATTTTCATAAATGAACCTTGCTTTTTTCGAACTGTAGTTTTTTGGGGGGAAAAACTAGGCTCAGTTTTTTTATTCTCTAAACTAAAAAAAAAACCCCCCACCAAATATATTCGCAAAATTTTCTTTTCTTTTTATTATTAAGCGTTTTAACATGGTTAAAAGCTTAATTTTTAAAAAAAAAAAATTTTTTTTTGGTAAATTGTTTTAAAAAAAATTTTTTTAAATTTAAATAATATTGTGATTGATTCAAAAGATCATGGGACAAATTATACCCTTAAAAATAGTTTTGGCAATATAAAAAAATGGAAAAACCAACGAAAAAAAAATTTTTAAAAAAAAAAGAAAAAAAAAGATGCACTACTAATTTTCAATAACGTGTTGCATATAAATTTAGTCTTCCGTGACCTCGAAAAAAAGGGGGAAAACCCCATTTTCACCCCATTAATTTCAAGGAGCAAAATTTACGTAAAAGTATCTGTATTATCGAAAAATGCCACACATTTATTAAAAAAATTTTTAAATTTTTTCCTTTTGTGTGAGTTGAAGGCTTTTAATTGTTGAGTCTTTGTTCAATGAAATGTGTCAATTTTTGTATAGTTCGTGTTTTGAATAATGAAAAATTTTAAAATACTAAAACAAAACGGTAATTATAAAACCTTTTAAGGGGGTTTAAATTTATGGGGGTTTTAAAAAAAGGTTTTAACCCCTTTTTTCCCCAAAAAAATCCCTTCCCCCCTAAGGGGGAATTTTTTTTCAAATTTTTAAAACTCATTTTTTCGGAAAAAAAAATTTGTGGGGTATTTTTAAAATTTTTTTTAAAAAAAGTCGGAAAGGGGGATACTGGTTCCCCAAAAAGAACTTTTTCGATTTTTAAAACCCGGGGGTTTTTTCCCTTTTTTTTGGTTTTGATTTTTTTTAAAATAAACTAAAAATTTTTTAAAAGTTTTTTTTAAAAAAAATTTTTTTTTAAAAAAATTTAAAAAAATTTTGTTTGAAACCCCTTGGGGGGGAAAAAATTTTAAAAAAGGGGGGGTTAAAATTTCCCCGAAAAAAAATTTGGGGGAAGGGGGGGTTTATGGGAAAAACCTTTAACGAAAAAAAATTTTGAAACGAAATCAAAGGGGAAATCGAATTTAAAAAACCCAAAAATTATTACTCGAAAAATAAATTGGGAAAAAAGGTTTTTGGGTAAAAAATTTTTTTTTTATGTTTTTTAACGATATTTATTTTTTAAATTTTCCCCGGGTTAATTTTATCAAAAATTTTATAAAATTATTTAAAATAGTAATTTTTTAAAAATTGGGGGGGGGAAAAGTGAATGGGGGGGGGGGAAAAAAAAGGGGAAGGGGGGAATTTAATTTTAAAAATTTTTTCAAAATTGGGGGGGTTTTTTTCAATTTGGGGGTTAAAATTTTTTTTTAAATTTTTTGGGCCCGGGGTTTTAAAAAAATTTTCCCCTTTTTTTTTTTAAAAAAGCCCTTTTTTTTTTAGTTTTTTTTTTAACCTTTTAAGGGGGGTTTTTTAATTTCCCCCCTTTTGTGGGGGGCTTTTAAAAATTGGGGGTTTTTTGGAAAAGGCCCCTTTAAAAGGGGGGGACAAAAAAGTAAAAAATTTTGGGGGTTGGGAAAAAGGAGAATCAAAGGGGGAAAGGGGGAAAACGGGGAAAAACCCAAATTTTAAACCCCAAAGGGTTTTTTTTATAAAAAAGTTTCCAATTATAGGAAAATTTTGGGGAAATTTTTTTTTTGGAAAAAACTTTGCTTGTTGAATTTTAACCCCCAGGCATTTCCAATTTTTTTTACGGGGAAAAAGGGGAAAAGGGGGGGCCAAAAATTTTTTTTTGGGGGGGGAAAATAGAGGGTAAAAATTTTTAAAAGGTTTTAAATTTTTTTCCCCCGGGAAAAAACTTTTTTTTAAAAAAAAAAAATCAAAAAAAAATTTTTTTTTTAAAAATTAAAAAAAACCACTAAAAAATTCCCCAAAAAAACTTTCCCCATAAAAAAATTAAAAATAAAGGTTTTAAAATTTTTTTTTTAAGGGGGAAAAAAAAAAAATTTAATAAGAGAAACTTAAACCCCCCCAAAAAAACAAAAGGGGGGAAAGGGGGAAGGGGGAAAATAAATAATTTAAAAAAAAAAAAAAATTTTTAAAAAAAAATTTTAAAATTTTTTAAAAAAATAAAATTAGAAATTTTTAATTTTCTAGATAATTTTTTTGCAGATATTTTTCCGACGAAAAACATATTCAAATACAACTTAAAAAAACAGATTTAACAGGGTCTAAAAACAGAGAATTTTATGAAAGATTTTTTTAAATTAATTTTTTTTAGTTATTTATAATTTTTTTATGACTTTTTTTTTCTTTGTGTAGCATTGATTCATCTTAATACTTCAGGCACTGCATTTTTGAAGCGGGGCATAATTTCGGAGAAAAATAAGGGGACAAACACTCGAATCTTACAAAAAGAAAAAAAATTAAAAACTTTTTTGTTAAAAGAATCGAAAAAATATTTTTTTTTTACTCGTCCATCCCTATAATTCTATTATATACTCTAATGTACATTCATAAGAAATGTTAACTTTTCATAAACATCATTTGAGGTATAGCATTTTAAGTATGGGTATGTTTCCAAATATTACAAACCGAGTAAAAAAAGAATCGGCCAGTACTTAGATTGCGAGTTTGAATCCCGTTCGTTTTGAATCGCCAACTGCACAGTGGATTGAATAAACAATTAACAAAATATTTTTCTTTAAAAATAAAATGTAAAACTAAAAATATCACCCACCCCTACATTCGAAAGTTTTTTTATTTATGAAAATATCTTGTTTGAACAGTTCAAAACGTTCTTTTCCCACCTATGCAGGAATTTTAATGAATCGTTTTTTTTTTATATTTGACTTGTATTACATTTTAAATATCGATTTTAATAACGAAATACTATTTTACTAATATAAATGTAATCGTAAAACTTATAACGTTAATATTCCGTAATTAACATTCAAAACACAATCGTAACGGCTTCTTTTCAAAGCCAAACTTTATTCTTCTCAACAAACTCTCAACTGACTTTTCTTTTAAAAAACTACATTCTCGCGCTCTCTTAAAACTTCAATCCAAGGTAATGCCAACATAATTGATATACAATTTCCTGACAATCAAGTTCCATTTGCAGTTAAATTTGAATATCCTTCACAACATAGAAAATTCTGTTTATCTAAATAAAGTTTACTTCAGAAAGAAAGATTTTTTTCTTAACGTTTTTATAATTTGTAAAAGTGTCGTAAATTAAAAGGACCTTATTTCGATAAACAATAAAATCTAGAAAAATGCTAAAAGAAAATAATAATCAATGGAGACATCACTTTAACTAGTTGACTTGCCTGTCGCATGGTGAAAAATATATAATTTCTTGCAACTTTTTCAAAATATTTTTTTTTAATCCATTAACTAATCGCTTTGACTTAAGTTCCTGTTTTGACAAACAGTTACAAGAACAATTAGTTCGCTATAATTCTTTCCAGAATAAACTATTTGGATGTAAAATACTTTTAATTAGATTTAACGTTGCCAAATTTTAAAAGTAAAGTTCATTTTCTAACCTGTTTCTATATGATACATTATATTTGGCCTGATTTGGTTAAAAACCACAACACAATGCGAAATTTTTGTGTAATATGTGGTTGTTTTTGGATGGTAAAGAGCAATTGACATTGTTTATTTTTTAAGAAATCTGGAATTTTAATTGGGTTTAAAACTTGATGTCATTAATTGTCATTAATAATCTTTCTTCAGTATTATGTAAAAAACATTTTTATTAAAAGCAATCTATATTGACTTTAGCACTTAATTGTATATAGTCTGATTATGGCACTTTAATTTTCACTTATGTATTGCAATTTTAAGTTTTAAAAAGAAAAGTATAGGGACGTTCTTTTTCGCTAAATAAAACAAAAGCAACTTAAATCAAATCCGAACTGTATCGAGGACAATACTGAGCTAATTTTTAAAAAAAATAAATCTTAGAACAAAATACACATTAGAAAATTTGAATAATCAGTGTAAAATAATCACTTTTTTCAATCCATCCATAGCGTTAAAGATTAAAAGGCAAATTTTGAAACAAACTTAATTTGTTAATCATTTAATCTTAAGTTTGAGCATAATTTTTTTAAAAAATCAATACATTTGTGCAATCCTATGTTTCACCTCATTATTAATATGATAATAGGGGTTTCATAAATACGTTTTCAAACTTTTTTGCCAATTTTTATTAAAATTTAATTGAACAAATATATGGTTTGATTTCATTAAATGTAATTCAAATAAATATAAAAGGATTGATATGACAAATCCCCCTTCAAGCTCTACCCTTTGCAACACAAAACATTTTAAATTGATTTGCTTGAAAAAAAATAGGTTAACAAAGGTTTCACGACAGTTAGGTTATATTTTGACTAGGCTAAGCGTCGTAGACACAACTTCTCTGTTCTATGTGGCACAACAGTTTATTTTTTATAACCCAAAAACAATATGAAGACCCATTTTAAGAGTTACTCCCTTGAGTCCAAGCAGCTTTGTTAACATTTAAATAATCCCTTTTTCAACTATGTCCACGATAACAGTGAAATCACAAAAACTTAAAAACGGTGCGGCTCTGCTTTTAATTGCTTAATCTACGACGTCGAATTGTTTTTTTAGTAATTATGAAATATGATTTGCTACAAGCACGTAATCTGAAAATGAATCAGATACTTAAAATATTTAAAGTTAAATGTTGAGAGACTGTTCCGTTTGTCAATGGTGCAGTTGCAATGTATGTGACTTAAACATGTATCTACATTTCCTGAAACAGGAAATCACACGTTCGAATAGTCGGGTAGTCTTTAAAATCAGTTTTATAAGTAAATAACGGAAACTTTATTTGAAATGGTGTTTTTAAAATTAGTGCAGCTTAGTAAATCTGGATACAGTTGCAGGTTATTTAAGTCAGTTTGTAAACAGGTGAATATTTAAACTATTTGTCCACTCTTTCTCTACTTTTCATAGACTTGAAAAAGCAGGCAGTATAGTTGAAAGGAACTTAAGCAATATTTCATACCGATATCAAATTCATTAAAATACACTTTAAATTTCTTTTTAAGGAGAATTTCTGCACTTGAATCGTTATTTTCTTAAAACAAAGTCGGTAACAATTTTATTAAGTAAAAACAAGTTATTTTTTTATTATTTTAAGAAAAGTTTAAAAAGATCTTAATAAGTTCAATAAGCACTGTAGGACGGCATATGCAAGAAATTCGTAAAGGAGATCACCTTTTTACACTTCTGGAAAAGTCTTAGCTTTTGTCAGAGGTAATATTAACATGAAGTAAAATTTTAGATAGTTTTAATTCCTTCATGTATCTAAGAATACTGGATTTTTTTTTACTACGAAAATAGGATTCGTTAAGGAAGAAAATGTGAAATTACAATTTCACGTCAGAAAAAACGATTGTGGTTCCATCTTTAGACCTCATTTGCCAAATTTATCTTAATTATTATTTTTTTTTATTTCTAATGGCAGTTATTGGACAGTTACAGTAATTCAAACAATGCGAACAGAACAAGAAAGAAATCACTGCAACAAAGTCCATCAACTTATCTTGTCTCTCGCCTCCCAGTAGCGTTCTGAGAGGGTACTCTTCCGTAGGGCAGAACATCGCAGGAGGTGGGCAGAGTCCATCTCCTCTCCAAGACTGCACAGAGGGCAGATGGGCGAATCAGCAACATTGATGCGAAACAGATGCTTTCTTAGGCAATCGTGCCCAGTGGCCAGGCGAAATTCAGCAACTGCTCTATGTCTTGGACCATTTCGTAGCTTTGGGATGATTTATCTTAATTTAGGTGGGATAAAAAATAGATTGGGTTAATTTAAAATTGCAGTGTAAGGGCAGTCAGACGTTGCCTAAGCAGAATGACTGACATTTTTCTTTTGAACCCTCTCTTGGTTTCCCGCTAAATATTAAGTACAGTAATTGCGTAATCAGAACCATGCGACCTTGCTCTCCGAATACGGCGCATATTGGGGCATTTCTGCTATATCTTCACAATCCAAAAAAGCAACCAACTTCAGGACATTGATTTCACAGCACCCACTTCTCAGTCATGTGGGGTGCAGGCCCTGACAATCGCCTAGGCTTACGAGGCCCGGGCCCTGGGCCCACGATTTCAGGGGGCCCCAAAATTGGTTATAAACATGTACATTTTGTTTCACACACAAAATTTTTTTGCAAACTCAACTTAAATTAATCAAATATTTAATTTTTCTACAACTATACACACTCTGTTTGTTTAAAAATAATATATTTGATGATGTACCTTCTTTTCAAAGGATATAAACTTTTTCAGTATGTATATTAAGTAACACTATCATTCGGAAAAGGGCCCTCAAATGTCTCCGAGCAAATAGGGTCCCAACTTGTCATGGTCAGAACCTGGTGGGGTGTATCCCATACTTAGTGCATACACCTCGACAATCGGGATTTCTGATTATTTGGATCCACGGAATCGCTCCTTCACTTCCTTGACCCCCACTACAAAGTGAACAGCGACACATGCGTATGAAACCTTTAATTAGTAAAATTGAGTGTGTGGGTATAGGCGGACAAAACCACCATTAATATTGTTGAGCAAGTTGTTAAACAATTTTATAGGAGCATCAACTTGTTAGAGTAACCGCTTGGATAGTGACGTTTAATACATGGGTGGGCTAAAATTTCATTCAAATTGAAAATTTCCAAATTAATTATTAAAAAAACAGCTACGGGCGAAGGGCTTGGAAAAATATCTCAAGTCAATTAAAATAAGTAACCAAAAGGCCTCTTTTGCATAGGACAGAATTGAGTAACGACTTAATTTGCTATTGATACTTGAGTAGGAAAGTAGAGACTTGAAGTTAATGTACTCCATAGCAAGAACTGACGTAAGCAATAGTAAAGAGATAACATTAAAAATGGAAAACATGCCCAATAGCAAAGGGTCTGTTAAACTGAAGGGCCCCTGGGTAACAATAAAAATGAAGAGGGATACATTTTATTAAAATTTATAAGTGAATAGGAGAAATACCATTTCCAATGAGCCACAAATGGGAAATTCCCTTAAATCTTTGGCACAAATGCCCTCTTCGTTCTGTTAGAAATCAGGCCACGGCCAACTTCAATAACATGGTCAGAGAAGCTCTCCCAAACATGAGCGTAGACGGAAATTTTGACGTCACTGCTCCCAGTGCCGAAGATCGAGAAACCAGTTCGGACGCATTCGGAACCCTAAAATTGTGGTCAGCCGTGAACGAATGGTTCCGAACAGGTTTCGAGACAGGTTGTCTTCATCTTCGGAACAACGTCACTCGGAACTATGACTTCGAAATTTCCGTCCCCGAGCTTGTTTGGGAGAGCTTCTTCGGGGCTTAGTAGTTGACTAGGCCGTGATCAGGCTGAAATGGTTAATTCTCTACGGAATTCAAAATTATTCGTAGATAAAACTAACAAGAGTTCCCATAATCAGGGTTGAGGCTGGGGTGTGTGTCCTATATCTGCATTTTCCCGAATCACTGAGTTCAAAACTTTACTTATAAATAGGAGAAAAAGATACTAGTATCTAATTCCATGCAAAATTATCCTTTCTGTAGCGTAAGTTACGTGTTTAAAAAGTGATTACCACTACAATTTTTAACATTAAATGAAAAAAAGGAGGAATAGCTAATCTACACTAAAACTAAATAATGTAACGTGCTTTATTTAATTTGAGCTTGTAATATCCTCTTAAATTGTGACTTACACTACAGTTACTTGGAATTCGCCTAGTGATTTCTTGAAAATCTATTTTCATTCTTCAGCTTTTGAATTTCTACTTTTTTTTTACTGTATAAGAATAAATGTTCATGAATTATAAATTACAAAAGTTTTTATATAGCTTGGATAAAGTAAAGTAAAAAAAATCACTATTTTTTTTCTCTCGGAAGAGTGCCAGCATTTTAGCAAAAATATAATGTGAGATCTCGCCATTCTCGTAATAATATTCGTGCCGATTGATCTAGGTGATTCGGGAATATACAGAGATTTATAATGAACTGGGCAGGTCGGTCGCCGTGACTAAAATTTAAAATTTTTTTAAAAGGAAAATATAAAATTAAGTATTTTAAAGAAAAAAAAAGTAAGTTCAAGTATTTCGAGGTTAAGAGTAGGATCAAGTATTTTAAGGAGAAAAATGTGTTTCCTGTCATTCTCGTTGACCTGCCCAGGTTAAAATAGGACAATAAAGGCAGCTATGAGGATATACACCCCCGCCCACCCTTGAAATACGTTTCTGGCTTTGCCCCTGCAATTGGGTAAATCTGTTCACAAGATCATTCCCAATTACGTGTAAATAACTCCAATACTAACAACGTAGGTGCGAGTTTAGTAAAGGCATAGAGACGCAAAGACGTCATTTCCGACGCGTGGACATGACGCCGGGAAAGCGTCATGTAAACATCGGAACATGGTGACAGATGTCCGAAAGACGTCACACTTCATGTGTGCGAGTGCAAGAGCGTCTTTCGCATGCGAAATCGGAGAATGCTGAACTCGGACATCATCGGCAACACTCGGTATTTCGACCGAAGTCATTCGACAACACTTCGGGGCCTCTCGGCAAGGCGGTCGGTAATTTCCGTGCGCGGCAAATGCGACTGATCCCAGTGCGTTGGCTTCTTTTGCATTGCAAAGTGTCGATGTCTGCAGTTTCGTGGTCCGCTCGGGATCGGCAGAGCGAAGTGCGACGCTTTGGACTGCGCATGTCCAGCAGACGCAAACACGAGCGAACTTCACGAGTGATTGAGATTGGGAGAGTAAGAGCGAGCTCATTAGTGAAAATTTTTATGTGCATGTATTGCATGCTTTTGTGCATGTGAGTGCATAATTTTATTGCATGTATTGCATGATTTTGTGCATGGGAGTGCGCGCTTTTGTGCATGCATTTAAGTGTCTTCCCTATGTGTCGCATGTTTTTCTGCATGTGAGTGCATGCTTTAGTACATGCTTATGTGCAGATGAGCATATGTTTGTGTGTATATGTATTAATTTTTGAAATTTGTGTACGTATTCTAATGCATGATATTTTTGTCTGTGTAGAATAGTGCAAGATTGTTTATAAAATAATGTATTTGTAAGTATACATGTTTTTGGCTGAGAATAATTGCTTATGTTATGTAACTAACTCCATGTCAATAATGGTAGCTAGCTGTTTATGCGGGTGAAAGCTTGCTGCGTAATGTGCATGTAAATTCTGTGAATGAAAGTGGCATGTAAGTGTTCGATCCTTGGAATGATGCATTAATTTGTACGTTTGCACTTGGAATGCATGCTATTTTTTGTATTTGTACATATGTGTGCATGTACATAAAATGGTATAGATATCATAATAGTTATGATTTCAACCCACCATTTAAATTTTAAAGATAAAAATGAAACAGCCACTAAAATGCTACTAGAACTTATCCAATTTTAGTTATGCTCCTAAACATATAAATTCATCTTTATAAGCACAATTTTGTATGTGATTATTTGTATCATTGAATTAACCTGTCCGTTTTTCTTTTTGAGTTCTTTTGAAGGAATCCTAGATGTATCAACGCTATTTTAATGCAACCAAGCCAACATAAATAGGATGGAAGTTCAAGAGTGTTCACTTTCCTAAGATGCAAAGACCCTTAAGCCAGAACGGTATAATCCATAAAAATAATTTGAAATTTTTTATTTCGGGATGTTCCTTATCCTTGCTCATTTAATACACATTTTCAAGCCTTACTTTTTTAGTTGCTAGCGTCTATCGCTACAGTGAGCCATGCTGACCAACAAGAACTCGAAGACTAGTTCACTTGGCCAGCGAATATTTATTCAGCACAACGACACAATCACATATTGATATCTAAGTGCCCGCGCTAGGCACAACTGGAGTTTATATATTGTTAACCCTCTGGGCGATCGAATCTAGCCACACTCAGTGCTACCAGACCCAATCGCCCACTTTTAATACTTATTCATACCCTAAATACGCACCTACTAAGAGTCTAAATGCACAATAATTTGAGCCCTAAATACATACTAATTCCAGCCCTAAATTCACACAATACACTTTTTTGTTTCGTAAGTGCACGCTAATATATGAATATGTAATGTGTCAAGTGTGTACTTAGAGCTCGAATAACTTAGGGCTCGAATGAGTGTGTACTTAGGGCTCGCATGAGTGTGTACTTAGGGCTCGCATGAGTGTGTACTTAGGGCTCGCATGAGTGTGTACTAAGGGCTGGAATTAGTGTGTACTTAGGGCTCGAATGAGTGTGTACTTAGGGCTCGAATGAGTGTGTACTTAGGGCTCGAATGAGTGTGTACTTAGGGCTCGAATATTTGTGTACTTAGGGCTCGAATATTTGTGTACTTAGGGCTCGAATATTTGTGTACTTAGGGCTCGAATATTTGTGTACTTTGGAGCAAATGAGTGTGTACTTAGGGGAAGAATAATAACTCGTAAGTACACACTTATTGGTGCAATAAATGCACACTTTTTCGTTCCTTAAAAGCACATTAAACCGATTCCTATAAATGAAAATTTTTTTTTAATCCCTAAATACCCTTTTGAGCTCTAAATACACTTATTTGAGATCAAAATACACTTATTTGAGATCAAAATACACCCTTTTTTATCCCTAAATACACTTTTTCGTCCGCTCTAAATGCAGGCTTTTTCGTCCCCTCTAAATGCATACCTTTTCGTCCCCTCTAAATGCACACTTTTTCGTCCCCCAAATGCTAACTTATTGGAGCCTTAAATTCACACGTCTTTGATATCTAAATACACTTTTTAAACACACACTGACTTGAGCCCTAATATCACACATGTATCACGTTTAAATAAAATTTATTCGACCCTTGAATGCACACAGATTTGATCTTTAAATACACACTTATTAGTTCCCTCATTGTTTCTTATAGATACTTGTGTGTCAGCGGCCTTATAACTTTATTTTTTATTTTCTTACAGCTTTCGAAACTGCAGCTTTTGAAAGGTGCATTTTTAAAAGATCTGATGAATTCAAAATGTAAGTATCAACCGTTGCACTTGCTGCAGATGGAGATAAATTGTATATTTCAATAATAAAATTATTTCTGTTGTGCTTGTATTTCTTCCAACAACTTTGTTCCTGGCTGTAACTTTGGTCCAAGCTCTCATTAATGATACTTCATTAATTATTTTCCTCTCTGTCTTCTTATAATTTTCTACAGGTTTTTAATTCCAATTACTGGAGTCTTATTTTTATATGCTTGGAACAAAGTTACTCTCAATGTTCAAAGTTGCTCTTTGTGACTGTAACCTTGTGACTGTTAGAATCAAATATGTAATTTTTGTTAAATAGAATGGCTATTTCTATCTTTATCGTTACTTTTTCTTCGCTCGTTATTTTTCAAATATTTATTCCTGCCTGAACCCCATTATCCCAAATTTTTCATCCACACCCTTTAAGTGAGATTTTGTCACTAATAAATTGACTATATATTGGCTTCTTATCTAACAAAAATTAGGCATAAGTATGTTCTATACATTTTAAAGGAGTAGGAAGTGATGTATTACCAATGTATAATGTTTGTTCTTGAAAACGCTTTTTGATATTGGCATATACGAAAATAACGAAAAAAAAGTTGTCCCAATCAATAACTTTTCTTAACTGGACTTTCAATACTAATTCCACTTTCGTTGCCTGATATACTAATTTTCAAACTGAACTTTTCTTCGATCTACGGACTTCGATCTACGGACTACTTCGATCTACGGACTACTTCGATCTACGGACTACAAATTTGGTACAGGAAAACCTAGTACCTGACGGGACGCCACATTTAAGGGGGGCGATACATGTAACCGTCTGAAGTTTGATAGTTTTTCAGAGACGTTATTAAAAAGGAATTAATACATGAATCGTTTTAAAATTCAGTACTTTTATACATTATACAATAAAATAAAATTCAGATTTTTTTTAGTTTTTTTAAAATGGCCGCCGTAGTAACTCATCTCCCGAGACCCTCGAGGATAAAAGTATCAATCGTTGGTAATTCTAGCTTCTCCTACAGTGATCTGAAATCAAAATTTTTGATTTGAAAGCGTTCATAAAACTTATATCTTCTAGTTAAACCAATAAAAATAGAAAAAAAGTTAAAAAGTTATAAATTGGCACTCCTCAGAATAAAAAAAAAGTTCATTTTTTTCACCCTTTTTTTCAAAGGTTTTTGTATAAAGAAAACTATTTAAAAAAAAAAAAATTTTTAGCATTTTTGAAGTTCAACCTTAAGCTAATACACTAGAAAAGACGTATACATTTCATAAGGATATTGAGAACTTTTTGAGTTATCTTGCACGCCAATTTAGAGACAGTAGAATTTTAAATGAGTTTTTATTCAATAAACAATGCTAATTTCATTATAAAAATTTACAGGTATATTTTTTAGATGTTATTTTAACTATTTATGAAATTAAAAAATCCATTTTTACATGTATCGCCCTCTTAAGGTTTTCGTGCAAAATAGAGCATTCACAAAAGGAGTATTTTGAAAGGTGAAAGGTACACTCGTAATTTTAAAATTTGAGGCTCTCTTTTTAACCGCAAAGGTAAATGTGCCGAAATTTCGTACATAGAAAATTTATACCCTTAAGGTATGGCCATAGCACATTTAGTTCGAGCTGTAGAGGGTGTGTCAGTCAGACAGACTAATGTTCAAAAACTGTTTTTTGTACGAAATCGACACCATAAAAAACGCAGAAAACGAACTAAATATTTTTCTGTATTTTCTTGCTCAGCATTTTTCTTAAAAAAAAAAAACCTAATCGAATTTCATTCAGAATCTAATGCTTTCCTTTGTGGTTCTAAATTACGACGCCCGTCGACAATAGCCCTCGTGTAGCTCCAGTGCGGCGATATTTAAACTAAACTAAAAAAGCTTTCCTTCTTGGCTCAAAAGTACAGGGTGTCCGTAAAAGAATGTCCGATTTTAAATATAACAAATCATGACTTATGACTTATGACTTGAGTGGGGTGGCCCGTCAGGGCCAAGCACCGCGACCACTGGTCTATTGTACTAACCCCATCGTTTAACCTTGAAGCAGGCCGATTGCTGAAATGAACTTCAGAATATCCCTGATTGATAAATTATCAACCTCCCAGGCATCGATACAATGGTACCCAAGATACTCAAATCTTTGTGCAGAGTAGTTGTCACATTCGCAGAGAACGTGAAACGAACTTTCCTCAACCTGTTGACAAGCCCTACAGAGAGGGTCATCTTTCACACCCATTATACTCAGATGTCTATTGAGAGCACAGTGACCTGTTAATAAACCAATAGCTGCACGAATCTCTTTCCTGCTAAGGCTAAGTAACTCCTTGGCTCTCCGCCATGGAGCACTCTGATTAAGCTCCCTAGCCTGCCTTTGATCGGCTGCCCTTTGCCAATTTGTAAAATTATAGGCCTGGAACAGCCGTCTAATGGTCTTTCTAACAGAATTATGTGGAAGACCTAGCACGGGCTCAGGCCCTATGAAAGCGGTCTTAGATCCCGCTTTTGCCAAAATATCAGCCGTTTCGTTTCCTTCAATCCCTCTGTGCCCGGGTACCCAAAATAAGGACACTTTATTAAGGCGAGCCAAACTTAAGAGGGACAGGTGACATTCCCATACAATGCTAGAAGAGAAACATTGTTTGGACAGTGCAAGCAATGCTGCCTGACTATCTGAAAAGATCCTAATCTTTTGGTCCCTAACATTCCTGTCAAGACAGTTGTGTGCACAGGCTAGAATAGCGACAATTTCAGCTTGGTACACTGTGGCAAGGTTCCCAAGAGAGAAAGAAATCTTTGTGTTATTAGAGACACAATAGGCCCCAGCGCCTGTTCCTGAGGACGTTTTAGACCCGTCTGTGAACCAGACCTCATTAGCACTCTTAGTGTTAATCTGGCAGCTATCCCATTCCGTACGTGTGGGAATATGTATGGAATAGCTGTCCGCAAAACTGTATCGCTTAAGAATCCAGTCCTTGTTTGCATTAAGGCAAAGATGCCCTTGAACATGAGTTCCAAGGTTTTTAAAAGTAGTAGTTTCATTGGCAGTCTTCCAGTCACCAGTAAGTTTAAGCCTATCAGCACACAAGACTGCCTCCATTTCGACTTTCTTTGGAAGGGGTAACAAATCAAGTAGAATCTCCATGCTTTCAGATGGTGTGGTTCTAATTGCCCCTGTAATGGCTATTGTGGCCATTCTTTGGAGACTGGTAAGTTGCATTCTAACAGTGTTATTAAGAGTTTTACCCCACCAGACAATGGCCCCATACGAGACACTGGGACATACAATCGCGGTGTATATCCAGTACATTACTTTAGGAGATAATCCCCATGTTTTTCCAATAGCCCTTCTACATGCCCAAAAGACCCTTTTTGCCCTATTGATGCAGTGTTGAAGGTGGCTTGAAAAAGTAAGCGTTTTATCAAAGATAACTCCAAGATATTTTACCTCGTCTACAAGAGTAAGGCTTTTTCCGAAGAACTTAAGAGCATTAATGTTATTGATTTTATTAGCTCTCATTCTAGTGAAGGGAACCAGGTGGGTCTTATCAGGATTTACTGTCAACCCAACAGTATTACACCATCCCTCTACCTTTTTTAGGGCACTTCCCATAAGATCACCGACTGTGTTTGGGAACTTCCCTCTTACGACAATGGTGATGTCATCAGCATAGCCGATGCAGTGAATGCCCATAGTGTTAACTTTGCAAAGAAGTTCATCAACAACAAGGCACCAAAGAAGCGGGGAAAGTACACCCCCTTGTGGACAGCCCTTACAGCTATCAACTCTGACCACAGCACCTAGAAAGCTGGATGTAACAATTCTAGTTTTAAGCAGATTTTCCACCCAAGAGCAGACAATCCCATTTGTTCCAACTCTATGTAAGGCTCTTACAATGGCTTCAGTTGGAACTCTGTCAAAAGCCCCTTCTATATCAAGGAACGTAGCCAAGGCCAGTTCCTTTTGGTTGACTGCCCTATCAAGAACCGTAAATAGGTCGTACAGAGCTGTTTCAGTTGACTTACCAGGTTGATAAGCATATTGAAATTTCGATAAGGGTTTTTGTGGTAACACCTCATCACGAATGTATCTGTCAACCATTTTCTCCAGTGTCTTCAGGAGAAAAGAGGAAAGACAGATTGGTCTAAATGCCTTGGCAACAGAGTAGTCTGCTTTACCAGGCTTTGGGATGAAGACTGCCTTGCTCTGTCTCCAGGCCTCTGGTATGTGTCCATAGACAAGGCAGGCCCTGAAAATTTTACACAGGTGAGGAGCTAAGAGGTCGATACCCTGTTGCAGTAGCACAGGGTAAATACCATCCACTCCCGGAGATTTGAAGGGTTTGAAAGTGGAAATAGCCCATCTGATCCTTCGATATGTAACGATATCCTTTACCACTTTCCATAACAAATCATGCATGATATTGAAGGAAAACTAACCTAGTTTTTCCTATAAGTGCTCAATGTGTGCGCCTTTAGTGATACGGCACACATCCAAACGAAAATGCAATTCTTCCTATACTGTCTGCAGCAAGTCCGGAGTAATGGAACCACAACAGCCTGTGCAATTCTACCTTTCAAGGTTAGTAAATCGTGGGGTATAGGGGTGGAACGTAGACCCGATCTTTAACGAAGCCCCAAAGGAAGAAATCACAAGGCGTGATGTCAGGTGAACGAGGCGGCCAGGGTAAAAGAACTAGGACATTTTTTTTTACGGACACCCTGTATTTGAAAATTCGTTGCTTAATGTTACTCATTGCTGCAATTTTGAAATTCAGTCCAGGTAAGTCCATGGCTGAATGAAAAAAGACAACATCTGTGGAGAATCGACATTTGCAATTGAAGGGTCCACATTCCACCAAGAACTTCTGTAGAAGAAATCGCTGGCATGTGTTCTCCCGTTCTAAAGGTAAGATTATTTATGAAACATTTAGTTTATTTCATGTGCGACCAGGGTTCGAAAATCACGGTCGCTAGTCGCAAGCTAAGATTTTTCGATTATGCGACTACAAAATAAGGCCAAAATTTAACTAAAACGACACGCGAACGATTCGCCTGCGAATGGATGGATATTCGAAGATTTTGCTCGTTTCCTAATTGAACTGAAACAAATCCTTCGCGCGGGAATGACGCCACCCCACGATTGGTATCTGGCCATTCGAGCGATTGCGTGTGTACTGTTTTGGCACTCAATATCGGCGAAAAATATCAAATACCATACTGTTTTTACAAGAAAAAAAGGAAACGTTATTGAGCTGTGAGGGGGAACCCAATAGATTTGTCTAAGAAGTTTATTATAAGTATCGTTTGGATAAAGAATCGTTCCAGCTCGCTTTGACAAAAAATAACGAATCAAAAGATTCGTTTTTTTTAACGATTCATTAAAAAGAACGTAAACGCTTTAGATGAATCTTTAAAGGAACGGGATTGGCCCTTCTCTATATTTCCAGTGATTTTCAAATTATTTCATTGGTCAACTTCACGTAAAAAGAGGCAGGCGTAGTCCTTGTCGAATGTTCGAATGACACGCCCTTTAGCACGAATTAGCTTGGTTTGTGAAGTTAAATACGGTTTTTCGAGTGCGTTCGCAGGCGGAGCTTAAACCAATCGTATTTACAGGGCAATCGTGCGCGAATTCGAAGCTTTTTAGTTAAATTTCAGCCTAAATTAAGTCGTAGTTAACGTGACTATAGTTTTCCAAAAAATTTTCAATACTAACTTTTTTTATATCGTGGTTTCCTACAACCTTGCCAAAAATAGCTATCCTAAAATTTGGAATCTTCATCAATCCTAATTTTTTGAAACCATTGCTGTGTCGCAAATAAAATGTGTCCTAAATTTCTTTATCCAATTTCGAGCACAGCGTGCGACAATTAGATCACTTCAAATTAATTTTGCTCAGGGCTTGGCCAAATAAATTTGGATAACTAATAGAATTTTATATCGGTTGCATTTTTTCCAAATACTAAGAAATATTGGTTTAACCGAATTATCAATAATTTTGCGATTCTGGTGATAAGAAATCGTAGAAAATGGCGGATAAAAACGACGGCGCTATCCCTCAAATATTTTGTACGAGTTATGATTTAGCTTGAAAACGCTTACTAAATTGTGAATGTTATAGAACCAAACCGAATTTAACTCAATAATTTTGAATTATAAATTTTTATTTATAATTTTTTTAAGACACTAAGTGATGTTGTTATTTAAATTTATTAAAGGTTTGGTTTGCATGTTTTATCGGGATTTTATCAATTTTTGGATTGATCTCTACTGGATTTGGATTTTCTTATTTGAAAGATTATTTTACATTCAATAATTTCGGTTTTCAAATTTGATCTGTTTGTTCAAATGATTCTGATATTACTGATCTTCATGAGATTTCCGTATTTCTGAGTTTAGGATTTCTCATTTACGCGAATTCCCTAATACAGATATTAAATGGTTTGCTTTTGGCTACCGCTATGGTGCTTCTGAATTTAAGGATTTTTCTAAGTCTGTTAATTTTTACTGTACTTCAGTTTGTCAATTTCCTTGAGTTCCCGATTTACCATTTCTATAAGAACTTCTAATTTTTCGGATTCCAGGAATTTTCTACTTTTCAGTTTGCCAGAAATTTTCTAATCTTATTCCTAGAATCTGCGTGATGCTGATTTTTGGTGGTTTTAAATCTGCTCTTTGTCAATTTCTAAAAATTTGTGGCTGACCCTTTTGATATGAGTATGTTTCGAATTTCCAATGCACAAGAATAGTAAATTAAGGCTAAGTCGAACCACCAAATGATTGGTAATTGTAAGAGACCTTTTATGAACGTTTTACGCTAGATGGCAGCACGGCCATGCAGATGAGGCATTATATATGCAGTAGAACTTCGCTTATCTGATGTAATTGGGAACGGAAGTAGGTCGGATAATACAGAATTAAATCTCGGTTATGCTTCTTAATTTTGAAAATTATTTTTGCTATAGCAGGCCTCGCAGCGCTCCTATATTTCCTATAAATTTGAAAAAGTTCCTATAATTCCTATTTTTTCCTATATTTTAGACCCTTACTTTCGTTTTTTTCCCTTTTCATCATTACGATCTTTACATTAAAACTGTTACTGTGATCACGACTTCCGGACTTGATCGGCAGAAAATTTTCTGGTTGTTTTGATTTGGCCTGAACCGGAGCTACACAAGTAAAATGAGACACCCTTCCTTTCAACCGGAGGCAAAAATCCGCCATCAATAAGGCGATGGACGTCATTGGTGGATTTCGGCAAAATTACTAGGCTGCAAAATAAGTAAATCAAGAAGCATTATTGGACTGAATATTTTTGGTCAGATGTTGATGATCCTCTTCTAATGTGGGTAAGTGGGGGGGGGGGGGGGGTCCGCTGGCCGATATTTGAAGATATCTTAGTGCAATCTAATCTTAATTCATCTTCAAATTTTAATTATATCTTTATTATTTAAACTTTTTTCTACATTGAAATAACTATTTTTCGGTGGCTTTAACGTTGTGGAAATTGTGAGGCGTCCGTCGTGTAAAAAGCCAACCCTTTTTTACAAGGCGCTATTTTTTGTGCTTAATTTCTCGACCGAGACATACGAGTATGAGAATGTGCGGTATTTATTGACTATATAAAACGAACGGCTGATTAAGGAATTTTGTAATTCATTCTTAAAATCGAAATTGAATATTTTCTATCAAAATGTCCCCAAATTTATAAAAAAATTATACGATCTAGGATCTCCGGATCAGGCCTATTCTGCACCCGTGGATTGTCTATTTTTCCCTTTGTATGATTTTCAGAGGTTTTCCCGATTATGGGATGAGTTTTTCTGTATTTGGATCGTCAGGTATTAGGATCGACAGAGTTTTCGGATATTAGGATCGTCAGAGTTTCCGGATACAGTTAGAAACTTTATTCCGGTCATCGCGGGACCTGAGCCTTTCCGGATTAGGGGTAACTAACCAATATTTCCACAATTTGAAAATTAGAATGAGTTTAGGGTAACTACTTGTCTGCGAATCTCGTGACAAGCACCCTAGCATATAAATATCCAGGCAAAGGAAAGTGCAAAGGAAAAGAAAATTCGGACAAAAAAAAAACGCAAAAAAAATTGTAGCCAGTCCTTATATACTCGGGGTCCTCAAATGTTTCACAACATTAACACCCCTGAAAAAACTGTTTCCTCCCTTATCGGTCTATATTAAGGAAAACTAAGCTTAAATTTCAATAAACTGAACAACTAGCTTAAATAATAAATTCTAATAATAAAGTTAAAAAAATTTAATTAAAAGTTGAATATGAATTATAATTAGACTATACTACAAATGGTTTCGAAAATCGTTTACCGGCCTGTGCAATGTTACAGTTACTTAATTTGAAAAGTAACTAATTACAGCTACTTTTCAAGGTATCAAAAAATTGCAATTTAATCATCTTACCGTTTTTCAAAGGAAACCAAGATTTAAAAAAAAAAATTAGCGACAAACGAAAAAAAACATAATGAAAATTCAACGTTGTTACGAATCAATTTTAAATAGTTAAGTTTAAGATGAAAGTCGAACTACGAAGTAACGGAAAAATAACTAAAATTTTAGTTACCTCTTACCAGGGGCGGATCCAGAAAAATTTGACGGGGGTCAAGAAAATTTAATAGAGAAAGTAATTGGTAATAAAAAAAAATGACCAATAACATTATTTAACTGCTAATATGTGCATTCGTCATTAAGTATATATTGATTAAGCTTTAAAATCGTTAACTTAAAATGGTCATTGAAAATCTCTATCTCATTTAAATTAAAAACCATCTTGATTTGCATGAGAAGTTTATGCCTCCATAAGAAATAAGCCTGTGTCATCAAATATGTTTTCATTTGTTGCCTGGAATACTTTTGTTTAGGTATTCGAAAACGAGTCTTCTAAGAATATTTTCCTTATTAAATGTTTTATATGCCAATTTCTTGCTGTGCTGTTGGTTGTTCAAAACGTTTCTTAAAGAAAACTTGCATAGAAAAAAAGAAGTTTCTTTTCATCCATATCGGTCATTTTGAGAGTGAAACCGAAGCAACCAATGATATCGCAGTACGTAAAAAAACGAAAACAAGAGCGTTACATCATCTGAAACATTCCCATTGTTTGAATTACAAATATTTTTAGTTAAATTTTTTCAATGGGGAATGTTTCAGATGATGTTACTCTCTTGTTTTCATTTTTCTCGTACAGTGATTTAATTGGTAGCTTCTGTTTCACTCTCAAAATGTCCGAGATAGATGAAAAAAAAAACATTTTCTTTCTGTGCAAGATTTCTTTTACAAATGTTTTGAACAACCAACAGCACAGTAAGAAGTTGGCATTTTAAAAATTTAAAAAGTAAAATATTCATAGAAAACTCATTTTCCAAAAAAAACAAAAGTAATTCCAGACAACATATGAAAACAAGCCGTTGACGGCATGAAAGAACCCAATTAAAATTATTTAAAAAATATGTTGTAATAATGGTAAAAACCGGTTTTTACAATTAATTTAACTATGAACCTTAATTAGCTAGTATTCTACACAACTAATGTGCGTATCATTTAATTGATAATTAATGTTTTATTTTTTTTAATAAAAAGGGGAGTGCAATAAATAGAAAAAGGAAGTGCAATAAATAGGAAAAAATATATTAATTATAGAATATTTTCATGAAAAATTTAACTACTTAAATAATTTAAGTCGTGATTTGTTGAAGAGAAATTAAACGATGGAGCTTCTGATTTTAAACTTAATTATAAAAAAGAATACTGAAATACGATTATTTTTATCTCATCAACCGAAAATGCTGCCTTTTGGAGCCTGTGAAATGGTAGGAATTAAACATTTTGATATTTTGTCTCATCAGGCGCCGCCCTTTAGATTTACTGAACACCAGGTCCATGTGGCACTTTTTTTTCACATGGCACAAAGACAAATGTTTAAAATACCACCTTTTACAAATATTGTAAGTGCAGCAACAAAATTTTTTACTTATATTGGTCATCATCCGTATTGCTCATCATCCGTAGTTTACGTTTTCTTTCGTCACTTGTCTGTGGTTCTAAAATATGACGCCCGTCGCCAATAGCCCTCGTGCAGTTCTAGTGCGACGATAATTCAAACTAAAACTAAAAATTTTCTTTTCTGTGACTTTAAGATTTTGTTTTTCCGTTTTTATGCCTCTTTTAACCAAAACATTTTTTTAAGGCTTTTGGAACTTCTTTATTGTTTACAAAATACATTTTAACTTTAAGGCGGGTTTTTTTGGTGGAGGGAGGGAGGAGGGGGGGGGGGCATGACCCTAAACCCTTTGAGTAGCAAGTGGAGAAAAATAATTTACTTAGTCAAAGAAATACGAAGGGGGGTCAGCTGACCCCTTCACCCCCCCCACCCACCCTGGATCCGCGCCTGCCTCTTACAGTAGCTAAGTTACAATTGAAGTTACTTTCTGAAAAATCTAAACGGCGTTACCGAAAAAAGAACGGCGTTTCAAGTAACGCGTTACTCCAATCCCTGGTTAAGTCCTAGTTTCGGTATACGGCGTCTTTTTCGGAAGTGTGGCGACAAAAAAATCAGCTATAGATTATTACTTTTGGCAACCTAATTTACTAAAAATGGATATTTGCAACTTTGCATGTTTTTATTATTGGCTAATGGTCGACTGCATGCTATTATATGTTAATTATCACATTTTATAATGTTATCTGTCACGCTAAGGATTTCGAAAATGGCGGCTATTTTTTTCCAATAAAGTCAAACCAACGGAGATGCCGCTAAAATAAAAAAGCAGCAGTATACCGAGACTAGGATTTGAGCCAAAGATTTTTGTTCTAACTTTTGATAAGAATATTTTTTGAATTTCTGAGGTGCATTACGTAAATAGAAAGTCGAACCACACCAAACGAAGTAATATAACATAGTCTATCAACGTTCACTCTAGATGGCAGCACTGTCATGACACTCATGAGTTGTCAAGTAAACTCGAGAAATAACAGATTAACAGGCTGTCCTCATAAAGTACTCTGGTCGCGCCATCTGTTGGTAGTCGGTCGCATATTTTAGTAAGAATGTATTCGCGGTGAATGACCTATCCAGCGGGCTATTTCGAATACCGTTCGGTCCGAGTAACATACTAAACAAATGAGTTTTTCTTTTTTTTTATTTTCTCTCTGCTTCCAAGCAATATTATTTGCCAGGGAAACTCATAAAATACCATTTTAAATTAAAAAAAAAATCCTTCAACATGTTTGCATAGTGTAAAAACTTTTACAGAATACTACTGCCAAAAATCATATTTTTTCATTTAATGAGTTTCTTTGTTTTTTTTAACTGTTTAAAAAAACGCTATAGAACTATTCATTTAAAATCCCCGTATACGAATTTTCTACTGGAGACTAAAACACAAATAATGAGAACCTTGTACAGACGTTGCATTATTAAAAAAAAATAAGTTTTGGCTTCTTAAAGAAAAATTAAAAAATACTATAACACTTATTAAAAATGCTTAGCAGTCCCTTAATAATAATACTAAAATTTCGAACAACAAAATTTTAAAATGAGATAGATCATTTAAATCTCAACTATAAAATGCATTTAAAGTATTAGAATTTATGTGAAAATAGACATTGAAAAGTTTTTTTTCAAAACTTATTAATTCAAAAACACGTATATTAGAAAACAGAATGCCCGAACCAAATTGAATATAAATCTAGATAGAACAAAAGTAAATATGTGTTTAAACTATATATTAGGAGGGAAAAACAAAAAATAATGCATTACGAAAAGATTCAAGAATAAAAATATTTAGAAAAGATGGTAAATTTTCAGCAAAAAATAATAATTTTAAAACTCCTTACCAAATATCTTCCATTTCGTAGGATTGATGAAAAAACTAGACATTATTTGTTGCATTTACAAAAAAAATTATAAATTTCGAACTCTTGTAACCAAAATTTCTTATTACAATCACAGTGAACTGGGTGTAAACAGACAACACATGTCATCGAGTATATTGTCGCTTTATGGCGCCATCTATTGATAGCTTTCTCGTGACTTCCAATTTTGTTCGAGCTTGGACGGCATTATATGGGGGGAACGAAACGTACGATGTAGTGCTGCCACCTAGTGTATCGTATGCGGTTTAATAAAGTACGGCTGAATTGACGGTCATTATGTCTCCAATTTTTTAAAATCATTTTACGCAACTACTTCGCAACTTTTTCATAAAATCATTATGAATTAAAACGACAATTAACCAAAATTAAAATAAAAATAGGAAATAGATTATCTAGAGATTTAGTGCCTGAAGTTCCTTTACTATCATAAAGAAACGTTGGATTGACTCGCTCAAAAAGTATAAAACATTGTTGCCAACATGACAAACGTTAATGGCGGGAATTTTAAAAACCTTTGCCACACCTATTTTGTGCTTTAACATCTTATTATTTTCAATAATGAATAAGGGGGTCAATCACTCTGAGGGTGCCAATCACTGTACTCGGTACCCTATATAGTGTCAACCGTTCATAAAAGAATTTTAAAATACGATTTTAGAATGCTAGATACCACAATGAGTTCCTTTATTTTGAATTTTCTTATAATTTTTTTTTAACATTCTACAATATGTAGAGATTTAAGTAAGTTTTTGTGTAGAGGTAATAATAGTCACCGAATTGCACTTAATTTGCTAGAAATGCCTTATTGCTAAGATACCACATCATTGTTAGTCCAAATAAACTCAATCTACATTTCAATATCTCTCTAACCGAACATCGACCAATAAAAATATCGTTCACTATCAGTTTGTTTGTGTACAATGCTGAAGAAGGAAAGCCTCGATACTTTCCGAAACATGCAATTTCATAAAAACCATTTGCGCTAATATGAACAAGCTGTTTGAATTCCTTGATAGAAACTGGCTAAAAATAAAATTGTATTCTTCTTTTAATGAGGTTTCAAAGAAATTGTTAAGTTTACTATTTTATAAAGTGTATTAAAACATTATGGAAATAGATCGAAACATCGTCAAAAACATAATATTTGACGTCAGTGTTGTTTTTACTGACGTACATTTGGCAAATTTCAAAAGTATTTTTTTCTGAAATTAAACATATTTTTGAATATTTAAGCTTATATTCGAAGTCTACAGCTTCTAATCTAGCAGAAAAACATATATTCTGAAATTCGCGTTTCATGCAACTTGTTTATTCCAACAGACAATGTATCAATGTTTATACGCTAGATGGCAGCACTACAAATGAGGATCTACGAAACCAAAGTACAATGTAGTGCTGCCACCTAGTGAGCGGTATGTAAAATACGGTTAAATTGAAAGTTCTTATACTTTTTTTGTTTTCTTACAGTTTTCTTAACTGCAACTTTAAGGCGATGCATTTTTTTGGAGATCTGAGGAATTTAAAATGTAAGTATCAACCGTTGTGCTTTCTGAGATGGAGAGTTGTATATTTCAATAATAAAAGCATTACTGTTGTGCTTGTATTTCTTTTGGCTATGTCCTCACTACGACATCAAACGCCACATGCAACAAAAATTGGCGTTTGCCAAGGACTCCAAGCGATGCAATAGCTTGGGGGCTGACTCTGCCAAGTCGCCAAATTTTGTTGCCTTTGTGGCATTTGTGGGGTAGTCGGGACATAGCCTTTAAACAACTTTGTTCATGACAGTAACTTTGGCCCAAACTCTTACCAATTCATAAAAATGCCCTAATTATTTTCCACGGATTTTAATTTTAATTAGTGGTAAGTTTCTATTTTTATATGCTTGGAACAAAGTTACTCTTACTGTTCAAAGTAGCCCTTAGTGATTGTAACCAAATCTTCTAATTCAAGTGCTTCTAATTCAAAATTTTCAGCCTGCCTGAACCCCATAACCACAATTTTTTTCATAAACATTCCCTTTAAGTGAGATTTTGTGCCTAAAAATGTTTTTTTCTTTTTTTTCTAACTAAAAAAAATTAGACAAGTATGTTTTATACATTTTAAAGCGGTAGGAAGAAAACTTCGGTTTTGCTAGACTAAACACATTTATCGAGATTTAGTATGTAAGCTAATAAATCAAATACGTGTAATTTTTGTTAGAATGAGTTATATATGTTGTTAACCCCATTATCACAATTTTTTTCATCCCCACCCTTTAAGGGCGGTTTTTCGCAACAAAAAAACCCCCTGAAGCTTGAAAAGTTTTTTTAATAACTTATAAACCAATAGAACCCCACAGCATTTGTCGAATAGCTCTTCACACATCTATCTCCATTTCCAATTTTATAAAGCTTTTGGTACCTTATTACGCTAAAAATGTTCTGCATTATATTCGCGTTCAGCATTTTTCTTCAAATGCACAAAAAAAGGCGAAAGTTAAACAATTCAGAATTTAATACTTTCCTTGCTTGGCCCCAAAATATTAAAAAATTCGTTGCTTAATGTTACTTCTTGTTGAAATTTTGTTATTCGGTTCAGGTAAGTCCATGGCCGAATGAAGAAGACAACATTAGTGGAGAATTGACATTTACAATTGAAGAGTCGACCAAGAACTTCTGTTGAAGAAATCGCTGGCAGGAGGTGCAGTTCCAAAGGTAAAATTATTTACGGATAATTTAGTTTAATTTCTGTGGTGCGACTTTAGACTTAATTTGTTCACTTCAAAATAAATGTGATCAGCTCAATTTGAATCAGATCAGTATAACTAACAGCAATATTGAAAACTAAAAGGCGTATGTTCTTCTCGTTGAGCTGTGCAGTACATTTTTCACCAGTTACGCTTTACAAATTCTCCATGGTTTTATAAAACCACATAGTAGTTGTATCGGCCTCGGTAACCCACAGTCTACCAAAAGGATCCTCAAGGTAGAGGGGAGTTACCTCGGCTTATATATATACTACTATTTCCGATGTTATTCAGGATACTGGTAGGAACGCAGAGGTAAATCTGCGCCCTCTAGCGAGTGGATGATTGATTGAGGTTGCGTGCGTGTGGAAACCGCCACAGTAGTCAAATATCAATAATGCTGGGTTTTTTTAGGGGGCGGGGAATTATAAAAATATTTCCGATGTTATTCAGGATACTGGTAGGAACGCAGAGGTAAATCTGCGCCCTCTAGCGAGTGGATGATTGATTGAGGTTGCGTGCGTGTGGTAACCGCCACAGTAGTCAAATATCAATAATGCTGGGTTTTTTTTAGGGGGCGGGGAATTATAAAAATATTTCCGATGTTATTCAAGATACTGGTAGGAACGCAGAGGTAAATCTGCGCCCTCTAGCGAGTGGATGATTGATTGAGGTTGCGTGCGTGTGGTAACCGCCACAGTAGTCAAATATCAATAATGCTGGGTTTTTTTTAGGGGGCGGGGAATTATAAAAAAATGACAATAAACGAGGTGCTGTCTTGTAGAATACTACCGTGATGGGATAAACTGCAGCAACCATATCTTTATATGAATTGGACCATTATTGAATTGATATAATCAGTTTATTTCGTAGAGTAACTGAGTGCTTACAACGAAGGTTCAAGTTATTAGTCTAGGTACTATAGCTTACCTGCCCATAGCAAAATAGTTCGTAGTATTTATGATTTAGCTTGAAAAGCTACTGAATTTTGTTGAGCCAAACTGATTTTTTAAATTTTAATTTGCGATTTTTCCGATGATTTTAGCTTCCCGGTTTGCGGTGTTATTTTTTGGTTTAGTATTTTCGTTTTGCAGGATTATTAGTTAAAAGAAATCCATGAATATTAAAGTTTCATGATTTAAAAATTTTGAATTGGACAATTTTGCGAGAAATCGTGATTTAACAGTTTCTGTTGATTCTGCAGTGATATCTAAAGATTTTTCAATCATTTGCGAATTTCGAATTTGAAAGATCATTTGGCATTTAATAAGAATCTCAATTTTTGTGTTTTCTCTTTAAGGATTTGCTTTTGTCGATTTCTGATGCTTCTAGTAATTTACTTAATTTTTTTTTGCTATGGTGATTTGGTAATTTCTCATTTCTAACGATTCTCACTTTGGTTAGTTCCATGAATTGTCGATTTTCCGATTCCAAGAATTCCGGATTCCTGTATATTCTATTTTTCATGCTGCGGCTAATTTTCTTAACCGTTTTCTAAACGAACTCGACCACCAAAAAATCTCGTTCAACCTGTTGCATTGTCCGTCTCTCTATCACTCAATCTCCGCCACCACTCTACAAGGGGCCCCGCTGGCACCCTTCAGCAACGCTGGCATCACGAATATCCTGGCACCTGTGGCTGGCAACAAGTGCAGGTCTTTGAGGTTCTCCAGCGCGTATATGTTGCCGCCCAGCAAGCTGAGGTGGCTCTCTTCTTTCCCGTTGTTCACGTCGATGGTGATGGAGTCGATGCCAACCCCTACGATTTGGCGGTGTTGGCGCAGCCACTTGGCGGCGGCTCCGGATATGGAAGGGAAGCGCATGAGCCGGGTGTCGAAACCGGCGGTCCCCAGGTACCTGTCATTAATGAGATTATGAGTCTATTGGAATAGGAAGAGTCGGGTAACCTTACACTGTTAAAAATTTGGTGCTAGGTTTCACCATGATATTGGTACCTAGTAGCTGCAACGGCTGAGTGGTGAAATGTTTCACCTTTTTTTCGGTGTTTGGTTGAACCATTTTTCTGGATTTGGAAACAAAAACCTGAGAAATGGTTCAACCGAATACCAAAAATATGGTGGAACGTTTCACCATTCAACCGTTGCAGCTACTAGGAACCAATATCATGGTGAAACCAAGCACAAAATTTCTAACAGTGTAGTGGTATGGAAACTCGCTATCAAAAGGCTTTAAATTGCTTCGGACAGAGAAAAAAAAACAATTAGCCACCACCAAAAAAAATACTAGTTCTGTCTGTATTCATTCCAGTGTTAAGCTCATTACAAGTATTAACATAAAACATTTGTCAAGATTAAAAATATCTGTAAAAAGATGACAAATAAAAAGTAACCCATCATTTTTTTAAAATGGATAAAATAGGGACGGAAACTTAGTTTCATTTGCGATCTTCACACCGAGTCCTTAAAGTTTATGAACACTAATCGTAAACATTTCATTAGCATTAGCATGCGAAATTAAGAAATTTGAAAGCAATTACAATTTATCTCGCAGCAGAGCCTCAAACAGACGGTAGGTTTAAAACAGCGGCGCTCACGTAAAATATAATCTAAAAAATTTATGATAAGTGCTGGTTTTGGTTGAATTTACGTCACGCCAGAAAAGCCAATGGCTTTAGTGACGAGCCTCGTAATTCTGAACCGAACTCAATTAGGCTACCAATATAATGAAAGAAGTATCACCATTCTTTATTTACTTAAAAAAAAGTCAATGACTATTACTAATGGATCATCATTGGAAAAATGGTCAATTTAACGTGGTTTACAGTTTACCAATACCTGATATAACTAAATAAAAATAATTTTGTTATAAATTAGTCAGATTCGTAACAACTAGAAAAATTTGATTTACCATTGAAATGACAATTCCTTTATCGATTTTTCGTAAACATGCGCTTAAGACATTAAAGCCCAATTTTCCGTTATATTTTGGAGTTTAAATAGATGATTGATATTACAATTTAATTTTGTTGTCAGATCTGTAACACCTCATCACATCTGTAAATTGATACTCTTCATAATATTGATCCAAATATGCAGTAAAAATTAGAATATATGTAAAATAAGTCAACAGGGAAACTTCGGCGTAATTAAAGACTCTTTTATTTATAACAGCTAGTCATCAGGAGACGATTGATTTGTCGTCTGCAGTCGACGAGAGAGTGTGACCGAATGCTCACAAAAATAGCGAAAAATCTCGAGCCCTCCTCCACTGACCAATCAGATTCATGAGAAAGTTTGAAAGGTCAATTTTAAAATGTGATGACTAAACAGTTTCTGTGGGTACGATTGATCTAGGCGACTGCTTGTCGCCGACTTGGGATGTTAGAGTACTAAGTGATATTAAGGATACATGAAAAAGGTAATTTAAGTTATTAAGTTTAAAAAATATAAGATTAAGGATAGACAGGGTAAAGTTATAATATGTCATATATATTGGAATACTCACTTTTCTCGGTCTGGCCAAAATCTGGACCACCCCGTGCAAATAAGCAATAGACTGCCGGCAGGAATTTTCATGTTCTCTTCTTCCCATCTCGTCAGATGTCCCACCTTTATAAATATAAATTATTGATATTTCCTTATTAATTCATTATAATACAGGATAATCTGGTATACAAGGGACCGATCTGGTATACAAGGGGTTTAAGGTAACAGGGAATAAAATGACCACTCAAAATATCGAATTTTCATTTCAACTATAGTTACTGAATGATGCACATTTGAATATGGGGCTGGAGTTTGCAAATTTGGTAGTTAATTTCAATATAACTTCGTTGCCAGCTTTAAATGTCATTATTCCAAAACACCAATTTTAAACCTTTAGGTACACTTTTCTATTTTACTAGAAAGGTTGAAATTTTTTGTGATGTCGTATACATGTCTATTTAACACAGTGAACCAAAAATATATTATACTCCTGGCCAACCTAAGTAGGGTAAATAGAAATATGCTATGGAGAAGATCTTTCCGCGGATGTAGAGTTCCATAAATTATTTGCGAATCCATCCAGAAAACTTGTTTAAAACATTAATTTCGTTTAAGGTCTAACAGATTTGAATATTATCTGAGAAAATTTGGCAATTTTATCAGAATGAAAAGTGTATTTTGGTTAAATTGTATTCAGATCATTTTGTATGTAAATAGTACCTTACAAGAGTTTCCAACCAACGGATCATTGTTTCTTTTTCGCGTTCTATGGTTGCCGCCTCGATCGGATTTATTTATTATGACAGAGGCAGCTGATTTTTTCATTATATCATAATTCACTGTGTAATTGGCGATTGAAAATGAATTTTTGTTTAAGAAAGAAGGCAATTCACAATTCTTTCCTTAAATGGAAAATATAAGGTATGAAATCATTTGCCCAATCTGCCTGAACAAAAGATAGATTTTAATTTTTTTTTTCTTTGGAAAAAGTCGTTGGTAATTGTAGTCAAGTATTCAATAACTGTCATACAGATTTTTTTTAAATTTCCTTTGTAACTTTTTAAGTCGCACTGTACGAATTGTGAAAACTTGTGGTGTACATTATTCAAATTTTTTAGTTTTGTTAATATAGTTTTACAGTTTCTCGGTTTTCAGAAATATTTTGCATAAAAAACTTAAAACTATTAACCCTTTTACAATTACAATTAAAAAATATATATATTGTTTTTAAGTATTAATTTTGAAACATAATTTTTTTAAATAAATTTCTCTTTAAAATTTGAACCATTCTGCTGTTCTAAGAGCTTATAAATCAAAATTGTGTTTTAATAAATTTACCCCAAACCACTCACCCTATTTTTTTATTCAAAGCAAAATAATGAAATTGAATATAATATTATTAACGAAATCACAAAACATCTCATAACCATCATTTATTTATTTTACTATATAATTTATAAATTAATTTAGCAAAAATATTAAATTAATACTTGACTTGAAGAAATAGGAAAAGATTAAACCTTTTTTTTAATCAAGAATTTAAACAATTTAAGTATTTTTTTTATTAGTAACAATTATATTTTTTGTATTTGCTACCTTGCTTTAAAAAAAAAGATCCTTATTACGCACAAAGAAAATATTTGTAATAACGATTTACAATAGGCCAACTGAAGCGATATTGGCGCCAAACCAGACGGCTGATGGAAACTTTTTTTCTTGTTTCGTTTGAATCGGCGAAGCTGCGATGATTTAAGATTTAATGTCGCGCCGCGCTTCCCCCTCTGCTTTTTTTACTCATTGTTGTTTACCCAAGTTAGGTTGGCCACGAGTATAAGTGAGTAAAAATAAGACGATTTTCCTAATTTAAGAAATGCGCAAAATTTCTATTTATGTTAATAACTTAAAATTATGAATGTTTTATCGTCAAACTTGAGGTTCATTGCGTTTAATAGACTTTTTTATTTCTTTAAAAGAATTATTTTTAGATACGTGCTGGAAAGTGTACCTAAAAGCTAAAAATCGATGTTTTAAAATAATGCAGAATGAAGCTGGAAACAAAGTGATATTGAAATTAACTACCAAATTTGCGAACTCCAATACCGTATTCAGGTGCGTATTATATAAAAAAAAAATCGTAAATATCCATTTCAGAGATTGAAAGTTAAAATGAAAATTTGATATTTTGAAGCTTCTATATGTTCCCTGTCCCCTTAAGACGTTATAAGCAAGGTTGAATATTAGTTGTAGGAAATCATGTAAAATACGTAGTATATATACTCATATTATTAATCAAAATTATAAAATAACATCTATTGATTTAACCCTAGTCGTAGTCTGTTTAATAAACATAACTTCTGACTATCAATTCGAAATTAAGCATAATTCCTTTTGGTTTCATCCAAAATATGGTTCTTAAGTAGTTGCAACGGCTGTGTGATGAAATGTCTTACCATATATTTCGGCATTAAGTTAAACCGGTTTTCAGGTTTTGTTTCCAAAATCTGAAACACGTTTCAACTCAACTAATACCGAAACTATGGTGAAATAATTCGCCACACAGACAATGCAGCTACTAAGAACCATATTTTTGGTGAAATTAAGCACTATATTTTTTTAACAGTGTAGCTATTTCAACCCCAAGGCCCAATAAATAAACCATATATCCAAACAAAATGATTTTTATTTCCACTTCAACTCACCTGAAGATGAACATCAGGATCGTCTCCGACATCGTCTCTAATATCCACAACTACAGCGTTCACCACCAGGTTGTGCAACGGAATATCCGATATACTCCAGCCACCCTCAATCACGTGACACGGGGCGTCCATGTGGGTCCCGCTGTGAGTTGTCCCTGCACATATCCCTTCCGACTGAAACCTTAAAAAAATATTCATTTTCACGGTAACGTTCAATTCACCATTTTTTTAATGTGTATTTTAATCATATTTTATCGCTAACAACAAAAATAATTTCTCCTAGTAAGAAGACAATTCCATTAAGAGCCAGTTCAGGCGTTTGGTTTGTCACTTGACTGGTGTATAAAATCGCGAGGCCCGCCTCCAACAAACCCTCTTGTTAACTGGAGTTGCTGGTAATAAATTAATCTGGGGCTCGAAAAACTTTATTAATACTAGTTAATGAATCGAGCTAAGCCAATTGAAATTGATTTGAAAGAAAACTGCTACTTCAATGTTAGATTATTTATTCGTATGTAATATGCAACTTGAAAGACGAATCAAAATGGAATACCCCATTTAGATATCACCACAAAACTACCCTTAGTAAAATAAAACACGTTAATTGTATTTCTATTGGAAGTTTACCAGTTATAATGATGCATTTTAAGGGAGAAAATGGCGCTAATATTAGTATGACAATGAATATACTATGGCTTTGTAACATAAATAAAAACTTCCCACTTACCAAAATCCTTTGCCTGGTTTGGTCCCGTTGAAGGTCGTTTTGATTTGGAGCGGTTTAGCCGTGCCCCAAAAAAACGTTGAGTCGTCGAAGGGGTGAGTTAAGTCCACCAATTCACAAACGCAAAATAACAGGTTATTTACGAAAATATACAGAAATATTTTCCAGATTTTTTGCATTACTTCATATCCCTGAAAAAAAAATCAGGGTTTTGATTATTAGTTCTTCAACCTATAAATATCATCCAATTATTTAAAACATTTTTAATCAACCATTTAAGCTTTCATGACTGTCTTTTTCTTACCGTTAATTTATTTTTAAAAATCGAATTGTTGGAATTTCAATGATTAGTAAAAATAAATACTAACATAAATAAATACTAAAATTTTAATTGAGGATTTAAAAAAGCAACTCCTCGTAAATCAATTTTTATGATAACGCTTACTATTGATATTTTTTGATTATATATCGTGGCAAAGATACATCAATATACATTTTCCTCAATCTAGCTCTAAAAAAGAAAGTTTAATTTTCATACCATCTTTCCACCGTTTTCATAGGAAAAATAATAATTATTTAGTGCGTTTATATAAATGAAACAAATCAATATATATTTAGTTCATGAACTAAAAAAATCGATCCGGCGACAGAAAGTGGATACGAAATGTCCGAACAGATTAGCTGTATTCGTGAACGATTAAAATGTTGCTGGCTCTGCTAAATGTGTTTTTTCAGCAGTCATCATATTCCATTTGTCGTTCGATTGAGCTTTGTTAAAACTCAAAACAAAGCATCTGATTTCCAATTCGAAATGCCTCAGCTGTCTCTTTATGCAGCACTGCGCATGCGTGCTACACTGGTCGACTGTTTTCGTTCTCGTTACCTGCCGGTTATTTTTTTAATTATGAAAACTGTATTATAAATCTCTGAATTAAGTAAATGGCGTTCATTTAAACTACAACACGTGACCCGGAAGAGATTAAATTAAACATGCGTGTCCAGTAGTATTTATGAAAGGGATCATATTACGTTAAAAATGTTTCACAGATGGCGACACTATTGTCTGTCTGCCATCTAGAATTCAGTTTGCAAATACAAAAATTGACAACCTACAACAGGGCAGAGGCCCAGACCAGGGCAGGATTTCTAAATAGGCTAAGTAGGCTGTAGCCTAGAGCGGCGAATTTTTGGGGGCGGCAAATTTAAAGACCAATTAAAGCGGCAATCGGCACAAAAAATTATTATAAAGATACGAATATTTTTCAGAAAGAAAACAAATAATTTACATTAACGCAATAATTTACATTAACCGTAAACGTATATATAGTACTAATATTTCGTAGCAAACATGGTCGTTGCGAGGGCAAGTGCACCCCTCCTCTCGGATTTCAAAATTGAAAGAAAAAATAGAAAAGTTTAAAAAAAATCGCATATTTCGCTTTCGATTGAGTGTGTAAAGGTACATAGATGATTCTAATATGTGTATCTATTTTAAACAGCACATACCACCCTATTTTGCAGCTAACCAGCTACCTTTCCCCGAAGTGGGAGAATATTGTGACTGGGGCGGGGCGGCAAATCGTAGCCTTCATGCGGAAAATCTTTAAATCCGGCCTTGGGCCCAGAAATGTTGGTCCAAAATATTTATAATTCTTTCCTAGTCTCCAATAACAATAACTATCAAGATTCTTCTTGATTTCTTCTACTTCGAATAAACAATATAATCTGGTCAAGCACTGGTTCTACTCATTCACTACTCTATTGTAAAAAAAAATAAATTCTTATCTCCTTTTTGAAGCAGGATTTTTTTAATTTTTGACCATGTCCTCTGGTTTATAAATATAAAGTGAACATTGAGAATTTTAAGGGATTTTAAAAAAATATTGGAAGCCCTGTATTTTCCTTAGTATTTCGTGAGGGCTCCTAGCAAATTTATACCCGTTCTTCGCACGGAATAAAAAAATATCAAATAGATTCCAAATATGTGTACCATATACCCTGTTATAGGATCATAAACTTATTATTGTTTCCACTCGTTATAAATTATAAAATCCCGTTTCATTGCCTTAAAATTCCAAAATGAAAAATACGTTATAAAATGCACTCATAAATGTCATCACAATTCCCTCATAAATACATAAAACCTTTTAGCACATTTGGCGCGTTTTGGGAAATAATTTGGCGAGAAAATAGATATAGCTACCCACACCCATTATACAGCTCTAACACAATGACCTTCGAACAACCGACCAGCTTATAAATTATTTATAAAAGAAATCGCCTATTTGGCGAATTTTAGTTAATAATTTGGCGAGTTTGGCAACGTCTTTGGCGAAAAAATAAAGACATAAAACATTAATAGCTCTAGTGCGATGGACTTTATTAACCATCATAGTTCAGTAATAGCTTAACTATACATTTATTGCTTAAATATGCATACATGCAGTCAACAGAAAAATAGCTCCTCCAGTTTGCTCCTTTGTCGGTAAGGATCCTGCCTTGCATGCGAGAGATCCCAGGTTCTGGTCCTGGCAATGTCAAAATTTATGCCAATCTATAAATGCTTCGTGTAGTTAAAACATCTGACGAATAATACTTAACTCCGAGAAAAGGAGTCCACGTTAAATATGCTACAAAGTATATATGCGCCTGCGTACGACGTCGCCTTTAAAAGTTGCGTTGGGATGCCTACTCGGGTATCGGCTCATCACTTGACTAGGGGTCTAAATTATAACGCCCGTCGTAAAAGGCCTTTGTGTAGCTCTAGTATAACGAATTTTAACTTGATTCAACCCACAACTTATGTTAAAAATGTTCCACAGATGGCGACACTAGATATCTAGAAATCATTTTTGCTGCAAAGCACTTATTTATAAAGTAAATATTCTGAAATTTAAATTCATTTTTTAGATTTTTGAAGCTGTATTTTCCTTAGTATTTTATGCACAATTCGATCCGAATTTATGCATCAATTACATTCATGCTTCATAATTCCTTAATGATAATTCAGTTAGTTATTAAAATGTATTTTAACTCTATTGTGGAACGGAATTGAAATTTGTAATGTGTAATCGTGTTAAATTTTTATTTTCAAAACACTATTACATAGAACAGAATATTTCAATATGTTACGGTAGAATTGATAACTTTGTTATAATGGCAGGCTATTATAAATCATAACCGATCAATTAGAATATCTGATGGCATCTACACCTAATTTATAAAAACTACCCCCTGTTACAGATTAACATAATATACATTGTTACAAAGTATGTAATTTTGTATAATGCTATGGTCTATACTCGCTTAGAATTTAGTAGCATTGTACCCAGAGATTTCCGAAGTACACTCTTAAAACAAACGAGCTGTTTTAACTCAGTCTGAGTTAATTTCCACTCCTTTCCGGTGCCGAAAATGAACTTCTCCTATAGGAGTGAATTTCACTCTTTTTCGGAGTGGGTAAAAGAAATAAAAGAAAACAATCTGCGTCCTACACTCTTAAAACGAGCGGTTTTAACTCGGTCTGAGTTAATTTCCACTCCTTTCCGTGCCGAAAATGAACTTCTCCTATAGGAGTGAATTTCACTCTTTTGTTTTAAGAGTGTACTCTGAAGAGAAACTCTAACTGATGGCGTAATTTTCAATTGACAATGCAAATTTAATTTAAATTTAAAAGCGGATTGGCTGCTTTTTGGTAGCGAAACGAGTATATTTACGGACAGAATGTTTTCTGAAAAATTAACCTTCCCCTATTATTTGGCCATTATTTATTTTTGTAGATAATTTTTAAATTATGAACTACAGTATTTTCTTTTATACAGTATTTTCTTCAGTATTTTAAATGATTGGTGAGAACGTATTTGCAGATAAAAATTACTTCTGAATTAAGAGGATCGTTGTTAATAGCCCATTTGTGTAGCTCTGGTGCTACAATTTAAAAATAAAATAAACCTATGATAGTCTTCTTTAGCGAATGCAACAGTGAATATGTTTAAGGGGGAAATGGGCGCGCTGGATCGCGGGTCTCCAAACTCAAGTGCCTCAGTGTTAATACAATGGGGAAAAAAACTATTTTCTCTGCCACATTTCTCCGGCTGTATTGAATATTTTTACAAACGTTTTTTTTAAAAATAATACATGTAGATAACTTACAGATATCTATCTTCCCACTTTTTGAAATTCCTTCGAATATTTTGTGTAAAATTATTTATTGAAAATCAAAAAAAAAAAAAAATCGAACCAATTTCAAAAATTGGGAAGGTCGGGACCTGTAAGTCAGCTACATTTATCACACAAAAAAAATCAGCTTGCAAAAATATTCAATACAGCCGGAGAAATGTGGCAGAGAAAATAGTTTTTTTCCCTTTGGATTAACACTGATGCACTTTGCTTTGGAGACCCCCGGTCCAGCGCGCTCATTCCCCCTTAAAGATAATCTGAAATACCATGTAAGAGGGATTGGGGAGCCCAGTCGGTAAAGTGCTTGTCTTGAAAGCGAAAGGTCCCAGGTTCGGGCATTGCTAGAAAAAAAAATCGCCTTATGAACGATATTTTCAGCCAAAAGGTCTGATGAATTATACCCCTTGCAGATTTTATGCACATTAAATATTCTCAAGTCTCCACGTCGCGTACGATGTCGCTCCTAAAAGACTCATTGGGGACCTACTCAAATGTCTGTTCGTCACTTGACTGCGGTTCTAAATTACGACGTATGTCGCCAATAGCTCTCGTGTAGCTCTAGTGCGATTAATTATAACTTAACAACCATAACATGTAAGATATCACAATTTTGATAAAAATTTTATCAATAAAAAATGCAATAATACAGTGGTGGTCAGAATTATAAGGACAACGGAAAAAAAAGCTAGATCTTTTCGACAAATCACGGTTGAATTATGCAAATTTTATGTATGTTAGCCAATAGTAAACTAAGCATTTTAAATAAGATTTTTTGCAAATATACATAAAATTCATAATTATAAAATACGTTATAAATTTTAACATACAGCGAAACTGGACAAAATTATAAGGACATTTAAAATTTTCAAGTCAAAACACTTAATAATTAATAAGTTCACCCTTATTTTCAATTAATTTAATTAATCTTGACATCATAGAGCTCGTCAGTTTCTTTAGGGTGCTCACAGGGATATTTTTCCATGCCTTTTTAATTGATGACATCAGTTCTCGTTTGTTATGGTATTGAATGCCATTTTTGTAATCTTCATGCGCCAAAATACCTCACAAATTCTCGATTGGGTTTAGATCGGGACTTTTAGCCAGCCAATCAGTCAACAGTTTTAGAGAATTTGCGTCAAACCATGATTTTGCAGCTCAGGACACATTTATTGATGCATTGTCCTGCTGGAATAAATAGTCACCACTGGTTATCAACGGTGCTTCTGGCAAAAGATTGTCACCCAGCATATCAACATAACTATTTGAGTTCATTTTCCCTTAAAGAAATACTATTTCTGTAGTTCCAGAGGCTGCGTAACCTGCCCAGACCATTACTGAGCCGCCACCATATGAACGCTTTGAAAATAATTTTTTTTCTTTGCGAATATCATACCAAAAATACTTAAGCCCATCAGGTCCGTCTAGGTTAAACTTCTTTTCATCAGAAAATACAACATCATTCCATTTGTCCCCCATAGAAATGTACTTTTTTAGCAAACTCCATCCCCAGTCTCTTTTGGGTTTTTGTAAGAAGGGGTCGTGACTTCAGTTTTTCGTATCGAACCTTTTTGGCATTTTGTAAAACACGGCGAAGGTTCGAGCACTGTAGTTCAAGTCCAGTTCACGCTTTATTTCCGGCGATGTTTGCTTTTTGGAGCAAGCTCTACTTATAATTCGTCTTTTATCTCTCGAAGACACAGAAGATGGCCTACCTGAGTATTTTCGTTTTCCATAATTTCCAGGATTTTTCAAAAAATTATATATTACAGTCTTTGATCTATTCAATTTCAATGCTATTTCACATCCAGTAAGTCTATAATTTTTTTATAAGCGATTAATTTTCCTTTTTCAAACACTGAAAGCTTCGTACCTAGTGGCATGGTTGAAGATAAGTGTAATGAAGTTTTCAAACACTCGCAAAATCTTTATAACACCATGGAATGACGTGTACAAAGCAGAAACTTTGCTAATTTATGTAAATTTATGCTTTAGACTTACAGAAATGCAATTGTCCTTATAATTTTGTCCAATTTCGCTGTATGTTAAAATTTATAACGTATTTTATAATTATGAATTTTATGTATATTTGCAAAAAATCTTATTTAAAATGCTTAGTTTACTATTGGCTAACATGCATAAAATTTGCATAATTCAACCGTGATTTGGAAAAGATCTAGCGATTTTTCCGTTGTCCTTATAATTCTGACCACCACTGTATACTAAAAGCATGAACTTCTACTTGATTCTTCCATGCTGAAAAGTATTAAATTAACTTGTAAAAATTACCCACAACACATCATTCCGACACATTCACACTGACCAAAAACGACACAAAACAACCCTCCTCCCCCTTTCCTACCCCCTCTTCAATGGAACATCCCTCCACCCATTCTGCGCAGGCAATCCCACGCAACATCGCCCCCCCTCCACTCCACCACCCTCTCCCACCCCTTTTGCCGCAGTCGGTAGTAGGAACGAATCGTCAAGCCTCGAACACCCTCAGCATATTCGAAATAGAACGTTTGGATAAATTCTACTGTGTGTGTTATCGTTTGCAGCTATGCAGCGAGCTAAGTGAAGGGACGGTTTCCCTTGCTTGTAGCGGGTTGTACTATTTGTGGGGATTTTGTATGTGCGGGGAAGAAGAGGTTTTGTTATAAGGTGGAAATATTTCGGGTTATTTTGTACTCTGTTAGAACTATGTTACACATACTCTCGCTGGCGCTGTTGTGGGCCGTCTCCGTCAAAGGTCAGTTGCTTGTTGTTATTCTGTTTTGTTGTGGGTTTTAAATTTAATGTTTTTTTCTTAAATTTTTATTAATTTTCTGTGAAAACTCTTCACAACGTAACCAGGACTTTGTGGATCTTTTTTTTTACTTGTGAGCAGGTAAGCGAATAACCAAAATTCTAAAATTTTTACTATTACTCTAATCTTTTCCAAATTTGGCATAGTGATTTCAAATATAATTAACAATGCTATTTAGGAATTTTTTTTAAATTTAAATATAATTTATTTATTTTAAACAGTGTTTTTCAACTAAAAAAAGGGGTTTGCGCTAACAAGTCTACCACATTGAATTTTCCTCCTATAAACATTAATTATGTGCTAAATTCTTCGTTTTGAACTGATAAGTGCAATGACCCTCTAGAGTTATAAAAAAATCACAAGAATAGGTTTTAAGGAAAATGTTATGAATTAACTAAAAAAATATATTTTTTTTATCAACTTACACTTGGACATTTTAAAAAAAAAACCTACTACATTTACACCAGATGTTAGAGGCTCATAGCACTTATAAGTTCAAAACGAAGAATTTAGCACATAATTAATGTTTATAGGAGGAAAATTCGATGTGGTAGACTTGTTAGTGTAAACCCCCTTTTTTAGTTGAAAAACACTGTTTAAAATAAATAAATTATATTTAGATTTAAAAAAAATGCCGAAATAGTATTGTTAATTATATTTAAGATCACTATGGCAAATTTGGAAAAGATTAGAGTAATAGTAAAAATTTTAGAATTTTGGGTATTCGCTTACCTTAAATAGTTGTATATACGCACAACGAGACAACGTATTTTTCTTGGTTTCAACAATGTTATTACATAGAGGTGTAGCTTTAGTTACTGGAAACTTCCAATTTATTTAAATAGGTGTTTCAAAAATTAAATTTTTCTTTTCCCATAAGAGTTTTCCTTATTTTTTTTTGCCTGCTGAGAAAAATGTATGTAACGAATCCCTCCTTCTCCATCTTGTTATTAACAAGTACTATTATCTTATTATTATGTGGTTGCGGTTTTACCACCCTTATTTTTTTTTACTTTACCATAACATTTTAGTAAGTTTTGTAAATTATACATTGAAAAATATGTATGCACGCCTTTCTTAATTTCTTTTGAATTGGGGATACCCTAATAGTTATACACTAATCGGCGTTCTACTTAGATGATACTATATTTCTTTTCACTAAATGTTGTTAAATATGTTTTAGCGTAATTATTTGATTCTTCTTTTATACATTTTGCATGTACAGTAAAATTCCAATTATCCGAACTCTATCGGAACTCCAATGGTATCATTCTGATCCATTTTTTCCCGAATAAAAGTGTTATAGGCGGATGCCTTTAATGAAAATACGTTAAGATATAACATTTTTGCTCAAAAATGCTGCCGTAAAGAAAATAGATATAATGCAATTTTTGAGCATTTCAATTTTTTTTCCCAATTTACTTTTTTCATTGCAAGATTTCTCAAAAAAGTTGAATCGGTATTTTAAATCCGTTTTTTGCAGCATTTTTATAGAACTGTTCGACATTCTGTGGCCGAGTTGTCCAACTTCCGATCGAAAGCTTATTATTTATATAGCTGTTTTTCTTCTGCAATTACAAAATTAGATGTTTTAGTGTAATTGATTCTTTATTTATGCATTCTGCATGTTGAACTGCAGGAGTTGGAACTCCAAATATTCGGCCTTGAATGGTATCAATCTTCTCCATTCCTCTATCCATTCATTAGCTTACTAATATAAAAGTTTTGTATTTTCATTAAAAGGGTATTTGCCTACGTAAAAAAATACGTTTTATCCAAAAAGCTGCCGGAAAGAAAATATCTGTTAAACCTTAACTTAAAAACTTCAAAAGATGTGACTTGCTGAATTGGAAGGTTTATACTATTTAACGTGTGTCTCGCAAGATATTTCTTGAAAAAAAATCTTGTAATTTATTAAAAGGTAAATTTTTATTTTAAATCTATTTTTGAAAATAGTAAATTTTCCTTGAGTTCTTTTTTTAAACAATATTTATTAAAAAGTTGAATTAAGTAAAAGAAGAGGTAAGAAGAGTAAGAATTAGCTAAAAGTTGACATTAAAACCCTTTTTGTAGCAAGTTTATAGAACTATTTGACATGTGAAATAGGATCTAAGAGTTCCGATCGATAGCCTAATATTTTTAGTTATTTTTCCATAGTACTAACACACGCAAAAATCGGACATATTTCATGAAAATTCTGCGTATTGTGTCTCCGCTATCAATATTTTCTTCCTTTACAAAATATCTCTTATATTTTAGTTCACACCTTTTAACATGTTTAGAACTTTGTAAAGTTAAAAAGAAATTTTAATTATTTGTTTTTATGAAATCTGGTTTTGAAAAGGACATTTCCCCCCTAATTTGAAAACAAAAGGGCTGAAATATTGAGTTTTTATGTACTACTTTTTTTTAAACTTTGACTGTGTAGTGTATTTATAAAATTAATATCAATCCTCTATACTATCATTTTTTAAAAATAAAAATGCAACTTGAACGTAAGCGAATACTTAAAATCATAGCTCACTTTCTAAAAAAAATCTTATTTTTCTCTTTATTCCTAATGTACTCCTATTATTTTACTCCTACAATTTTCAAAATACATCAGTAATTAGTTAAATTATTATTTTTTTAGAAACAAAATTAGATTATTCAATTTCTTTTAAATGTTCTGTAATCTTTCAAATGCAAAACAGTCCAATTGATTCGGATACATAATTGGAGTTCTGTTATATTCGTTTAGTTGCGTAAGGAACAATGTTTCTGTGTTATCTAAAAAAAAATCTATTTTTTTTACTGTGCATGCATAATTGTAGATTCGTCTAGTAGTAATATGTTTAGTTATATATATGTATTTTTATGTGAATATTTGGTAACATAAGTCCAGGGCCTTTTAGTTTTTTTTCCGTTCATGGTGTGATATCAATAATTAGTTTTTTTTGTAACATAATTTTGTTGTTTTTTAAGGCGTTAACTTTGTATTGAGCTAGTCCTTTCATTTAATCGTAGAATTCCGCCCATCTCTTTCAAGTAATTCTTTACTGATGCCATAATTGATATCAATTAAAGGCAAAATAAGTGATATATCAGAAAAATGAAATTGCCATACTCCAATCAATAATTCAATCAATTATATTATATTTCTATCAATAATTTTGCTGTAGCAAAACCGTATACTCGATACTCGAATGAACTATTAACAGCAATTAGATGAATCTGTTTTTAAAATAGGAAAAAGAAAATTATTTTACGAATTAATTTAGAAAAAGCCAATATTGACATTACTTTAATATTTAAACGCATGTTTTCTTTAACAATATCGTAACACGTTTTATATTCTTTGCAAAAATAATTTTCTTATTTTGTCGGAAGAAAACGCGTATTAAAGAATTATTCATAAATCTGACAAAATGAAATATTAATGTCCATTTAAAAGTATAACAAAAAGAAAAAAATTAAAAGAATACAATATATTTTTTTTGTCAAATGAAATCTAATAAATTTAATTCATGTAATAACATAATATGGAAATAATAGAAGTTAATGTATTCGCAATATATGGTTCATCTAAATTCAATAAAAACAAATTAGCTTTCACAGCGTTTATTTTGGGAAAATATCTTTTCGTGGGAAAAATAGATTTCATGAAATAATAAAACTGCTGAAATAATATTTTCTGCTTATAAATGATTACTGAAAGACTAACAAAATATGCATTCAATGTGCGTATTTTTAGAAATTTATTCTGAAATAAATATGTCTGAAAAATACAGTCCCTGGACAAATTATTAGACGCACTGCAAGATTTCATGTAAAATATTAATTACCGGGTGATATTGTACCGTTTTATTATTTTAAATTGATTTCTTTTAATTTTTATATTATCCAATCAATTACCGTTTTATTTGACATAAATAAAACAGCATTCATTTAGAAAAGCATAAGTTTATTAAGTTTTAAAGAAAAGTGAAATTAATGTTAGTAAAACTCAATATTTAGTTGAGCCACCTTTAGCCGCTATCAAAGCTTTAATTCTGCGCGCCATGCTATCAATGCAAGACTGTACTGTCTCCCGCATTTGAGGATGATGATTCCACACATAAATAATCTTATAATAAATAATTAATATAAATCAATCTTAATCATAATTAATCATAATTATCTTAAAATAAATACAAATATGTAGTCTACAACAATTCTTTTAAATAAAAATCAATAAAATTGTAGTTTAAATATACCATTATTGCATAAAAATTCTAAAGAAACAACATAAAACTAATAAAAAAATACAGTGCGTCTAATAATTTGTCCAGGGACTGTAGAAAAAAAAGCGATTTATGAAAGGTACTCGAGCGCATGTTTTCCGAGGGTAAACATTCAATACAGGATGTATTGATTTTACCAGCTATTAATAGAAACACTTAAACTACCGCGAATATCAATCACAGGACCCATTTATGTTACGTACTTCATTGATGTAGACATGGACAGGTTTTAGAAATAGCTGGTCGCTTAAAGTTGATGAATGTAAAATGATGAAAAATTTAAACAAGATTTTTAAAAAAACTTTTTTTAATCAAAAATACACTGCTCAAAAGAATTGGAGGAATGCATGGTTTAAAAGCATCCACCCCCAATGATTCCATTTGGAATCACCAGCTTGCGATTTTTCTTCTCACTAAGTTGATCTTGTACGTATTTATCATTAGATAGAAGAACTTTTGAAGAATTAAATAATGTTTGTTTTAATTAAAAGAAAATATGAAAAACACGATAAAATAAAATTCACTCCCAAAAAAATTTTATGAAATTAATTGACCCTAAATTCTCCACGCTTGCATTCTTAGATGTTTAAAAATTGATTTAAACTTTTTTTTACAAAGAAAGTTTTGAAAAAATATTGTTATAATTTATTCAAAAGTTATTATACCAATTTTCCCCCTTAAATTTTAGTTAAAAAATTAAGATTTCTTACCCCTGTCTTTTACCATTTCATTGTAGATTCATAATGAATCTATTTCACAAAGTTTAGATTTTTAAAATAAAAAATAAAAAGTTGAAACTGAAAGGGTTTACAAATGTACAGAAAGTGCTCCCCTAATTGTTTTAGGCAGTGTGTTAAAGTTGTTGAAATGTAAACAAAGATACACGTTTCGTTTTAAGTACTTTTAGACGTGTTTAAAGCAATTTGAAACCTCTACAAAAGTATTGATTTGAAATGTAAATTTTTTTCACTAGTTATGAGAATCTCATAAAAGCTAAATATAGCATATTTGAAATAAAAAATATCATCTGGTTATTTAATTATTATTATTTATGTTTTAATTGCCCCAAAATATTCCGAAGTGGATGACACTTTTTAAAAACTTTATTAATAACCGTGTGCTATTTTCCTTTCAAATTTGTTTTATTGTGGCTATTTTCCTACTTGCTGAAAAAATGGTTACACGGCATATTTTCGCAGAGGTTGGCATTTCAAAAATATTGCAATACCTCTATGACTTATCAAAAACTAAACATTCCTATTAAAAAGATAACTCTTCATAAAATACGTTAACCGATATATCGTTTTAACTTTTATTAAAAACTTTAATTACATTTTGACCGTTTGTTTGGATTAAGAAATTTTTCGCAATACACAAAAGTATATACCTCGATTAAATGAAAGTTAGCATACTGATTTTAATTCCGTGATAAGCAAGAAATATTTTTCATAAATTTAAATTGTTAAAATGCAAAAGCGTTGTTGTGGTACGATGTGTAAAGATGTTATGTCACGAACGAAAATTTCACAGGCTATATCTTCGTCTTAGCATTCCTATAAATTGATCGTAGTTTAAAAAAAAATACCACCAGCAAATAACGCCATGATTTAAAATCCTAATTACGATGTCTCTTATGGTTATTTCGCGTTGATTGTGGTTCTATATTATGACGCTCGTCTGCGATAGCCCTCGTGTAGCTCTAGAACAATAATTCATACTAACTTAATAACTTTTAAGGGCGGCATTGTACGCGGCTTCTGGATTTTAAAGCATATTTAACGTGCACTCCACTTATTCGTAGAACGTTTCGGCTACACAGACCCTATATGGGTCGGCAGTTATTTTGGTAATACATACCTACACTCTTAAAACAAACGAGCGGTTTTAACTCAGTCTGAGTTAATTTCCACTCCTTTCCGGTGCCGAAAATGCACTTCCCCTATAGGAGTGGATTTCACTCTTTTGTTTTAAGAGTGTAGACTCGATCCTGGGACCTTTCGCATGCAAGGCAAGAGCCTTACGAACTGAGTTCCTAAGCCCTCAAGGTTATTTGAAGTCAAAGGTTAAGAAAGCATACTGTTAAGCCCCCCTCCTTGCCCCTATGGTTTAATTTTTAACAAAACCAACATAAAAAAAAATCAAAATGCCCCTGAAAATATAATACCAACCCCATACACTGCACCTCTAGCACGACGTTAATCCAACCAAACCAAACACTGTGATCGATACATATCGATACACACACATATCGATATTTTGAAGGTTACACCCGTCTACCTCTAAAAGGACTCACACGACGTCCTCCCAACTCATTTGAATATTTCGAACAGCCCCATCAGACGATATCAGTGTCGCGCAAAGCTTGTTTGTCGTCAGAAGATAACGAGAGTACACCCCCTCAACATCCCCCATTAAATTTTCTTCTGCGAGCTATTGTCGAAAATATGTTTAGGAAATACGATAGAGAAGCAGAAGAGCGATTGTCATGACTGAGCAACTTTCAATTCGAGTAAAGAAATAACGTTATAAATATTAATGAGCTTAATAAATTAATGCAAACTGCGGACCCGATGCTTGGAGACTACCCTCTTTGTTGCATCGTTTGCTTCAGATATCCCCTTGCTTGCTTCGTTGGATCACAGTGAAAGCAATTAGCTTTCTTGTTAGGAAAATGTTTTCGAAGGCCTGTTTAATCAATTATGGAGAAAAAATAAATGAAACACATTATGTACTGATTGATGGATCCTCTTAATCAACCTAAATTGAATTAATGCTTAAAAATCTATTTAAGATACCAAACATATATCCAATTAGTTAAATTTACGAAAATAATGTTTTTTTTTGTATAATATCATACCTTTAAAAAGTGAGAATTTTCCCCGTGTAGCAAGTGCACGCTTAATGTGCTACTAAGTACCGACACCGCACACGATGTCACCCTTAAAAAGTTTCGTTGGTTGCCTACTCGTCACTTGACTGTGGTTCTAAATTTCAAAACCAATAGCCCTCGTGTAAATCTGGTGCGACGATAATTCAACTCAACTTATTAGTTCAACACAGCTAGGGATCTCATATTGGTTGCTTGGAAACCCGTCGCACGAGAACACATAATAAACCAATGTTACTAGACACGATTCGTTTCCTGCCTGTTCTTCTGAATGAATCTACCTTTCCTAAACTGAAAACATAGTTCAAATCCTAAAAATAATGTCAAGTGTTCCCGCCGAGCCCCTTTGAGGCAAACAGCCTTAAAAAGACATGCTTCAAATATGCATACTTCTTTATTGCTGTTTTGTCTATGTACTTTAGCACTTAAGACAGTAAACACACCTATAAAAAGCAATAGAGTAAACGGCTGTTTTATTCGTCCTGTCATTTGCTGAATGGCTCACAGAAGCTAAACAGATGGGGGTGCGTACATAGATCTTGAAATAGCTTCTCCCGCAAAGGCTTCTATTTTCGTCCTACAGTCGCAATAGCAGTTCTGTACCTGAAAAACAGAGAGGTTGCTTTTACGTCAAGCAGACGTTGAAAATATACTATTCTAACGTTAAGGTAGAGAGCTTCATTTCAGTTGGTAAAAACACCGATCCCACTAATATTTAAAAAAAAATTAGTAAAAAAATAGAAATTAAAATATACTATTTTAAATAAGAAAAATTAAATAATTAGGTTTTGAAATAGTTTGAAATATTTTTTTAATTACATTTTTATTTGTGCTTTGATTAATTCTTTCATGAACTTTTTTCTTTTTCATAATTTTTCCCATTAAATATAACTTTCGTCAGCATTATTTACTAAAAGATGTTATCTTGTATTAAAGCCTAGCTTTAGAAACCCTTTTGACTTCCAGGTACAGAACTGTACTTCAATGGGTGAAAATGAGATTTATTATCTTATTTTTTTCCTTTTTAATATTATTGATGTTTTTTTTAGGTAAAATATATGTAGTTTCACTTAAAAACTTATAATTTAAGAACTAAACAATTTTTGAAAATGCCTACATTAAAGTATAGTTAAACATCCATTTAACAACTCGTAAAAATTTCATTAAAAAGTATCAAATAGATTCTGAGAAAAAGGTACATAAAAAAGGTCATTTTAACATAGGCTTCAATGGAGGGCTCCGGTCTCCCTTAAGTTTAGTTTATCGTCGCACTAGAGCTACATGAGGGCTATTGGCTACGGGCGTCGTATTTTAGAACCACAGTCAAGTGACGAGCTGACACCTGAGTAGGCACCCAACGCAACCGTTAAGGGCGACATCATACGCAGCGTTCCCTTAAGTTTAGACAAATTAGCAGCCGGGTAGTTTGCTTATGGGATTTAAGACAGCGGTCGTCGTAACTCTGACGTCATTGTAATGTAGGCATGGTAGTTGTCTATTTCAAACGCCTAAAGATTTACCAAATTATTTCACAAAAAATATGTTTAATTGTATGAAACTTATATAGATGGATGAAATAAATTATTGGCTTTTAAGTCATTAAAAATAAGTCATTAAACTTCCTTTACTTTACACAGGTTTAGTGCAAATTTTTTTTACCACATATACATTGCTCACAACAATTAGAGGAACGCATGGTTTAAAGCCTTTCACCCCCAATGATTCCATTTTTAATCATCAGCTTCCGATTTTTTTCTCACTAAGTTGAGCTTGCTCTGATTTATCGTTAGATGGAAGAATCATGTCTTTTGAAGAATTAAATAATGTTTGTTTTAATTAAATGAAAATATGAAAAACATGTACAATTTCACTCCCAGAAAATTTTATGAAATAAATTTCACTCCCAAAAATATTATGAAATAAATTGACCCTAAATTTTTCACGTTTGCATTCTTAGATGTTTAAAAATTGATTTTAACTTTTTTTTTAACAAATAAAGTTTTACAAAAATTCTTGTTCTAATTTATTCAAAAGTTATGATTCCAATTTTTTCCCTCTTAAATTTTAGTTAAAAAATTAAGATTATTTTCCCTGTTTTTTACCATTTCATTCTGGATGCATAATGAATCTATTTCACAAATTTTAGATTCTTAGAATAAAAAATAAGAAGTTGGAACTGAAAGGGTAAACAAAAATACGCAAAGTGCTCCCCTAATTGTTTTGAGCAGTGTAGTTTATAGAAATAACGTTATCAATTTAGTCTAATATAACACCTTGACAGCTGTTTTTTAGGAGCTATCGCGATCCTATCTGATCTCGAAGTAGAACTGACACTCAAGTCTTCTCAGCATTCTTCTCACCTAATGCGTTAAATAGACTTCTAAATGGATTGGCTTGTTTTACCAACTTGACGCTAGAACTTTTCGTATTGTAAACCTAAAAGCATTGATGTCTTTGAGTCGTGACTTTGGTTTATTGTTATTTATGTAGTCTGAGTTTCGGGATTTAGTGATCCCTAAAAAGGTTGTCAAATATCCTAAGTGAAGTGGTTTTTATTTGTCTAAAGATAACTGTTAAGAGTACTGGCGTGTCTGAAAAGTGAACAATTTTTCTGAATTTGCGCCATTTATAGTTAGATAAATAAAAGATTTTTAAGATAATAAATATAAATGCTTGAGGACGTTTTAAATATGTTCTGCATTATTTTTTAATGTTATATTGAATTAATTATTTGAATTCTAAATAGTGAAATTTTATTCCTGCGAAAATCATGTAATAAAATCTAAACAAGTATAGGTTTGTAACAGAATCTGTCACTTAACCCGCTTCCACACAACAGTTGTGTTTAACAGGTAAAAAGGCGCGACAAACACAGCATTAAACACAGCATTAACATTTACAAGCTAAATTTGGCTAGTTTCATTTATTTTTGTTTTCGAAAATTCAATAATTATTACTTATCGTTTGCAAAAATTAATTTATATTTCAAAGAATAAATAAGTAGTATTCCTCGCTTTTAAATAGAATTGAAACGATATGAAAAATCAACGTACAAAGAATCTCGTAGTGAAATATATTTGACGTCATTTCAAACTGATCGATGTCTAACAAATAAAATTATTTTAATTTATTGTCTAAAAGAATTAAAGTTTCTCGGGCGATTGTTGCGAATGGCAATGGTGATTAAATTCTAATAAAAATGGCTTCCTATGCTTTTTAAATGAGCATTCAATTTCGCAGTTTTTTTAAAATAATTGGAGTACTTCGAATTTGAATTCTTTTCTGAAATTTTCAATGTATTCTAATTTCGATGCGCTGAATTTTTTTGGCGTATCAGACTTGTCCGTAACATTTGTAGTTCAGGCTATGAAAGTGGTTGACGGACAGACGGACTGAACGATTATAATACCCTCCACTTTTTACGTTATAAACGTAGTGTGGAAGCTAAAAAAAATGCAAATAAAAATATTACAATTTTATATTTTGGTATTCATGTCTTTAGACTTTATGTAATTTTTAGGGGAAATCAGGATAAAATAAACAGCATTACGATTTCGAAAATATTTTTCTTGTTAAAATACCTTGTTTAGGCATTTTAAGAAAATAATAAAATAATCTATGTAATCCTAGAAGCATCAATTTTACGGCAATCCTTTGGAAGGATTACTTTATAAGATTCCCCTGAAATGTTACTACTTGGCAATGAATGAATACTAAAGGAAAATACAGTTTTACAGAAATTATGGCATTTCGGATAAACCTATTAAATAATTGTTTATGGAGGACTTAAGCGTGATATGCAATTAGGCATTATTTACATGGCTTTTCATTTTTATACGGTCTCTAATGATTTATTTGCCTCGTGTAAATATTTTATGATTAAGCGAATGGGAAATAAATTCCATGAAAATAACCGAGAAAAAATTATTTTCTCCGTGTTGTTTTGTAACTTAAATCTTCACCCATTTAGGCTTAAAAGTATGAGAACTCTCAGTGTAATCTAGATATGAATTTGTAGGCTCGTGACAACTTTGACGGTGTACGGTGACCCGCGTTCACCAAGATTGTTATTGTGGTTAATGAACGATGGGTTGCTTTTTACTTAAACGACACTTAACAGCCTCTTTATCCTTATTTCACCCATATATATATCATAGTTAAAGTATTAGATTGGCAGATCAGGTGACCTCCAATGCTAACGACGGGACGCGCATGGAGGCCTTTTAAGAGGGCAAAATTGTCAGTGTTGCTGCCACTTTAAGGAGAAAAATACTACGAAAAAATACCGTTTAATTCAAAAATTACAAAAAAAAGTACTAGAAAAGGATTTAAAGTCACTAAAAAGATTCCAAAATGCAGCTAGTATTTTTACGATATTTTTTGTAATTTTATAATTAAATGGTATTTTTTCGTAGTATTTTTCTCCTTAAAGTGGCAGCAACACTGGCCATTTTGCCCTCTTATTTGGCCTCCATGCGCGTCCCGTCGTTAGCATTGGAAGTCACGTGATCTGCCAATCTAATACTTTAACTATGATATCTATGATTTCACCTTACTACAATTTTTAATTGATAAAATTAGTTACGATAGTTACAGTTATTGTACGAATTTTTTAAAAAAAAATTTATTTGGCGAGAAATAAGTAATTGCTTTTGAGCCGATAATAAGTCATTACTGTTAGTTCTTGAATTGATATTTTATCGCAGATGTAAAACATTTTTTTTCAGTGTAATTTAGTTATAAAACAGTAATAGTTGTAATTACGATAAATAAAATTTGTTGCTGAAATACGGTTAAAAATGAAGTTTTTGTTATTAGTCCGCTAGATCGGTTATTATTATTTTACAGGTAAATTATTACTGTTATTAAAGAGATAAAAAAATTTCAAAAGTCGTAGATGTTTTGTAACTGATATGTCAAAACGAAAGTTTGCCGACATCTTGTATAACCTAATAACTTCATAATAACTACCAACTAAAAAAACAGAATCCTATATTGAATTTAAATATAGTGCAATCGACAGGTAATGCAACGAAGCGGCGGCGGTTTCTGTAGCGTTTATTTAGGCTTACGATCGATGGGTTCACTTGGCGAACCTCTTTTCTTATTGGTCTTTCAACGGCAACGTCTGCATCTTCTTGTCAACTCTTAATCAATTTTCTTTGTCAGGATTGGGCACCATTATTTATTATCCTCCGTTCAAAATTACTCGTCCCATAAACTACAGCCCTGCGTAGCTCTAGTATGACTTAATATAAACCAGAACACAAAAACAAGGGTCGTAAAATAACTTAGGTAGGAACGATAAGTTCCTATCCCCTTTAGACTGTAGGAAAACGACACATTCTTTATCGTGCTTTGGGGAGATGCTTTTAAATATCGTCAGCTTAGAACACTGGCGACGAATGAGAAACCCCCATTCCATAACACCGGTCATTACTTATCGCCCGGCGCGTGTTAGCAGACGATAATAAAAGGAGGGTGCTTGCAAACGATAAAGCCCGTGATGCTGCCGACTGCCATTCCAAAGCATAAACCACAGAAATGCCGCCATTAGGTTAGCGGTGTATGTGTGAAGGGAGGGTGGATTAGAATTGTCATTTCTCGTGCTAACCCTTTTTCGAATAAGGAATATTATTTGTTATATCTAAGAACACGTTATTTCTGTTTTTGATTCGCTGCTTGTGTTCTCTTTTTTGGGGGGTTGTTTATGTTCTTTTTTGTCTGTTGCGTATGTACTTTATTTTTATTATTTCTAAACTAACCGTCATGTGAGGCTTTTCACGGAAAAGTAGGTGTGTCTGAAAAAAGTACGAGATTTCAGGATAATCCTATCAAGTTATTTATTTCCATTGCGTTTCCTTCCCGAAAAAATGCGGAATTGTTTATTATAGCCCAACTATTATACCGTGCTATTTAAAAATTATATTAACTGTTGCATCTTTTGTATATTTAGGTAATTTTATCTTTAAAAAAATAATGTTTGTCAGGCATACTTCTTCTGCCCACAGACGTACATTTTAGCTTTACGCACTGCCCAAATTAACTAATACGCCAGACACTTGAAGCTAAGCTCTACAATTAAAATTTGGAATATGATATCCATCATTGTAAATAAAAAGTCTAAACTCAGTGGCATGACAGCCCATAGTGAGCCAAGGCCTGCTGTGCTACTTCCACGATCTTATGACCAAGAGCTCTAGGATACCAAGCATAGTCTTATTCAGGTGGTCTATCCTGTATCTTCCTTTTAACCCTCTCACCCCACCCAAAGTTTTAGTTAACAAGGATGCCTGTCCGTCTAAAAGGGATTTTAGCTGTGTGAAAGTAGGTTTTAAGGAGTAGTTTTTCAAAAGTATTTTAACGGAACGTCGTTTTATTCAGATTATTTTAAAAACAGAAAGATAAAACTATTTGCCTATGAAAAAAAAACCAAGGTAATTTTCTTAACCCCTCTTTTCCACCCATTTGAAAAGAGGGGACGAGAAATTTACATCGTTTTATTTGAACGGTTCAGGAGTGTTTATTGATCTTTCGTTGGCCGTCATTTTCTTCTCAGGCTGAGATTGGGAAAGGAAGAATAATTTTGCCTTCAGGCTTACAATTTGAAACAGTAAGACGATAAAGGAGAAATAAATTATGAAATTATTCAGTGAATAAGTAATGCCCAAAGTGTTATTCTGAATTGGCTAGTGTTAATCTGGTTTAGTTTATGTAATTTAAATAATTTGAAACCTATAAGGTAGATCCTATCAAAACAATACCTTTTGATTTTTAAAATGAATTATTTTTATTGTTATTAGAGTTTAAGTTTCAAATATATTTTTAAATAATGTATTTTAAAATATCGAATGTACCTTATTTTACACTGGAAAATTGTCCAAACCGTAAAACGACATACATATACATATTTTTTAATTGATCAAATATTTTTTTAATTAGTATATAAAATAAAATTTACTTTTAGAGTTTCTTTCAATTTTAAAAATGATGACTGTCACCTGTCAAAAGTTTTAATATATAATTCAAACCCATCTCAAAAACATACTGAAATACCAATAACTACAATTACAAGTTCTGAAAAAAACTTATATTATAACAAGAAGTTCATAAAGAACTAAAATAGCCTACTTTCCTGTTACTTAAATACTTACTGAAGTTCTAATCGGGAAAAAAAACTAGGTTCCTAAAGTAAATATCATCAACAGCCGTTTCTACACTAGATTTATACACATTAGAAAAAGAAATCGAAACACAGCACCCAGCTATAATTTAAACTTCTAAAAGCCAAAATCAACTATTTTCCTTAATATTCTTTCGCAAATTAATTAAATATTATTTATCATCTGCTCGTGATTTATTTGTAGTTCGAAGAATAATTAAATATTTATTAATAACAAAAGTAATGAAACTACTCCGAACTGCATTAAAGAATAAGAAATGTAAATTAAAACTAAGCATAATTACATGCAAAAGTATGCCTTGCCGCTTTCTTGGTAGATAATTAATGAATAATCAAAGAATCAAATTGTGCTACATTTTATGACGTCATTCCAAACTGATTCATGAAAATATTATTTTGCTTCAAATATGTTTAAATAAATAAAGTTTCTCATGCCATTGTTGATTTGGCAACAGTGATTTAAATGACTCAAAATTGAATTTCAATGCTAATTCAATGGGAAATTCGCCGACAGATAGTAGATTTATGTCCGTCCGGACGTACAGACAGACGGACAAAAAGTATGAAAGTTGGGTATCTGAGGTCATAGCTTTCTAACAAAAAGAATTTTTAAGATCCGAGGGATAGAACCGATTTTGGAAGGGGGGGTACGGACAGACAGACGGACATCGATCGCATGTCAATACCTACTTTTTCATTTTTTTAAAATTCTTTCGAATTAAAAAAAGAAAAGTAGGCTAAAAACTGACATATAAAACAGTAACAATTTTCTAAAATATTGAGAAAAATATCGTTTATACAATATAGATTTAAAAATCTTCAAAAATATTTTCGCAATTATTTCGGACTTATCTATACCAATCCCCACCAAACTCTTAAAACACAAAGAGTGTAAATTCCACTCTAATAGTGGGAAGTGCATTTTTTCGGGCACTCCGGACACAGGAGTGGAAATTAACTCAGACTGAGTTAAAACCGCTCGTTTGATTTAAGAGTGAACTTTACTCCCCAATAATATAATTAAATAATCTTATCGGTCACTCTTACCGTGGTAAAGTCATCGAACCTTACCGGAAAAGGCCGAGCCCAGCGTCCGCTATCCGGATAAAAGGTGTCCGGTCAAGCGAGGCGCTCGAATATCCGGCGGATCTTGTTAAGTCCGGTTAATTGGAAGGTGCCTTATCCGACACTGCTTTAAAAAAGGCTAGTTTTTTCCCATTTAAAAGGAGATTCGGTTGGTAGCTTGACCGTGGATTTTTTTTGTGTTGGTTGTTAGTGGGCGGCGGTCGTCTTTTAATTGATATTTTTCCAGTGAGTGAAAGTGACCGTAAGGTTCTAATTTTGCTTTTTACTTTAATTGGGTGGTGTGGTTACGGAAATAACCGCAGTTTAAAGTTGAGAATGTAGGTAACAAAAAATCTGTAAAAACTGTTTTTAAAAGTTTGTTACATAAACTTTGCAATAGACAAGGGGTGTTTGATCAATTTTTATCTATTAGTTCCAATTATAAAACAGATTCCTTAATCAATTATCCAATAAATTACTCTTACTCTTTCCAACCTTCCTTCCAGTTCCTTAGCCAATCCCAAAGCTTAGCCTTTCCATATGGTAATCACAAACTATGGTTTTCTGCCATCATAAAAGCATATTTTTAATTTTCTACCAGTTGTCTTTAAATTATTTCCATTTTGCACTTGCAGGCTTGGAAATAATTTAAACTATTCATAACGTATTTTGTTACTAGTCTGGAATTTATTTTATGTTTTGTAATTTTTTAAAAAATTCAAATAAAGAACTTTGGGATGTAATGGGTTGAGAAATCTTTAAAGCCTTTATAACTGACAACATACACTGCTAAAAATAATTTGGGGAGCACTTTGCTTACTTTTATTTACCCTTTCAGTTCCAACTTCTAATTTTTTATTATAAAAATATAAAATTGGTGAAATTGATTCATTATGCCTCCAGAATGAAATGGTAAAAAACATCTTTTTTTCTTAATGTTTTTCATATTTTCATTTAGTTAAAAACAAACGTTATTCAATTCCTTAAACAAACATTATTTAATTATTAAAATACATGATTCTTCCATTTAACGATAAATAAGTGCGAGCTCAACTTAGTGAGAAGAAAAAAAATGGAATCTGATGATACCAAATGGAATCATTGGGGGTGAAAGGGTTTAAACCATGAGTATTCCCCTAATTGTTTTCAGCAGTGTATATTTTAAATTGATAACCTTCGTAACCTGCAGTTTAACAAAGTGTTATATTGTACTTTATTCAAACGTTTTCATTTAATACAACTTATTTAAATTATAATATTTATTTAATTGCTATTCCGCAACGATTTTATAAAAAACTTCTATGAAATTTTAGGGTGAGATTTTCATATTAGCTTTTAATTTGAAAAAAGGCAACCAATCAAATAAAAGAAATACAATACATAATACCCTTGATATTAAAGTCGATAATATAAGCTGCATATTAAATCTCTTAATTATATTCAGCTTGGTTTTAACAGCATTGTAAAATCCTGCTTTAACCAAAACGGGACAAGATCTTGGCATTAAAGCTAGAATTCGCGTTGTGAGTGACAGACGGATGGACAAAACATTTATTACAATACATTCTATTTGTAAAAAAAAAACATTTTAAACGTTATATTTAGGCTATAAAAGTGGATTTTTTTAAAAGATTTATGTTAACAATAATAAAGCTCACTACCTTTATTATAGAATGTTTCCCAATCGACGTGGCTTCATGCTAGTCGGTCGGAAATCCCATACAAAAACTATTCGTGGTACCGGTCAGACATCCCATAGAAATGCACGCGCCGCGCTGTGCGAAATTTCAAAAGGGTCGCCGAAGCATGCAGTGTTGGGGGGGGGGGGGGGGCAGTTTTTCCGATGCCGGTGTATGAAACATCCTCAGTTTGTGAAGGGTAGAAGCGTGCCTTTTGTTGTAATAGTTGACGAAACTAAATTTGAACGTCATCTAAAACGTTATTGTATTCTCTCTTTACATTGAGGCACCGGTGGGTGATGGAGTCGATTCACGGACACAACAAGTTCTGTCATCGGCGTATTCATATTATAAACAGATCGTGCTAGGAAAATATATTCTTTAAATAAGTAGCGTTTAAGTGTATATGGGATTGTTGGGTATTAAGTCTGAAGAAACATCCTCAATTTGAAGAGTAGTAGCGTGCTCTTTGTTGTAATAGTTGAAGTAACTAACTTTAAACGTCATCATTTAAAACGTTATTGTTCGGTATTTTCGCTTGACAATCTTGACATTGAGGCACCGGTGGGTAAAAGCGTCAATTCTCCAATACGTTATCAAGTTCCAATACGTTATGAAACATCCTCAGTTTGAAGGGTAGAAGCGTGCCTTTTGTTGTAATAGTTGACGAAACTAAATTCGAACGTCATCTAAAACTTTATTGTTGAAATGTATTCTCTCTTTACATTGAGGCACCAGTGGGTGATGGCGTCCATTCTCGGACACCTTATCAAGTTCCGTCATCGTCGTATTCATATTATAAACAGATCGTGATGGGAAAATATATTCTGGAAATAAGTAGCGCTAAGTGTATATGGGATTGTGTTGGGCATTAAGTCTGAAGAAACATCCTCAGTTTGAAGGGTAGAAGCGTGCTATTTGTTGTAATACTTACGAAATTAACTTTGAAATTCATCATTTTAAAACGTTATTGTTCGGTATTTTCGCTTGACATTGAGGCACCGCTGGGTAAAAGCGTCAATTCTCGCGGATACGTTATCAAGTTCTATCATCGTCGTATTCCTATTATAAACAGATCGTGATAGGGAAATATATTCGGATATTAAATAGCACTAAGTGTATATGGGATTGTTGGGCATTAAGTCTGCAGAAACATCCTCAGTTTGAAGGGTAGAAGCGTGCTCTTCGTTGTAATAGTTAATGAAACTAACTTTGAACGTCATCTAAAACGTTAGTGTTGAACCGTATTATCTGAGGCACCGGTGGGTTAAAGGCGTCAATTGACGGACACATCAAGTTCAGTCCTTGTCGTTTTCATATTCTAAACAGTTCGTGATGGGAAAATGTATTTGGCTAATAAATAGCGCTAAGGGATGTTGGGCTATGGGATTGTTGGGCATTAAGTCTGAAGAAACATCCTCAATTTGAAGAAGAGTAGCGTACTCACCCCACCCCAAAAACTACTTTGAACGTCATCATTTCATACGTTATTGTTCAGTATTTTCGCTTGACATTGAGGCACCGTTGGTTAAAAGCGTCAATTCTCGGATACTTATCAAGTTATGTCCTTGTCGTATTCATGTTATAAACAGATCGTGATAGGAAAATATATTCGGCTATTAAATGGCATTAAGTGTATATGAGATTGTTGGACATTATTGTCTGAAGAAACATTCTTCAGTTGAATGGTAGAAGAGTGCTCTTTGTTGTAATAGTTAATGAAACTAACTTTGAACGTCGTCATCTAAAACGATAGTGTTGAACCGTATTATCTGAGGCACCGGTGGGTTAAAGGCGTCAATTGACGTACACATTATCGAGTTCTGTCCTTGTCGTATTCATATTCTAAACCGTTCGTGATGGGAAAATGTATTTGGCAAATAAATAGCGCTAAGGGATGTTGAGCTATGGTATTGTTGGGCATTAAGTCTGAAGAAACATCCTCAGTTTGAAGGGTAGAAGCGTGCTCTTTGTTGTAATAGTTGACGTAACTAACTTTGAACGTCATCATCTAAAACTTTATTATTGAACTGTATTATCTCTTTACATTGAGGCACCGGTGGCTAAAGGCGTCAATTCATAGTGTTCACCTTTTCGAGTTTTGTCCTTGTCGTATTCATATTATAAACAAATCGTGCTAGCAAATTATATTCTGGAAATAAGTAGCGCTAAGTGTATATGAGATTGTGTTGGGCATTAAGTCTGAAGAAACATCCTCAGTTGATGAGGATGCTGAGGTGGCGCTTGATGAGGTGATGAGGTGGCGCTTATTTAACATCTCGTTCCTACCGCTATTCTAAATAACAACGATAGCAGTAGTATAAAAGCCTAGGTAACTCATCTCCTCGGGTAGAAGCGTGCTCTTTGTTGTAATACTTACGAAACTAACTTTGAACGTCATCATTTAAAACGTTATTGTTCAGCATTTTCGCTTGACATTGAGGCACCGGTGGGTAAAAGCGTCAATTCTCGGATACGTTATCAAGTTATGTCATTGTCGCATTCATATTATAAACAGATCGTGATAGGAAAATAAATTCGGCTATTAAATAGCACTAAGTGTATATGGGATTGTTGGGCATTAAGTCTGAAGAAACATCCTCAGTTTGAAGGGTAGAAGCGTGCTTGTTGTTGTAATAGTAGACGAGACTAAATTCGAACGTCATCATCTAAAACTGCACCGGTGGCTAAAGGCGTCAATTCATAGTGGTCACCTTTTCGAGTTCTGTCCTTGACGTATTTATCTTATGAACAGATCCGTGATAGGAAAGTATTGTGGCGGGTCACAACACACGCAACCTCAATATGCTGCCATCAACAACTAGGTGGCGCTTATTTAACATCTCGTTCCTACCGCTATTCTAAATAACGATAGCAGTAGTATAAAAGCCTAGGTAACTCATCTCCACCTTGAGGATCCTTTTGGTAGACTGTGGGTTACTGAGGCCGCTACAGTATATTCGGCTAATAAATAGCACTAAGTGTATATGGAATTGTTGGATATTATCTGAAGAAACATCCTCAGTTTGAATGGATTTGCTGTAATAGTTGACGAAACTAACTTTGAACATCATCTAAAACGTTATTATTCAATATTTGCACTTGACATAGAGGCACCGGTGGGTAAAGGCGTTAATTCTCGGAGGTCGCCTTCTCGAGTTCGGTCCTCGTCGTATTTCATCTTATAAACAGAGCATAAATTCAAAATTATAGAAATCCCTTGGGCCGTTTCCCCGCACATTTATGCGGTGGCTGATGTTGTGGTTTGATAATTTTCAATAGCATCAATATTTCTGTTCATTCCATAGATATCATAGTTAAAGTATTAGATTGGCAGATCACGTGACCTCCAATGCTAACGACGAGACGCGCATGGAGACCAGAATAAGAGGGCAATGGGGCCAGTGTTGCCACCCGTTTTAGGAGAGAAACACTACGAAAAAATACCATTTAATTCTAAAATTACAAAAACCTATCATAAAAATACTAGCAAAGCGTTTCACGTTTTTTTTTAAGTCACTAAAAAGATTCCAAAATGCAGCTAAAATTTGTATGGTCTTGTTTTGTAATTTTAGAATTAAATGGTATTTTTTCGTAGTGTTTTTTTTCCTAAAACGGGTGGCAACACTGGCTCCATTGCCCTCTTATTCTGGTCTATATGCGCGTCCCGTCGTTAGCATTGGAGGTCACGTGATCTGCCAATCTAATACTTTAACTATGATATCTATGGTTCATTCTGTACTTACGTTCTTGTACTGATGCCACCGAAACTATGATTTTTACACAATTTCTTCCACGTTCACAATTGAAGAGCTTAGTGGAAGAACGTGCTAAGTGACATTTTTGAAAAAATTGAGATTTTCGTGTTAATGAACAGATTGTTCCATCCTTCAAAGGGAACAAGATTCTCCTATTTCATAAATTTTAATTTAAGTATACTTTTTATCTTCTGTAAGTGCCGTTTTTAACGTATCTAAAGGAAAGCGAAAAACTTTAAATCTCATTTTCTCAGTTTCACCTTTTTGTCACTTAGCACGTTCTTCCACTAAGCTCTTCAATTATGCTTTAATATCTGAGCATGACCCCTCGCTCTGGGAAAATATATTCGGCTTAATAATTAACGCTAAGAGTATATGGGATTGTTGGACATTAAATGGGTCGAGGTCCAAATTCCTCACGCCGCATGAGATATTGCTAAAAGGCTGCGTTGAATGTCGCTCCAGGGGTCAATAGTTTGAGAAAAAGTGGTTTAACTTATTATGCAAATTTAAAAAAAACTTCATTTTTAGAATAAAACAGTCTTTAAAATTGACAGGACATTTTTCTAATTTTGTTGAATAATATATCTAGGAGATCTTTTGTGATCAGAGGCGAACATTCTGAGGTGTTTTTATCCACTTTTTACTTATACATACTTTTCACTTTCCCATTTGTTTGTAAATGTATTGTAGTAAGTTTTGATACTTCTTGTAATTTTTACTGGTGCAGTTCGTTGAGTGGTTGTTTCGACCACGGAATTTGTTTGTGTTTGTTTCAATTACGCCTTTTTCATTACGGCTTTGTGCGGATGTTTTGAACTTGTGATTTAATTTTCAGTTTTTCCAAATAGTCTTTAATAACGTCATATTATCCGCCATATTTTTATATTAATTTTTCTTACTTTTATTACACAAGCTGTATTAATATTAACTGGAAGAAGATCTTGTTTTGAATTTTTGTTTTGATGCATCTCGGTTTTCGGCTCTGCCAGATGTTTGCATTGTATTTGTAGCAAAGAAGTTCTATAGTAGGGTTGAGGAACGACTCGTACTGAGCTGCCATCGGCAGTCATGGCTCACTACGGAGCCCGAATAGAGTGGCAAAAGTGCTAGTTAATTTATAATTTTGATACTTAGAAAGGAAGTACATCCAGAGCAAAGGTGGGAATCGAACCCGCACCCGTTACATCGCGCGGACTGCTAGCGTTATGGCCTGCGATCCAAACCACTCAGCCATCGGGCCCCACATGCCACCTATATTGTCTCCGTGTTGGTCCATCTTGCTGTTGAAAGGTTCAGTCTCTACCCTACTATAGAACTCTTTTATTTGTAGTGTCTTTTTGTTCCTTTTTATATATATATATGCTACGACCTGTTCGTTTTATATAATGTACTTTTTTGTTTTTTATACTTTGAAGTAGAAAATTAAATCCCGAACGGAATAGCTTTTGCTCCCAGTGCTACACTCTGTGGTTTTTCTATCAAAGTACACTCTTAAACCAAACGAGCGGTTTTAACTCAGGCTGAGTTAATTTCCACTCCTTTCCGGTGCCGAAAATGCACTTCCCCTATAGGAGTGGATTTCACTCTTGTTTTAAGAGTGTAGTTCCTTTCAGGTTATGGAAAAAAAATATCCTTCCCGATTACGACGCAACTCCGAATTAGCGTGCTTTACTACTATTTTTTTCATATTTCTTAATTTTTTGTTTATTCTTTCCAAATTTAAAACCAGCCCTTATATCCTCATATAGCCCAAAATAAGTTAATTAATCACAGACAAAAAAAAAACAAGAACACCTTTCTTCGTGCACCTGCTTATGATACCACGTTCTAAATCAAATTTTATATTAAAAACATACTGGATAGCGTTTGCTCCTCGTAGAAGTTAGCGTGTTTCGGAATAGGCTAAGAAAGAACATTGTTCTCTGAAGACATATCTTTCATTTCAGACTTCTGGCGTTGTATGTTCTAACACAACAGTTGACGTTATTCTGAATTAAACTTGCGATCTAATCAGACACCTTTCACTTCAGAAACCCGTTGAGGCGCGTTGTTCTTCTACTGCAGTTGACGAGTTTCTAAACTAAGCTACGAGAGAGTCTCGTCCTCTAAAGAGAGACATCTTTACTGCATAAACCCGATGTTGAGCGTTGGTCCAGCACTGCCGTTGACGAGTTTCTGAAATGAACTGAGGAAGGAGTTAGCGAAGTCCGGGATCATTAATAACAGATGCTTGGCGCGAATTTCTTTTCTCTAAAAGTCCGGATTCATAATTCATATCTTATGAAGAATGAATCACGAATGCCGACGGATAATGGAGTAGACCGGGTTATTGACTGCAGACACTGCCATGTAAGGTTAGGTTAAAATTTACATCATATAGAAGGGCGGACATGAGAAACCAGTTGGTAAAGTAATGGTTTCCTAAGATTACGTGCGTCATCCGCGATTTCGTAAGGTTACGTTTTCGTCACAGAAAACCTTTACGTACAAATGTATGGCGATGATTTCCAACAACCGTTATCGTAACCGTAAACGGATCTGACCAGTCACGGAACGTTTTTGCTTCCGACTCTTCTTCACACGTTTTTTCGGACACGTAACGGCTACTTTTGCGAGGAAAAATGCGAAAAGAGCGCTTCTCAGTCGGCCTTTCTCTTTGGGTTTAGGATTTTGTGCGATTGTAGGCTTGAAACTTAATCTTCGCGCACTGATTAAACAAATTATCTTGTTCGTAGATGCCGACGTATGATGATATGGAAGCCCTTCAGTTGTCCAACAACCGTGATTTTGACCGGGCTTTGAATCTGTTAGATCAACCCGATTTTTACCAAAACCATAAATGTTCTAAAAAGCTATGTTTGAAAATGTCACTTTCCCTCTGCCGGCTACTTTCTAAATCCGATTCCTCCATCAGTATTAGCAGAGCTAAATTTTCATAATCCAAACTCATTTTTATATTGATTGAAGTTACGAACCGGCTAAAAAATCGCGATGTGTCGGTTTGTTTACGTTTGGATCGGTTGCGGATTACGTTTCTTCATTTCGAGGAAACCGCATTCGCCGTAAACATTACGATCGGAATTGTAGCGGAGCGAATCTGTGACGTCACGCGTAGAGTTACGGTGCCGTTATCTTAGGAAACCATTACTTTAGGCAAACACCTGAAGTATACTTATATTAATCTGACTGTGATAAATTATATAGTTCCCGCCACCCTTATTTGTTACACTTTAGGGATGGAAAACCGAAACCGTTTTTTTGCACTCGGTTTTGACTGAAAAACCGGTTTTTTTCCTGAGGCCGCTCTAAACCGGAAACCGGGTTTCTGCTGGGAAAACAGTCTAAAAACCTCCGTTTCAAAAACCGCCTTCAGTTTTTTTTTAATTATATAATTTTTTTAAAAAAGTTAGTTTTGCACTATGTTGACGGCATAGATAGAAAATGGGAGGAATTAAGTTAAAAAAAAAGGAAAAGGAAATAGATATGGAATGATGCAAAGCTTAATAAAAAATACCCAAAACGATTAGAAAAACCGGAATAAAAAAAAAGGAAGATTATATAGTTTTATCTGAAAAACCGCCATCCCTAACGTGTTCTAATTTGGTTGGCGGCGAGTATAGAGACTTGATGAAAGAGGAAGGAAACAACCACATTCAGCGATGAAAAGCTGTTTTAATACGTGAAACATGCACACCAATCAACGAAACATATAAAATAATATTCTGATATACTTATCTACAAAACAAAAGAATTTTTTTTCAAATCCAAAGAAACCGAAGCAAAGTTAAGTTGTTTCGCAGCTACTTAACCCGACATATCTGTTTGCTAGTTTTGATTAATATTTTTGATTTGATGACATTCCATTTGGTGTATATTTTTGAATGCAGAATTGTCAGTTCGAGTATTGAAGGTTATGTAAAAAAATCATTTGTTGTCAAATTTGATTTTTTTTCAATTGAAATCAAATTGAATTTTCCGGATTTATTTAAGTAAATTGATCGCTCTATCTCTTTAAGATGTTATTCTAGAGCAGGGGTTCCCAACCTTTTTGCACCTGCGTACCACTTGACTTTTTGAGAAATTTTGGCGTACCACCAAACCTAAATATTTTAATAAATGTATAATTTTTACTCTTCTATAAGTCTTCAACTACTTTTTGATTTAAATTCCTGAGAAAACTTCATATTTAATGGTTAGATATTTATTTATTTATTTTATTTATTTATTTAACATGCTTATAATAAAGGAGAAATAAAAAGATTAAAATAGTATTAATTAACAGTTTTATTTATTACCTATAGATCTATATTTTTTATGTACAAGAGTTCAGAAAATCCACTCTTACACAAGTAACTTGTAACAAATGACATCAAAAATAGCATAGATTGCCGGAAGGTCAAAGGGTACTAGGTTTTACATCCGATCCAGAAGTTAATTAAGATTTCTCTTTCATAATGTAACGTTTAAAATAATGATATATTTGAGTGCTCACTGCTCATGCGTACAGAAGTATAATAGCATCATTTTGGTGGTTGGTAACATTATATTCGTTTGTGTGCTGGTCAGGACCCGCTTATAACTTCGTCAAGTAAGACGACACAACAGACACACACACATAAGTGGATCCATCTAATTTTTAGAGACAGAGGCAACTAGATCATCATGTTGCTCCTATCACTCACGCATACCACCTGAAATTTTCCCGCGTACCACTGGTTGGGAACTCCTGCTCTAGAGCTACACGAAGTATGTTACAATGAAGCCAAACTAAATCGAGGATTAGAGTTACTTTTAAGAGCAGTGTTCTATATTGGATAAAGAAATTTAGGAGCAATCCGTGCGACTAACTAAAAAAAAAAAACTAGGAGCAAATGCACATTGCCTAGGAGAATTGAAGAGCTTAGTGGAAGAACGTGCTAAGTGACATTTTTTGAAAAAAATGTAATTTTTGTGTTAAGAAGCATATTATTCTATCCTTTTAAAATTAACAAGTTTCTCCTTTTTCGTGAACTCAAAGTTAAGTATATTTTTTACAGTTTGCAAGTACTGTTTCGAAGGCTATGTCCTCACTACGACATCAAATGCCACAAAGGCAACAAATGCAACAAAACTTGGCGACTGCCAAGCGATGCAATAGCTTGGGGGCTGACTCTGCCAAGTCGCCAAGTTTTGTTGCCTTTGTGGCATTTGTGGCGTAGTCGGGACATAGCCCAACAGGTTCAAGTGCAAACTATAAACTTAAAAGCTAATTTTCTCGTTTTCACCTTTTTGTCACTTAGCACGTTCTTCCACTAAGATCTTCAATTTTTTTTAATTATATAAAAAAACTTTTTGAAAATTTTCCCCCCATTTTTTAAAGTCTTCAGTGCCCAACTGGTTGATTTTAAAATTTGGGTTATCTTACGAAGTTTGCTGAAGTTTCGCAATTTTTAGATTTTAGGACTGCCGAATTTCAGCGATTATATAATTACACCAATGGTTTGAAAAAAAAATAGGATCTGTGAAGATGACTGATTTTAAGATAATTATTTTTGGCTAGATTGTTGAAAATCACGTTATAAAAAAGTTAAATTTATTTTGTTGTCGCAAAATTGAAAAATCTCATCGCATTTTGGGACCAACAACCGTGAATTTTGAACCGGGCTTTCGAAATCTGGTTACGAGTCAACCCGATATTTACCAAAACCCATAAATATTCTAAAAAGTTGCAATCGTGGCCGATGCTACGGAAGTGGGGCGGCCTTTTGTCCCTGGTAATTGTTATCGATTCCTGTGGCAACGGTATCACGTGGATGTTTGGCGGGAAATAGGGATTCTGCGCACGAAAGTAATTAGGAAACGAAGATGGTCTATCATAAATATTAGAGATTCTGGTTTTTTAATTGGTAATTTTAATTTGACGAGTCTATTTCTTCGAATGCTTCTGATCTGTTTCTAGCCTTTGAGATAAGTTTTAACGCATTCGATTATTGTGGGCCTTGTTCAAGTGACGAGTTCAAGCTGTCAGCCAAAAGTTGGCGTAACTTCAATCGACATTGTACGTTTACTCTGTTTTGACTCCATATATTTGATGGGAACGCATGTTCCAGTTTTCTAATCAGCTTCTCCATTAGAAGCTGCAATCCTTTACCCGATTGTTGTCCCGCAGAATAGCTGATTAAAACTTTATTTGCGAATGATACGGTAGGGAGTATAAGATAATGCTATTCCTATGACATGCTACGCGACAACAAAACAACAAAAATCTTACGCAGCAGCCAAGGTGTTAAGATCGGAGTTCTGATAGAAAATAATCCTCGATAGGTCTATTTCCTACTATAGAACTCTTTGGTACATTGTTGCAAAGTTGATTTGGGTTCCCGCCCAGGTGTCGACTTAATCACTTAACCATGGTTCAAAATTGCTAAGCATTCCTGTTTGTGTTACAGCTTTGTAAGGAAATAAGAAATAGGAAGACGAAAACGTTCCTCATACAAACCTTCTAGTCGTTTAGTGTTGTCATACATTTAAATAGTTGGTGCGAGTAAGTTAAATTTCATGTTTATTTTTTTTTCTTGTAGTGCTCTCAAATTTATATAAAATACATTAAAAACGATTTTAAACAATATTATTTGTTTCTCGTATATACGAGAATAACTCAATTAGTTTTAATCATAGAAATGCACACCTATTTTTTGTACCTTTTTTACAAGCTGCGAAAATATAAACCCTAAGATATTTTGCTGATTTGTATTGTTGTACCTTATTTGCATCTTTTTACAAGGTTTAATAATTTTTTTTTTTAATTTTAAGAAAATTGCAAACAAATAATGCACTAGTACTAGTAAAGTATTTTTTTAGTTTCCTAAACATGCAAAGACTTATCAGTTCAAATTCTATTTTATCTGGAAAGGCTTTAGTCATATCTAGCATAAGTAATTGTATTTATATAAAGCCAAAGATGAATATTTAGAACTTAAATACCAAATTTTAGTTTCTGAAATTCGATATTTCTATCAATGCAGACTTAATTTGAACGGGTCTTGGTTAATTCCTTCTCCAACGTGGTTTATTGTATTCTTCCAAAGATAATACTTGCAACTTTTAAATAACGAAGTTTTAGATTCGGAAAATATGTATCAGTCCAGATAACTAATTATACTTAATCTCAGACAAAGATGAATGTCTAAGATAAATAACAAATGGCTTTCCATGGTCAAAATCCGGCCTTTCGTAATATTTTCCTTTAAATAAACGCTTCCAGATCCTTTTAAATGCCTCGCACCCAGCCGGATGGGATAGTTGGCAGCGTGCCAGAAACCTACCGATCTATGTTATGCCGTGAAAGACATTTTACAGGCGGTTTGCTTTGGTTTATACTGATCAATGATCGTTATGCTTTGCTAAGAGAATGCATTTTGTTCATGCACCTGGTCTTTTGTAAAGTCTTCTTATGATTCCTGTATGGCATATTTAAGAGAGTTATTTGATATTTGGTACATACATCCTTAAGGGGATACGGTACCCAAAAATTGGTCAAAATATCGATTTTTCAGTTTACTTATTATTTACAATATTTTTCTGAACATTTACTGAAAGTTTCATAATGATATCTTTTGTAGAAAAAAAGTTATTAGATATTTTCTGGAGTCATTCCTATAGTTTGAATACGTATTTCGTCTGCTTTCGACCTGTTTTCTCTGTTTCACGTTTTTCAATTCTTGTGTTTAATAAATACATAAAGGCTTTTTTGCTAATTAAATTAGAATTTTGAAATTTTTAACCTGTGTTCTTATATAAATGGTGCACAAAATTGTGCATGGAATAAGGTCTACTATGTATTGTTTTTTTTAAAAAATAATAAATTTAATAATTTGAAATTTTTTGGGGATTTTCAGTATAAATGCATGTCACTTTTTAATTGTAGCTCGCATTTTAAAATCCATGCACAGTTCTTGAACAAATAGTTTCAAAAACAAACTATAAAATTTTGATGGAGTTATTCTCAAAATTGAAAGAGGAGTAGCGTTTTTAAAAAAGTTCAAAATTTTGACTTTAAAAAAAAATGAAACTACTTGTAAATATTTGTTTTTATTGCTAGAAAATTTTATTTAGAGTGAACATTATATAAAACCACTATAATTTACAAGTTTATGTTATTATTTCTATAAATAATGTTTTGGGTACCGTATCCCCTTTATTGAGCTAAGATAATGAACAACGATGGGAAAGAAAATTTGCTAAACGAATCTAAACAATCTGCATATATTTTTTTAAATAAACAAAATAAAAAACAAAGAATATAGTAGTGAGTGATTATTTGATATAGATCAAACTAAGCTAAAAAAATTTTTTAAAAAAAATTAAGTTACCGTTTTTATCCGACAAGGAAGGTGTCAATGGTGGTCAAATGGGTTGATAAACAAAGCAGATTCTGTGAAGACATGTACCTGAAATGTTGCATTTAACAATTGTTACTAATCCAGACCTTTTGTAAAGTTTTGCGATTTTGGAAGAGCCAAATTTTGTATTTTCCAGCACTCTCGCATAAAGCCCTTAATTTTTAGTTTTACATGATCAAAAACAATATACAAACGATATACTTATAATTTTGCATCAAATGACACCATATATAAGCATTTTATTGGTATAAAAATATAATTTTTTTTACTATATTTAATAAGATATTGAAGGTTGTAGGGGGATAATTCTTTCCTCTATCATAATTATCTCGAAATAGTTTTTGTATACAAAAAGTCTTATTTAAATGTACTTATTAAGGTTATTCGTTGGTTTTAGTTACGCGACATACCTTTTGTATGAATATGACTTGAAATCCGTTGAATTTATGATTGTATTAATGTATTTAATTCTTAATTTCAGGTAAGAAACTTGCTTATTCTGTTGTGCTGAAATATAGATGCATTTATAACATGTTGAATTGTTGGTTAAGAAAAAGAGGTAAATTTAATCTTAATTTTTATGAAATCTTTATTTTAGAGCTATTGGTTTTAATTTTCTCTAGTATTTATTTTGAAATAATTAAAATTGTTTAAAAACTTATGAATTACACAAAACATGAATAGTATAACATATTTTGTTCAACGAAATGGTGTTGCACAATGTTTGCGGGAATTTGTATGGGATTTTACAATGAGCACTAGCTATTTTATTAGATTGACACGTAGATCCTCAGGAGTTCTCACATCAATATAAATGTTTCGTTTTTATTTCATGTTACTACATGTGTTTAATGTTTAAAATATTGAAATGGTTTTATAGTAGAAAAACTGACTATCCCCTTTATAGCCTTCGACGCTAGTAGCATTTGTTTGTTTGCAAATTGACTTAGCATTAGGATCAATTGCGATTTAATATGCTTTTTGATAAAAGCAATTCCTCCTCCCCTTATACTCATTATTATTTTTAGCCTACTTTTCTTTTTTTAATTCGAAAGAATTTTAAAAAAAATGAAAAAGTAGGTATTGACATGCGGTCCGTCCATCTGTTCGTACCCCCCTTTCAAAATCGGTTTTATCATTCGGATCTTAAAAATTCTTTTTTTGTTAGAAAGCTATGACCTCAGAGATCCAACTTTCATACTTTCTGTCCTCCCGTCTGTACGTCCGGACGGACATAAAAATACTATCTGTCGGCGAATTTCCCGTTGAATTAGCACTGAAATTCAATGTTGAGTCATTTACATCACTGTTGCCAAATCAACAATGGCATGATAAACTTTATTTAAAAATATTTGAAGCAAAATAAAATTTTCATGAATCATTTTGAAATTACATCATAAAATGTAGCACAATGTGATTCTTTGATTGTTCTTTAATTGTTTACCAAGGATATAAGGAAATGCATATTTTTTGCATACAATTCTGCTTAGTTTTAATTTACATTTTTTTAAAATGCAGTTTGGAGTAGTTTCATTACATTTGTTATTAATAAATATTTAATTATTCTTCGAACTACAAATAAATCAAGCAGACGATAAATAATATTAAGTTATTTGTGAAAGAATATTAAGGAAAATAGTTTATTTTGGCTTTTTGAACTTTAAATTATAGCTGGATGCTGTGTTTACCGATTTTTTTTCGAATGGGTATAAATCTAGTGTACAAACGGTTGTTGATGACATTTACTGTTAGGAACCTAGTTGTTTACCGATTAGAATTTCAGTAAGTATTTAAGTAACATGAATGTAGGCTATTTTAGTTCTTTAAGAACATGTTTACATGTTTTTATATACTGGCACATGAAGCCAAAACTGTTATGTTTTTTATTATATATAGCGCTTTATAAAAAATCCAGTTGAATGGATTTCGGTTTTCATTGATCAAGTTCTGAAGAAACCAACAAAACCTAATATTGAAATTCATTTTAGTTAGTTTTCGGTATTGATTGATTTCGGTTTCAGGTTACTTCCAACCTGATATAACAATAAATAACCTAACCAGGCTTGAAAATATTCAAAGCAACAAAATAAATTTAAAGGGAAAATATCATGTGGATATTTAATTAGATTTTTTTAAAGCTCATTTCAATTGTAAGACGGGTGATATCTGTGGATAAAGTACGACATCTTTTATAAATAATTTATAAGCAAATGATATGCTTCCTTCAAATGTGTGTTATTCCTTCAAATTTGTGTTATTCCTTCAAATTTGTATTATTTTGGTGTTGTAGCTATTTTCTTACCTAGTTCTAAAATGCAATCTTTTCAAGCAATATTGATATTTTGATTTCAAATATAATTTGTTAGGTATATGGGACTATTACGAACCCTCTTAACAACATAAAAGACTGCAATTGGTGCATTTCTTCTCCAATCATAGACAGGCATTTTCTACAACTAAAGAATGACACCCTCTTTTCTACAACCCCCGTGTTCCTTTGATGAGAAATAAGAACAGAATATCGATCTCTTCTTTTATTCTCTTCTTCCAAAATTCTGAGATGTCTGGTCGAAGAATTCTTCGTCTTGTTCCATTCTTTCGGCAGACGGTTATCGTAAATGGAACGGTTGGAATAATAGTGGTTTTCAGTGGCGTGATGACGTCAGTTGATAACAGACTATAACGGTATACTATCAGATAATGCGAAAGTCGTGGCTCATTGCTTTGGTTTTGGTTGGTTAGATGAACGTTGCACTACAGCTATTCGAAGGCTAATGCCAACAGGAATTTTGGACCACCATTATGATATGTAGTAAAGCCAGATGAGGTGTCATTTTTTTTGCGGAGATTACGAATATAAAAATGTGGAAGTCGAAATTGTACAAATAACTTTGTGAATATTCCTAAGAATTCCTCGTCTTGTTCCATTCTTTCGGCAGAGGGTTATCGTAAATGGAACGATTGGAATAATAGTGGTTTTCAGTGGTTTGAAGACGTCGGTTGCTAACAGTCTATAACAGTATACTATCATGTGAGAAAGTTGTGGCTCATTGATTTTGTGTGGTTAGTTAGATTACTCTCTGGATTGGCCGACACTCCGAACAGGACAGGGGGGGGGGGGGGAAGGGATAGGGGAACCCAGTCGGTAAGGCGCAAGCCTTGCATACGAAAGATTTTGAGGTCGATTCCGGGCATTGTCAAAGTAAGTGCCAACCTATAAACGGTCTGTGCAGACAAAAACGCTGACGAATCATACCCTTGTCAAATGAGTGTATGTAAAATATGCTCTAATGTTCCTACGCTATGTACAATGTCGCCCTCAATAGTTGCGTTGGTCGGCTAATCAGGTGACGGCCCTTCACTTGACCGTGGTTCTCAATTACAACTCCCGTCACTAATAGCCCTCGTGTAGCTCTAGTGCGACGATAATTCAAAACCAATCCATCCCGAAGCGGAGGAATGAAACCTGCTCGCGAATGACCGACAAAACTTTTCATGTTCCAAACAAGTACATTCTCCTTTTTCTTCGGAATAGCCAACACCCCGAACAGGACGTAAAGTGCGACGTCGCAGAGAGCTTCTCTGACCTTAAACTTGAGTAGGCATTGCCTGAGCGTGTCATTTAGACTTTCACCACTCTCGCCCTCAATGCTTAAAATTCTCGATCCTTTGTGCAACTAAAGGACACAAAACAGAGATGCATTTGAAAAGGAATGCATGAAAATCGATGCATACCCGGAAGTGCTTTAAGGATTTTCATTTATACAAATGGCTTATTATTACTTTTATAACCTCATCATAATTTAATGAAATGTAAGTGTTATGTAATAGTTTTTTTTAATATTTTTTATTTATAAATGGCGTATTATATACTTGTGTTGACTCATAATAATTTAATGAAATATAAGAGTTAGGTAGTTTTTTCTGTTCTTCATTCGTTTTATAAGTGGTAGAACCCGTATTTGGTAAAGGTTGTAAGTCTTTAAATATTCAGCTTCTGGGATCGAGAAACACAATGCCGCCCTTAAAACATATTGTATTAAAAAATACAGTACACTCGCTTATCTGGCGCATTCTGTGCCAAAATTACGTCGCAATATTTCGTAACTGTTCTATGTCCGTGTCTTTTCTATCTCCAAAGTTTAGGGGAGAATCTATCTACGCAATTTTTAATTTTTTTTTATTGTGTCACAACTACATAAGAAAATAACAATTATAGGGGACACATACAGAAATAAGTTAAAAGAGAGACAAAACAGTAGATTTAAAAACATTTGGTGACATATAAAAAAACATCAAGATTGTAAATAAAAATTATACAAACGATAAAAACAATTAAAAAAAGAAAAGAAAAAGCATACGTGGTAGAATACAAACTTGTTGAAAATAACGTCTATTACGCAGTGAGAAAGGAAGAACTAATAAATGAACCTGTGCCTATAAATGATGGATATCAATATTATTACATAAATTAAAGAAAAAAACTAATGATACTGTCTTTCAATTGCAAGAGTTTTAATGTTAAAAAAATTAAGTATAAGTGTAATTAATATAGTGCGTGAAGAATCAGGAGTCAGCTTCTTGTACTACAAGTAACGAATAAACTTCCTTTGAGGTGGTACTAAAATAGCAATTTGAAAATCAGAATAGGGATTCCAAATAACAGAACCATATTCAAGAATATATCTGACTTCAGCCAAGTTTAGAGGAAGATTGTGCACTATTGTATGTATCCAGCAAAATGACTTAAAAATTTTGATGCAACTTGGCTTCTTCAGGTAATTTAGGTGGTATTTGGTCATGCATTTCAGACTCAAACTCTTAATTCCAAAACTGTGGCAACAAGTGATTCATTTTGCGCGCTTCACAGAAATAAATCATCTAAACTTCTTTGTAGTTCATCCTTTTGAAATTCTCACTTCTACAAACGAAAGCCCTTTTTTTTCTGTCTTGGAATTGAAAGTGACAAGTACAGTTCTAACTTTCATTTACAAAAAAATTGAAAAATCTGGCAACATCACGGATTTTCTAATCGACCCATCTCCTCCACCGAATTCTAAAATCGAAACGCTCGAAGCCAAACAACAACAGCAAAAAAATCCCAGCAAATTCCGCTGATTTTTCCTTCCTTTAATGGATGTAAATTTCAAATAAATAAATGACCTTTTTCCCTCCAGGTTTTCGAGATAAGAGAAGAATATATTTTTGCGAAATCATAAATTAAACATCGCCGCCATATTGCTTCCTGGCTCCCGAAAATCCATTTTTCGCAAAGGTTGAAATATGTATTCTTTTCTCACAAACAGGAAAGGGTTAGTTTATTATATTTTTCCTTTGTAAAAAAGGTAAACCACTCTGATTTTTTTTTATTTCGCCGTTTATTATCTTATCTTGCCGCTATTTTAAACTAGGGTTGCCGAATAATTAGTTACTGGTGTCTCAGGTAAATGTTCTATATTTTGGCTTGTAAACAAATAAATGAATACAAGTTATATAACAAATAGGGAAAGCTCGAATTTAAAGTTGAAGTTATTGTAAAATTTGACTGAAATAGCTTAATGGATATTGCCTAGTATTAATTAAATATTCATTTTTATTAACTAATTAACGATTTTGCGAATGCTATTCACACCTTCATTTCCGAATAAAAACGTTAACTTAAAATTATTTTTTGTATAACTTAATTTATTCTACATAAGTTTTTTCGCAGTATGGTCTTAATTTTTCTTATATTTTGTTCTTTTTTATAAACTTAAGCATAATAGTTATTTAAGCAACTTACAATATTTTTTATAATAACGTGCAAAAAAGTTATTTTACCAATGAGTGATTTTCATGACATCATTTAGTTTCCATGGCGATATTCGAAAATGCAAAGCAGTAAAAAAAAGTTGTAAAATAATTTTCTATTTTGAATCAAAATAGTATTTACATTAGTGCTACCGAACATGGGTGAAAATGAATTTGAAATGATGTTCGACCAACTTTTCCAGATTACATTGAAAAAACAGCTAAGGAAGCTTCGTTGAATCTTCTTACATAATTCTTTTTGTCTTATTTAATTTCCTTTAATAATTTTTGTAGTACTTGTAGTTTCCATGGAGATATTAGAAAACGCAAAAGTAATGAACCAATAGAAATAAGTGAGTTTCATGACATTATTTAGTTTCCATGGAGATATTCATGACATCATTTTGTTTTTTTACCAATCAGATACTCTTATTTACGTTACCGCACTAGTGCCGAAAGTACTACTTTCGGCACTGTCTGTGACGTAAGCACGTAAAGTGTCATTTCCGCAACGATTTATGAATGAATATGATATAAAAAAGTGAACTTTTTTTGCACGTTGTTATAAAAAGCTTATTTTCGCGTGACACACATTCTTGCCAGTTGCCGTTAATGAGCTAAAGAAAAATATTTGTTCGGTTATCTATAGATAGGACCGGTATAAGGGTTAAGTCTCAATAATATCTCTTGTAAATTTAATGAGGGGCATAGTTGTTGTAAGAAAGTTCCTACAAAAACGCTTGTTACTACAGGTCTGCTTCCTTTCCTCGATCCACGTTTACAAGATGTTTTTATGACATTGAAAACCAGCCCATAAGAAAAACATCAATACAAAAATAAATAAGTTAAACGAATGGTCGAGAATTGATGACGATTATTATTCTCACCTATACCTGTATTATTTGAGTTGCCAATTTTGTTAACCGCCAAATGCCAACACTGTCCTTTTTTTACTGTTATGAGTTTTTTTAACATGTTTTAGTTGCTAATAAAAATGCCTTGGTGAAACACGTTGTGTCTTCTCTTAGCCTGTTTGAGTTGATGCCTTAGGGAACATTGAACTTTCTTATCTATATTAGAAGCTTAATCAGACTAACTTATTGAGAATTAGTTCATGTCCAACGTGTGACTTTGAGTGGTCTTCAAATTAGTTTCATAGTAATAACGAGGTCGGTAAATTTTCGACAACGAATCTATTCAATTGTTTTCAGTTTCTGGTATAAAAAAATCGCTAAGTCGTCTTAGAAAAAAGTAGGTTTGTTACAGAATCTGTCACTTAAACCGCTTCCACACAACATTTGTGCTCAACAGGAAACAAACTATTTATACACCTCAGAAAGAAATTCGCCAAACAGAGCCTTTAGCTAGTTGTAATTAAATATTTAAACGATAAAATTAATTATTTTCATTAATCCTCTTTCTCAGATTTAATAATTGTGATATTACAACAATCCAAACTGAATTATATCACATGGCAACAGTGAAACATTGTTGTCACATTGAACAGTGAAATGGCAACAGTGAAAACATTGAATAAAAATGGAATTTGCATGTCATTTCAATGTAGGTTAAATTTTTAGTTATTTTTAAATTTTAAATAAACTTCTAATTTAAATTTTTTAATGAAATTTGGAATGTAGCGTAATCTGATTTTTTGCTTCAAAATGACGTATCCCACTTGTCTGTGGGACTTGTGGTTCCTTTTGTGAAAGTGGGTGACGGACGGACACACAGACGGACTGAACGATTATAAAACCTTCCACTTTTTACGTTATAAACGTAGTGTAGAAACTAAAAAGTAGAGGAGTCAGTTGTAATCATTTTTGACCTGCTTGAGGTTGCCAATGCCTTGTCAATGAAGTGTCTGCTTATCCCAAATCCCAGTTGGCATCAAGAAACTCCCGTTTCCGAATGCACCCCCTACCAAAAACTCGATGGGAGGTTCGCTTCCGAAAAGACAAGGTGGGAGTATGTTGGGGGCACAGAGAGAGAGAGCCACTCATTGCATATGTATGAGCCCGGACTGTTTTTAATCTCGCTGCTACGCCCTAGGAGTACTCTACGAAATGAGATACCGCGAGTCTTGTACGTTATTGCTCGCGATGGCTACTAAAAGGTACCCAAAAGCGGAGGTTAGAGGAGCTGTAGATGGTGTAGTGGGGGAAAATAGTGCAGAAACCGGGTTGTAAAGTGAAGCTAAGATTGCTTTTGAGTTGAACCCAAATATACACAATTAAAACTCTTAGAGTGAAATGCACTCCTATAGTGGAAGTGCATCTTCGGCACGGAAAGGAGTGGAAATTAACTCGGACTGAGTTAAAACCGTTCGTTTGTTTTAAGAGTGTACGTTTGGCGATATTTTTCATTTCGCGGATGCAATGATAAAGTTGCCAAATATGTACAATGGATACTATATGGAATATTTCCAACGGTAAACTTTAACTGTGCAGAACAGAGGGTTTTTTTAACTTCATATACTGTGTTTTGCCGCTAGAAAAACTACGTTTGGCGAGATTCGCTCTTGTGAAATGTAAAAGTTCGCATCTGCCGAATAATTTGCTAATGAGTGCGATTAAGGAATTTTCATCACCTCGTGTATTATGCTGCGTATATGGGATTATTGTAGTACGTTAAATCTGTCGTTGGGTAAAAACCTAGAGCCATGTGCTATATAAGGTTGGGTTGGTGGCCAAATTGGGTGTCAGCTTCGTTACTTGACAACGATTTAAAATAACAAGACCTGCTGCCAACAGCCCCCAGGTAGCTACAGTGCGACGTTGCTTCAATCAAATCCAACATCCTTTAAGGAATAGCTGTTGCCACGACAGTATACCATAAGAAACTTCGTTTAAAATGAATATGTGAAAGAAAAAATTTAGGAAGTATTTCGAAAATCTGCCTTCAGCAGCTCAAATAGTTACTTGTGCTTAAACCATCGATTATTAAATTTAAAACCGAAGTTTTACGTTAAATCTGGACAGTTTATGCTCGATCTTTTCTGTTCGTTTGGGTGCATCTCATCCACTTGGCGACATTCAAACTACTTCACTTTTTTCCCTCACCAAGCAGGTTTATCTTGTGCTTACCTCCAAAGGTACCGAAACAGATGTTGGCTTGATGCCGAAGTTATTGGTGCTGTTCGAAGATAATTTTTATTCCCTTCCTTACAAATGTAATACGGTTCCAAAGGAAGACTTGGCGTTCTTTTGCGTTTCATGGCTAGACAAACGCAACTGCAAAATGACAGACGCGTTTCGGGTTTATGGCAGTTGAAGATGTAGAATCTTAGTCCTGCTTCTGGTCATAAAAGTGTGGGGTTTTTAGTGAATTAATTCAAATATTAGATTGCAGAGGTACGGCATGACATTTTCTGGGTTTTATGTGCTTCACTTTAGGTAATGATTTTTTGATTTCATCTTATAAAAATTTAAGGGTTCGGGTTTGCTTTAATTCAATTAAGGAGTGTAACCTGTAATGTTAACTTAAGGGTATTCAAATGTCCTTGATGTAGCTAATAGCCAGAGTTTTATTTTTTTAATAGTAATTATGGCAGTCTATTAAAAAAATTCTTGGAAGTAGAAAAAACTGAAAAGGTCAACTAATGTAAAGCTTTTGCAGGGAAAAGTTTAGTTTAGAAAACTACAGTCATTGCATTGTATCTAACTATCTTCGTGAACTACAAAAATTGTATCCCCAATTACAAAAGCTTATTGTAACTCTCTTTGACAGGTCGGTGTTGTTACTGATTTGAAAATAAAAATGTTTTTAATTAAGTTTAATTTTACACGTCTGTGTAACATTTTAACGCTAGACAAAATTTATTCTCTTAATGACAATACTCTGGCAATTGAAGAGATACGAGACGACCACAATGTAAATATAGATATAACTGTATACCTAGACAATGGCTCTACTAATTTGACGAATGGAGTTGTGGCAAGTAGGGTGGGGAAAAAAACACGCTCACCGCCGTTTCGAAGAAAACCACATGCGTGGATGGGAGAGGAAAATGCTTTCGAGGCTCGCATTCTAGATAGACAAGGTATAGATTGAGGTCCCTTTCAACATCGTCTGACCATCGTGTGGGTGGTCGTCCGCTACGTCTAGTTTCTTCAATTTTGAAAAAAGTCAATTTTTTGGTGGGGAAATCATCGGGACATCTGTACAGATGGCCCAGCTACCTAATTCGGGATGCTTTTATAGTTCTCACAATGTCGGTCCCGCCAAGTTTTCTGTAAATTTCATAGTTGTAAAGAATTCTCCACTCATTGTTCTCTTGAATAGGTCCGAATATTTTCCTTAATAATTTCCTTTCAAATATTAGCAACTTTTCTTCCACTGTTTTATTGATTGTCCAACATTCACTTCCATATAGGACAATAGGTCTGATTATAGAAATTATTCATTACTAAAGTCTTCATTTTTCTTATAATATTTAGTTTACTTTTATAAATTTAAACACAACTCATTTCAGCGGTTCAGATTTTCTTGCCAACCGTTAATGGGTCGTCAACATTGGGCGACTCTACGAGTTCCTTTTTCCATGGAAAAGGAGTCAGATAAACGCGACTTCTTTTGGCGTTCTATCGAACGATTACCCCCCCCCCCCCTCATTATTAGAATGGACTGCGGCGGGTCCCAGATGTGCGAAGGGGTTGACACTAACAAGACTGGATGGACCCCTTTCAACGAGGAAAAGGGGGGAAGCCACTCTATTACGACCAAACGACTTTGAGAAAAATAGCTCCTGGGGGTTGCTTTGAGCAACATGAAAAGAGTTAATGAATGAACTTTTTCATTGACGAGAGCTTAAGCATTAAATTTTTTTAAATGAATTACGGTTTATTTATCACTGATGTTTTGTTAATTATATTTGTTAATCTATACTCTATTTTGGATCAAACAATTATATTTTTAGCCTACTTTTCTTTTTTTAATTCGAAATAATTAAAAAAATGAAAAAGTAGGTATTGACATGCGGTCGATGTCCGTCCGTCTGTCTGTCTGTCCGTCCGTACCCCCCTTCCAAAATCGGTTATATCAATCGGACCTTAAAAATTCTTTTTTTGTTAGAAAGCTATGACCTCAGAGACCCAACTTTCAAACCTTTTGTCCACCTGTCTGTACGTCCGGACAGACATAAATTTACTATCTGTCGGCGAATTTCCCATTGAATTAGCACGTGGTTTCATTACTTTTGTTATTAATAAATATTTAATTATTCTTCGAACTAAAAATAAATCGAGCAGATGATAAATAATATTAAGTTAATTTGTGAAATCATATTAAGGAAAATAGTTGATTTTAGCTTTTAGAAGTTTAAATTATAGCTGGATGCTGTGTTTAGCGATTTTTTTTCTAATGTGTATAAATCTAGTGTAGAAACGATTGTTGATGATATTTACTGTTAGAAACCTAGTTTTTTCCCGATTAGAATTTCAGTAAGTATTTAAGTAATAGGAAAGTAGGCTATTTTAGTTCTTTAAGAACTTCGTTTTTATTTAAGATGATTTATTAAACTTAATTGAAATCATCTCCCTTTTGGGTTTTGGTGCTACATATTCCATTTTGCTTTTGCCAGTAGCTAAAATATAGGACGCTTATTTATATCCTAAATTTAAGTTTATATAAATAGACATAATGCAACACAACCAAAGACTGTGGTCCTGAAAAATGTATGGAGGAAATATTAAGTTAAACGATAAACAAATTTTAAATTTTTTAACTTTTTATTCATTAAGAAAAGTGTCAATGGACAAGTTACATGAAACGCGAAATTCATAATATGTGTGTTTTTCTGGTACATTAGAAGCTGCAGATTCCGAAATGCAAAAATGCATTTGACAAAAAATGCATTTGCAATTTGCCGAAAATGTACGTCACTGAAAACAGCTCTGACGTCAACTGTTATGTTTTTGGCGATGTTTCGATCTATGCTGTAATACAGTTTATAAAATAGTAAACCTTACAATTTCTGCGAAACCTCATTAAAAAAAGAAGACAATATTATTTGTAACCAGTTCACATCAAGGAAGTTAAACAGCTTGTTCCAAGTTTGGTTGTTAGTTAAAATACACACACTAGAGCGCGTATGAGCTATTGCAGAACTATTGACTGTTGGATCTGATCGGAATAGTCGAGTGAAATCGTTCAACGTTTGAAGAAATTAACTGGAATGAACATGACATGTTTCTATAAAATAGCATAACTTTTTTAAGTATTTGATAAGGATGAAAGCACGTTTCACAGTTTCAAAAGCGATACAGTGAAACGTGATACAAACAATACGCTAAGAACAAAAAACAAGCCAACCGTGACGTCATCTGTTATGCTAAGAAAGGTTTAACAGGAGTGACGTATCATTAACTTTAAAAGTGAATTTAAAAATAAATACATCTTTAAAACAAGAAATACTTGAGTTTTAGAGGTTTTTTAATATGCTTAATCGAATAAATATGTTTGTGGAAAACGCTGTAATTGTCCATTGTATTTATAACTGGGGCAAGAATGAGGTTACTTCAGAAGGTGCCATATAGAATCCTGTTTAATGAAGGAGCAGTTAATATTTTATATCAATAGCAGTCATTTTTGCATAATTAACCCTTAATTTTCAGAAGATGTCAGAATTTTGCATCCAATAAAACGTTACTGATAAACTCCTATTTACAGCAGTAGGAAATGACTGATACTACAGTCCCTGGACAAATTACTAGACGCACTGCAAGATTTCATGTATCAATCAATGATGAACAAAATACCTTTAGAAGGACATTTGTGTTTCTTAACTTAAGCTATTGAATAGAAAATACTATCTGCTATACTTAATACATATATCGACATCTTTTTTTTAATGATATGGCATTCTTTGGTATGTTTTCATCATTACTAAAAAAAAATACAGTGCGTCTAATAATTTTCCAGGGACACTATTTTTTAGAAAATTTCTCTTTTCCTCATTTTTTTAATAGTATTCTTGATTAAATTAAAAAATACACGACAGTTAACAAACACCCAATTTGACCCTTACCCGCCAAATATTAAAATATACGTTGCGGCGACAAAATGTGAGGCCGATTTTCAATAGAAAGCCAAGGGGGTTACGTTAAAGAGGGTCGGTCGAATGCCCTTCCCCATTCCCCTGATTAACCTAAGATGTCTCCATTTAATCCGAGGTCGACCAGCTATCTGTCTTCGTTGGACACGTCCCTCTTACAACACTTAGAATTGGTTTATAAGCTTCTCTATGTTGAAGAGATGAGTAATAAGGTGGTAGATGATAGTGCATCGAAATTGTTTTTTTTTATAATATTGTGCAAAAAACTAACTTTTTCAAATCAATAATCGTGGCAAAAGTGATGCTTTTAACGAAATCGTGTTTCAAAGTTACTTTTACGCACTAGTGCGACAAAGTAAATAAGAGCATCTGATTGGTGTAAAATTCCTTATTTGAGGGTGATATTTTATTCGGCGGCATAGTGATTGGTGTAAATTTTTTTATTTGAACGTGATTCATTTTTTGGCGTCTTATTTCCAATGCCAATCTAAGAAATACTCTTTGCACGTGATTTTAAAATAATCTTTAATATAAATAATCACTTTCAAATCATTTGAACGTAATAGTAAAATAATTAATAAGCCAATCAATAAATGTCAATTTAATAAATACTTTTTTTGCACGCTATTATAAAAAATAGTGTATGACAACACGTTGAAAATAGCCTTTTGATGACTCGTGAATTTATTTCACTCGCTCGTTCAACTCCTTTAAAAAAGCCTTACTTTTCACATTAGTTGCATAAATAAGTATTAGTGAAAGTGCTGTTGTATACCCTTTGATTTATTGTTTGTCGGTATGAATACAGTTGAAGATAAACAATGTATAGTTGACTTTTTCTTATGATATTTCAGTTCTGTTTTTCGTTTGATCGCTGCTCTGATTGAGGTTCTGTTGCCACGTGGCATTCATTAACCAATATAGGCGCGCGAAAGAATTTATTTTCATCCGGAATTTCTGTTGCCACTCAAGACCTGTAACATGCCTATTATGTTTAAAAACTAAACCGCAAAATATCTCTTGAAATGTTGCTATTATAATGAATTAAAAATGAATTTAAAAAAAATTGTTGCTGGATGACAATAATCGTTATTTTTTATTATAATGTTCATGATAAAACATCAGTAAAATAATTTATATTTCGTAAAAACCTAATTTATTAAATACTTATTTCAAATATGGGAACAGAACATCTAATACATTGTAAATATTATTGCTTTTTAGTATTCTTAATCATGCGGAGGGCTTAAGAAACGAGTAATAAATTAATTTCTATTTTTGATAATTTTTAAAGTTGAATTTATCGCACCTTCAATAGAGAGCAGTATTCTTAGTCATAAAACATACGATCTAAGTTATCTTTATTAATAAAAATTTAATTGGTTTTTGTATGTTTCTAACTTAAATTTCACGCATTTAAAAGGATTTAAAACGTTTACGACTTAAATATATTTATCTTTATGACTCTTCCTACTGATTATTAGAGATAATGATTTGCAAAGGAAATTCTTGACTCAAACCGATTTCCGCAATTACCGAAGCACACACACACACACACACACAAAAAGAAGCATTATAAAACTCTATTTCACGTACTAAATTGAAACTTTTGACGCAACTCAATGATGTCGTTAAGTAGGTCCCAGTAGGCCCATTCGGGATTTTTTTTTTCTCAGCAACACTTCAATGATGGAGGCTGGAGATAAAAAAAAATAGAGATCGATGTGTGTCTAATGCTTTAAAAAAGGGTGGCAGGGAAACAAATCACTAGGTGGGGGTGACAAACTTGTAACTTGGATTTTCGCCCAAGAAGTGTTCCGTGCTACCTATTTTTATTCGTCTTAGCCATCCTATAAACTGACCCTTGTCGACAAAGAGAATACCGCAAATAACGTTGAGTATATGGGGCTGATGCATGTTAAATCTATCGTTATCCAAAGTTCTGCGGCCGCCATTTCTACTTCAAGGCTTCTAATTCTGTAATTTGAAAAAAAGGCATCACATTTGAATAAGTATTGATTGTCACGCTTGTGCAAAGTTACATTAATTGTGCTTAATTTTTTGGGGGGTAAAATTGAACTATGTCCTTTTTATTTCTTTTGCACAGCTTTGATATACAAAAAAATTATAAATATGAGTTATATGCAATGCAAGATTCTTCGAAAGCATCTTTCAAAATTCGCTTAGGAAAATTACATGGCTTTTGGGTTGCACGTGCAGTAGGCTATTCCTATTTTGCATTTTATTCATGCACTTTACTTTCCTTAAAATGAAAAATTATTTTTCTTGGGAAAAAAAGCACGTGAGATCCAAATGAATAAAAAAGTACTTCCGTACTGTACATAATTCTGTTAGGTTTATTTTGATTGAACACAGACGCGGATGCCTCGTAATTTGAACTGTGTGTGTCCAAAAACGAAGATGACACTCGACATCTAGGGACAACTCGCGCCTACACGATTTTAAGATAGCTTACAATTTAACGTGTGCCAGCCTCCAGCTACATTCAGTTATTTTATATTATTTTTCTAGAATTCTTTTTTGAACATTTTCCTTTCGAATTGTGTATAGGAAGGGAATGTCGTATCGAAAACTACACTGCTCAAAACAATTAGGGGAGCACTTTGAGTACTTTTATTTACGGTTTCGGGTTGCCACTTCTTTTTTTTATTATAGAAATCTAAAATTTGTGAAATAGATTCATTATATGCATACGGAATGAAATACTAAAAAATAGGGGAAAAACTAAAATTTAAGGGGGGAAATTTTGGAATCATAACTTTTGAATAAATTATTACAATAAGTTTTTCAATACTTAACTTGTAAAAAAAAAGTTAAAATCAATTTTTAAACATCTAAGAATGCAAGTGTGAAGAATTTTGGGTCAATTTATTTCATAAAATTTTTTGGGAGGGAATTTTATTTTACCATTTTTTTTTTCATATTTTCATTTAATTAAAACAAATATTATTTAATTCTTCAAAAGACTTGATTCTACCATCTAACGATAAATAAGTGCGAGCTCAACTTAGTAAGAAAAAAAATCGCATGCTGATGATTCCAAATGGAATCATTTTGGGTGAAAGGGTTTAAGCCATGCATTCCCCTAATTCTTTTGAGCAGTGTATATTTGAACCGAGGGCCTGTTAGTGCATGTATCTCTTAATCAGTTGACGGACGCTTTACTAGTGTGTTTCAGTTACAAGTTTGCCAAACACACCCGATGAAGTGTCTTCGGTTACAAATCGTTAGGTACTTTCAAAATGCACACATAATTTAAACTTAACATTTTTCTATCTCTGACACTGCAGTGCATCCCAGGAGCCAAACGTTGGCGAGAAACACGCCAAATGGAGACAAATGACGCCTCGTAAAAAACAGGGATTACACAAAAGGATGCTATTATTCTTTTTTGTTTTTCTATTGTTTTTGAGTACTTTTTTTGTAAAGTTTAACTATTTTAAAAGAGAAAAAAAACTAATTGCTCGTTAACCCATTTGCTTCCAGACCTATTAAGCTTCATGGCCTAATAAATTCACGAACTACGTTATCGTAGAACATTTCGTTAAAAGAACACGGTGCTGTAGAATACTAAAATAGGTCTTACGGTATATTGCTTAATCGAAATAAACTTAAAACCTAGGGAATATTTTTGGCATTGTATTTGGCTTTCAAACAAGTTTTCAATCTTTGAATGCAAAAATTGATTTAATTATTATTAATAATTAGGTATTAGCTTCGAATATTCTAAAAATCTAACTCTTAAAACAAACGAGCTGTTTTAATATTCAGTCTGAGTTAATTTCCACTCCTTTCCGTGCGAAAATGCATTACCTATAGGAGTGAATTCACTCTTTTTCGGAAGTGGTTAAAGAAATAATAGGAAACATCTGCGTCCTACACTCTTAAAACGAGCGGTTTTAACTCAGTCTGAGTTAATTTCCACTCCTTTCCGGTGCCGAAAATGCACTTCTCCTATAGGAGTGAATTTCACTCTTTTGTTTTAAGAGTGTAGATTTAATTAAAACTTCAAATCGTTCATGGAAAGTCGTTTTGCTATAACAAATGTGCCAACCCTTTAAATTCAAAATAATAAAATTTAAACTATTAATTTTAGTAGCGCCTGAGTAACACTTTACGTCAGGGTGTAATGCCACTGAGAACACTTTCCAGTGTTTTGTCAACGCATTAGCAATCCTATGAACGGATAGTGCAGGGCACAATCATCGTAATAAATATATGTGCCGTGTATACGGGACTTGTGCACGTTAAACCTGTTGTGGTCATTAAGTCATGACCCCGTGGTGGGTGCTGAGTAGCTCAAAAAAATAATAGTAATCTCTTTGTCGGTTAAGGCGCTCGTCTTGCATGGGAAAGGTCCCAGATTCGGGTCGGAGCATCGCTGAAATAACTGCTGATCGCTGAAATAACTGCTGAAATACAAGGTCTGTGCTACTCAAAAAGTCCGACTAATAATAATCCGTGTACACTCTTAAAACAAGAGTGAAATTCACTCCTATAGGAGAAGTGCATTTTCGGCACCGGAAAGGAGTGGAAATTAACTCAGACTGAGCTAAAACCGCTCGTTTTAAGAGTGTAGGACGCAGATTGTTTTCTTTTATTTCTTTTACCCACTCCGAAAAAGAGTGAAATTCACTCCTATAGGAGAAGTGCATTTTCGGCACCGGAAAGGAGTGGAAATTAACTCAGACTGAGCTAAAACCGCTCGTTTTTAAGAGTGTAGGACGCAGATTGTTTTCTTTTATTTCTTTTACCCACTCCGAAAAAGAGTGAAATTCACTCCTATAGGAGAAGTGCATTTTGGCACCGGAAAGGAGTGGAAATTAACTCAGACTGAGTCTAAAACCGCTCGTTTTAAGAGTGTAGGACGCAGATTGTTTTCTTTTATTTCTTTTACCCACTCCGAAAAAGAGTGAAATTCACTCCTATAGGAGAAGTGCATTTTCGGCACCGGAAAGGAGTGGAAATTAACTCAGACTGAGTTAAAACCGCTCGTTTTAAGAGTGTAGGACGCAGATTGTTTTCTTTTATTCTTTTACCCACTCCGAAAAAGAGTGAAATTACTCCTATAGGAGAAGTGCATTTTCGGCACGGAAAGGAGTGGAAATTAACTCAGACTGAGCTAAAACCGCTCGTTTTAAGAGTGTAGGACGCAGATTGTTTTCTTTTATTTCTTTTACCCACTCCGAAAAAGAGTGAAATTCACTCCTATAGGAGAAGTGCATTTTCGGCACCGGAAAGGAGTGGAAATTAACTCAGACTGAGCTAAAACCGCTCGTTTTAAGAGTGTAGGACGCAGATTGTTTTCTTTTATTTCTTTTACCCACTCCGAAAAAGAGTGAAATTCACTCCTATAGGAGAAGTGCATTTTCGGCACCGGAAAGGAGTGGTAATTAACTCAGACTGAGTTAAAACCGCTCGTTTGTTTTAAGAGTGTAGTGGATATGCACGTAAAAAAAACTCGTAAGACCTGATGCCATGTACGATGTCGCCTTTAAAGTTACGTCGGGTGCCCACTCGGGTGCCGTTTCGTCACTTGACTGAGGTTCTCGTTCGTCTTAAATATCCCTCGTGTATCTCTAGTGCGACCACAATTCAACCAAACCCTGATCCCTTGCGGTGTTGTTATAATATGGCTTTGGGTACTAGCCCAGGTTTCGGCTTCGTCACTTGACCGCGGATTTAAATAATGATGCCCATCGCCTATGGCTGCCGTGTAGCTTTACTGAGATATTATCTCAAATAAAAACTAAACCTTATGCTTTTTGAAAGGGATTGTCAGTCCCATAGAGCTAATGCATTAGCTTTGGAAACGCAACTTCCGCAGAAGTATTGCCTTGCTATGTTAGCCCCTTTTCCCCAGGTATGGGAATCAACATAACATCGAAATGAAACAAATTTGAAACGAAAATGTTATCTAGTTATTTAATTATATATTTTTGAAGTTTTAAAATGCCAAAAATATACAGCAGATGGCGACACTATTTTTAAATTTTATCAATTAATAATTAAATAACCAGGTGTTATTTTCTTTTCAATTTTGTTTTAAATTGATATTCTGATGATTCACATACCTGGTGAAAATGGGATAACATGGCAAAGCAATTCTTTTGCAAAAGTTGTGATTTCTAAAGTAGTGCATTAGCTTTATAGGACAGACAGTCCCTCTTAAAAAAAGAATTGAGCCGATTTATTTCGCCTGTAAACTAAACCAGCCCTAGTAAACTAAACCATACCCCTAGTAAACTAAAACCTTAGCCCTAGTAAACTAAACCATACCGCACTACCATAAAGAAGGGCGTATCACGTTCGTTTATGGGGGTATTAGCCGAAAAGAAGTCTCACACCCAGTTCGGCAGACGATAAGAATGATGGAAAGGGGTGTGACATGATTCTTCTCCCCCCCCTCCCCCTCGAAATAAGGAAGCTTCACATGGAATCTGGTAGAATGTATTTGGGCTCATCACTTAGACTGATACCTATGAATTGATTTAATGTACTTTCATCAATTTTATTGAATAAAGAAGTTAATTAAACAGCCCTTAGCAAAAAAAAAACTAACTCACTATGATTCATGGTTGTCAAATACTCAATGTTTCTTCAGTATCTTTAAAAAAAATACTTGTTTATCGATTCAGCATGAAGACAATCAAATTTCATCCAAATCTGAGCTATATTTTATTACTTTGAGTATTAAAAATGTGAATGTGCTTATAAAACCTTTAAAACCAATTGCAGCTGGTCACTAGCTGGTGTGACGTAACAACTTCCGAAAAAAGAGTTAAGGGGATACGATACCCAAAAATTTGTCAAAATATCGATTTTTTTAGTTTTTACTTATTATTCACAATATCTTTCTGAACATTTACTGAAAGTTTCATAATGATATCTTTTGTAGAAAAAAAGTTATTCAACATTTTCTGGAGTCATTCCTTGAAGTTTGAACGTATTTCGTCTGCTTTCAACATGTTTTCTCTGTTTCGCGTTTTTTCAATTCTTGTGTTTAATAAATCCCTTAAGCTTTTTTTGCTAAGTTCGAATTTTGAAATTTGTAACCTGTGTTCTTATGTAAATTATGCAAAAAATTGTGCATGGAATAAGGACTATGTATAGTTTTTTTTTATGTTGAATTCAATAATTTGTAATTTTTTTGTGATTTTTGAGATTTTCAATATAAATGCATGTTACTTTTTAACTATAGCTCACATTTTAAAATCCATGCAAAGTTCTTGAACAAATAGTTCTAAAAACAAACTATAAAAGTTTGGTGTAATGATTCTCAAAATTGAAAGAGGAGTAGCGTTTTAAAAAAGTTCAAAATTTTTACTTTAAAATAAAAACGAAAAATTACTTGTAAATATTTATTTTTATTGCTAGAAAATGCTTATTAAGAGTGAACATTATATAAAACCCCGGTAGCAGAAACCGCGCAGCACGGCAGCAATGCTGCAGCCCGATTTGGGGTCGGCGGCCAAATTGCCGAAACTCCCCCCCCCCCCCCCCGCGTCGCGTGTAGTTTCTTCCCCACGAACCGGCTCAACTCAAGTGGGGAGGGGGTTAAGATAATTTAAAAAAAGGTTAAGGATTAGCTACCTACTAATTTGTAGCTGGGATCAATCTGGAGTGGCATTTTTCGCAAAATGCGATGTGTTGCACGAAAATGCGAAAAAAAATATTGGCCGTCGCGAAAATGCATTGCTGTAATTCGGTGAAACTAAACTTAAATTTCAATAAACAACTAGTTCAAATAGCCGATTCTAATAATGAAAATACTAAATTTAATCAAAATGGGAAGATGAATTCAGATTAGATTATACTAAGATGTCGTCAAATCTCGGCCAGCCAGTGCAGTGCAATCTCCCATTAAAAGAGGAGTCCAATAATGCTTCCTGGTTTACTTATTTTGCTGCCTAGTAATTTTAAAGAAATCTACCGATAACGTCACGTTGCATCTGAATGATTGACAGTTCTCTGGCACTGCGTGTGATCGGAAGAGAATCTTGTTACTTTTGTAGCTCAAGTTCAGGCCAAGTCTGACAACCAGATCAAGTTCTCTGATCAAGTTTCCAATTCACGGAGTCCGTGATCACAAGACTAGCTTGAATGTTGAAATACTTTTTGTTTGCGTTTGAAAAATTTTCTACTTCCGCTAGTACTGAGGTTTCTGATTTTAGAATATTTTTAGTATTTTTTTTAAATGGATTTATACACTCTTAATATATTCAGATTTTATGTTGCTAGTAAATTTCTAGTTCTTGAATTTTTCTGGAAAAGTGCATGAATATTTTTTTTCTTATGAACCATGAATGTATGAACCATGGTAATAAGGATATGTAATGAAAGACCAAAATTTGGGGATTTCAAACAACCAGAACTTGATTTTAAAACCAAATGAACAGCAAAAACATGTTCATAGACAAATCTGAAGATAATCCAACACCATAAATAAAAGTAAATACACTTATTTTTTTAATTTTTATTAAAAAAATTACAAATAAATGTAGTAGAATACTATTAAATAATTATTTAAATTTGCCGCGTCGTGATTCATAAAATAATTATCATTGTGTTGTTAAGCTATACTGCTAAACAAAATTAACTGCTACACAAAGATTGATTTATGTATAAATTCAAGTGATTTAATTGGCGTGAGACACGCTGATTTATAAGTAACTAATTTTTCTTGAGCATTTTGCTACAGCTTTCTTCTACATTTTAGCATTTTTTTTTACCCAGGCTGATCCCTGCTGTGCAGTGCACCAGTAGGTGTAATGGCTTCCCGTACCCAACATGTTATATATCATGATTGTACTATATTAATTAAACTTAAAAATGAAAGCATTAATTTAACAGCTGCTTGCTGGTGTACGGTAAATCTTCTGATAATGTCGCGAGGGGGGGGGGGGGGGTTTTCCTTGCAGCCAAATTTTTTCCTTAAAACGTCATGCTGCAGCCACATTCCAAAAGTTCTGCTACTGGGTATAAAACTACTATAATTTACAAGTTTATGTTATTATTTCTAAAAATAATATTTTGGGTACCGTATCCCGTTAAGTCCTGATTTGACATCATTCACGTTCATTGCAAAAATTAAATTGTAAAGTAATTGCTCGAGTTGAAGATTGAAAATTTCTTTATCACTAAGATTTCACGTAAGTGGTTTGTAGTGCAAAAATAAGCATTTCTATTTTATATTAATTAGGTAAAAAATATAACGAAATTCTGATTTGATATTCGTATTCAGAGACTTATATAATACGTTTCTAGTACACATTTATTTAATTTTGAAAAATGCTGAGAGGCCGATTGAATGGGGGAATAAGTCATGCTCATAAGGTTTTTATTTAAAGCATCTTTTTTCCCTCCATATTTTAAAGGAAATATTAAATTACACACAGTAATCTCTCTTGTAGACATTATTTTTTGCATTTTGTGATTTATGTATTGCATATTTTTTTGTTAAAGAACATATACTCGTAAACGACTTTTCACAAGAAAACTTGCTATTCTACTATTGATTTCATAATAAGAGAGAATAGGGAGACACTGGCTCTTAAGACCTTTTTTTTTTTTTAAAAATACTGATTAAGCAACATGACAGTTTTCAAATGAAGAGCTCAAGTGCAAAACAAGTTAAATCACTTTTTGGAAGAAATTGAGTTGGTTAGCTTTTCATACAGGTATTGTACGAAGGGATCCACCAACATTTTGATTTGCACAAAAAAGTGACTTTTGACAAAATGTGACAACTTTTTTTGTGCAAATCAAAATGTTGGTGGATCCCTTCCTACAAAGCCTGTATGAAAAGCTAACCAACTCAATTTTTTTCCAAAAAGTGATTTTACTTGTTTTGCACTTGAGCTCTTCAAATAGCCTTATTGGTAAAAGAAAAATATCTTATTTCTTCAAAGACTTTTTTTTATTATACCACTAATCATTCGATGTGTCCTAAAATTAAATTTTATTACTTTGCATTAATTTTTAATCAATTGAATTTTCAGGAATTTATCGTTTACTTAATTTTAATAAAAGAAAATAAACAGTAAATTTTCTGAAGCAGAGTATTCGAAAAAATCAACCCTGTAATGTACTGTATTATAATAAATAATATGTGAAACTTTCAAATATAACCGATCGCTCTGAAGTAATCAGTTTTAAAGTTATCATAACCATTACACAATAACTTATTACTTTAAAAGCTTATTTTAATGTTTTCGAAAAACCGGTAATTGGTTTTGTTTGAAGTAACTTACACCAATTACATGCGGCGAAAGCTCTTGTCATTTTCGTTAACGAGCTATCCAATCGGAGCTGGCCGCTTTGTGTGTTTTATTGAGTAATTGCAAAAATTGAGATTTAGTTTCAAAACAAACCTAATTATTATTTGTTTTAATAGTTTTTTTTTAAAAATTTTTTAAAGGGGGCTCATGCCGTTTTTTATGTGTTTATTTGAATTTAGTGCGTCTATAAAAGTAATGATAAAATTATATATCTCGAAATTTTTATGGCTCTTAAGAGGGCAAGGAAAAAAAGTACCCATAACAGTTAGTTTTGGGTATATAACTAAAATGTATATACGTTTGGAAAGAAACATTTGCAGATTTTGGTTTGGTTGAGTTAACGTCACACTAGAGCTATACCTGACTATTGGAAACGTATTGTAAAAAATTATGCAAGATAAGAAAAGTCATAAATAAATAGTATAAAAAAACCGCATTTATAGAAAACAGTGAAGTTCTTTTTAGGAACTACTAGCAAATAAATACCCGTTTTTCGCACGGACTAAAAGAATATCAAATCGATCCAAGTATATGTGTCATTTAATTTGCTATAGGATTATAAGCTTTGATTTTGTACCCGTTCATTATAAAGAATAAAATCCCGTTACTTATATCGCTTTAAAATTCCAATATAAAAATACATCACTATAAAATGCACATCCTCATATCGCAAAAATCTTCTTCAATATGAACTTACTGTCATCGCATTTTTCCTGATAAATTCAAAATTAACCATAATTGTATAACAATGTTATTTCACGTCAAAACCTCCATTCTAAGTTAAAAAAAAACATTTAGCTCATTGGCACGTTCAATTCTTTTCCAAATCATTAATTTAGTTTCTGAAGGTAATGGTAAAAAAATAAAAGCAATTTCAATTTGAATTAATTTTTGTGCTCATTTTAATTTCTTCTGTCGAATGGCAACACGAAAGGGAAAAAATGATCGGATTTGAGCGAAAGTGGTGTATTTTTTTTCCAGAAAATTAGAATTTTTCTCTAAAAATGGAACAAATATGAAAAAACTAAGGCTCAGGTGCACACGTTGGTATTAAAGGGAATCTATCTTTAAAATTTCGAATTTCTGAGGGCAGTATAAGTAGGTCTTTAACGATCCACAGACAAACAGACACTCACACAGACTCTTTCTTTTATTATTATAGATTTATGTGTGGGAGATGTTAGTCGAATAACAAAATAACTATAGAGTCTCTACACATTGGTAACAAAGAAAGAGTCCTGAAAGTCTTTGCGAAATGCCCAAGCCTAATCAACGCATGGACGATTGCTCTTGACAAAAAAAGCACTAAATTGGCATTTAATTGCTTCGAGCGGGGACAGTCTTGGGGTAATTATTCTGCACTTATTTGTTCTAGTCGATATTGAGAAAATCTAGGCTAACACATCAACATAAGATTTTCAACCAGAATCGAAGCTCATTGACATCCGTTCGTCGTCAATTTAGTTCCTTTTTGCAAGGTCTATATAAATACAGATACAAAATTTGTCTACCAACAACAAGCCAGAGGCCCAGCAAGGTTGGTCCAAAATAAATTTAATACTTTATCAGTTTCCAATGACTATCAAGATTTTTCTTAAAATCTTCTACTCTCTTCGAATACACCACATAATCTGATAAAGCATTCCACTCATTGACAACTCTATTGTAAAACCTCCCTTCTAAAGCATGATTTATTCAATTTCTGATCATGTCCTCTAGTCCTGCTATTTAAGGTCAAACCTAAGCCCTCCATGTCTCCCTGTTTAATGAACTTGAATAACTGAATTAAATCACCCCTAGCTCTCCTATTTTCCCAGGGAATACATGTTTAAAGATCTTAATCTGTTATCATAATCAATACCAGATAGACCCTTAATCATTTTTGTAGCCCTATGCTGAACTTTTTCAAGCAACTCTATATCGTCAACTCTATAACGTCAATTTGTATAGAGGTGCCTTTGAATCACGTTCTCAATCGTTCGAGTTCCAATCCTCTAAAATGGGTGTGTTTTTAGAATTTGAAACAGCCACTTTAACACGCATTTGAATATCGCTGGAATTGCCCCAACTAGCTGCGAACTGCGATTTCCAGTGAACCTTGGATACTCTTCAGATAACGAACCTGTTGCATCAGCATAAATAGCCCTATTACTTGGGTTTGAGTTTATTTTTTTATTTTAAAGTTCAGCAACAGATAGGTCTATTCGTAGCTTGTTTAGTTTTGAAGAGCAAAAAGACACGATTCTAATTTGATTAACATTGATTCAACTTTTTTTTAAAAAAAATGTAGGTAAAATGCATTTTAAAAAAATATTTTCTGTGTTATTTCGCTGCGCTGAATTTCTTTTTTACACTTTATTTGTATCGAAATATATTAATAATTGTTTACTTGTGCAGAAATAAGAAAATTATTCCAAGTCATCATTTCTATTTTAAAATCTTAAGTTAAACAAGTAGGGTTGTAACAGAATCTGTCCCTTAACCCGCTTCCACAACAGTTATGTTTAACAGGTAAAAATGCACCAAACACAGCATTAATTCTATATTAAACATTTACATGCTAAATTTGGCTAGTTTCATTTATTTTATTTCGAAAATTCAATAGTTATTACTTATCGTTTGCAAAAATTAATTTATATTTCAAGGAATAAATATGTAATATTCCTCGCTTTTAAAGAGAATGAAAACATTTCATATCAACATACAAAGAATCTCGTAGTGAAATATATTTGACGTCATTTCAAACTGATCGATGTCTAACAAATAAAATTATTTTAATTTATTGTCTAAAAGAATTAAAGTTTTTCGAGCAATTATTGCGAATGGCAATGGTGATTAAATTCTAATAAAAATGGCTTCCTATGCTTTTTAAATAAGCATTAAATTTTGCAGTTTTTTTTAAATAATTGAAGTACTTCGAATTCGAATTGTTTTGTGAATTTTTCAATGTATTCTAATTTCGATGCGCTGTATTTTTTAACGTATCACAGTTGTCCGTAGCATTTGTAGTTTGGGCTATGAAAGTGGGTGACGGACAGACAGACGGACTGAACAATTATAACACCTTCCACTTTTTACGTTATAAACGTAGTGTGGAAGCTAATACTACTAATAATAAATATTTTGAAGGTTACAAATATATAAGAAAATATATCAATAAATGCATTTAATAAAAATAGTTAATTGAATACGGATAGATGAGATTAAAAAATCCTTTTCATACGTTACCTCGTAGTTAAATAAGTGAATTTTCCATATATGTTCTGGTGATACATTGTATAAACTTCTTGCTTAAAGTCATAATTGAATTAAAATGCAACTAACATGCATCGTTTTGAAGCAGAATACTAAGATCCTCTTGATTACTAAATAAACAACATTGCTTACAATACCAAGTAATAGCATCAAGCTAATTTAAAGTTATTTTTTTAATCTCCAAACATAACTTAAAACTTGTTTAACAAAAAGATCTCTTGCCAATAAAAATGCGAAGCCTATTTTCATAAAAAAAAACTATTTTAACAATAACAAGAGAGCTTCGTAACAAAAAGCTGCATACAAAGCAGCTCATCACAGAAATGGTGTTTGTTGCCATTAATGGCCACCTAATAATTCTTTTTACTTTATTAATATTTTGTTGCTGGCAACACTCCAGTTTTTTCCCCCATCCCTTTTTATTCAGTTTTCCCATTGAGTTTAGAAGAAGATGAAGATGTTTGGCACGAAATAAAGTGAAGGCCTCAGAAAGTCGCCAAGTAACCCTAGTAAGCCCAAACAAACCGCTCACTCAATTTAAAACGCATCAATTTATTCTTCAAAAAGCGTTTATTGAAAATAAAGTTGCTGTTTGGCAAGTTGTAGGCTGTAAAGCAAGAGATCTGGATTTATACACGATGGTAATAATTCCCTTCACATATAAGAAAAATGTTTTAATTATACAGTCTCTGGAAAAATTATTAGACGCACTGTATTTTTTTTTTAGTAATTTTATGTTTCTTAAGAGTTTTTATGCAATAATGGTATATTTAAACTACAATATTATTGATTTTTATTTAAAAGAATTGTTGTAGACTACATATTTGTATTTATTTTAAGATAATTATGATTAAGATAATTTTATATTAATTATTTATTATAAGATTATTTATGTGTGGAATCATCATCCTCAAATGCAGGAGACAGTACAGTCTTGCATGGATAGCATGCCGCGCAGAATTAAAGCTTTGATAGCGGCTAAAAGTGGCTCAACTAAATATTGACTTTTAAAAACATTAATTTCACTTTTCCTTAAAACTTAATAAACTTATGCTTTTATAAATTAATGCTGTTTTATTTATGTCAAATAAATCGGTTATTGATTGGATAATATAAAAATAAAAAACAAATCAATTTAAAATAACAAAACGGTACAATATCACCCGGTAATTAATATTTTACATGAAATCTTGCAGTGCGTCTAATAATTTGTCCAGGGACCTGTAGTTCTATTAGAGAGTCATAAATCGCCAAGTCGATGTAGTATATAAGCCCATACAAACTCCTCTCTAAAATAGCGCCAAACAGTTTGCCGAGAGCGTTTGTTTGGGCTTACTACAGCGCGATCGGTGCATCACTTGGCGAACCGGGTTTTGTATAGATTTTTGCTCGGCAGCATCTTCTCAACTCTGAGTCCCTTCCCCCCTCTGCTGCTGTCGCCTTTATTGTGATTTGCTTGAAGACAATTGCTTTTTTAGCTGCTATTGTTCTCACCAAGTGTTAACACGGAGGAATTAAATAGAACATCTTGTTGAGAGTTTATGACGCGTTTCGAAAAGACGAGTATTAAAAAAAATATATTCATTCCAGCGTTGATGTAGTTGGGAGAGTATTTTCTCATTAAAGCTAAATAAAGGAAAATTGGATTTTGTTGAAACGTGGATATAAATGCTTCTTTTCTCCGCAGGCTTAATTCAATACATATCTCATGATGTAACATTTTCTCGCCATTTTGGATATAATTTGTCTTATTGTAGGAACAGCATTATTAGGATGCGTTTTTTTCATATGGAAATCCTATATGAAGAGTACAGGGGAAGAACCGCTTGATTTATTAGGAATCGTCCCGTAATTGTGTCTGCTTGGCGGACATTGGTGGCAGGAAACCGGTTTCTCTTTCTTTCTTCTTCGCTTGGTCCAAGCGTCGGAATCGTGCATCGCGTGAATCTCGGTAGGTAGAAACGTCGTGGTTTAGGACTTTTCAATTAATTTGCGAATCTTAAAATTTCTCTGAATTGTTTTAGAAAAATTCGTGATTTTCAATCAATCGTACTTTATTTTTAAAGCTTAACATGATGATGAACACAGTCTTTTGAATAAAACGCGGAACTGAATTTCAGGGTTGCAGTGAGAGAAGATGCACAATAAAGTGAGAAACTGGTTTCCTTACACCAGTTTAGGCGATTACTCGCTATCATCGCCAAAGATGCCTCATGAGGAAAGTTTTCATTACCTTAGACATTATTTCATTAATCCCTGCATCGGAATTAATTATTTTTTTTATAAAACACTTCTTATATGGTTCACTTGATTTTATTTCCAAGTTAAATAAAAATACAAGTATATAATTTTGAATAGGGTTAATATTAAGTAATACTGAATAATGTTAATGTAAAAGTTATCTTAAAATTAATTACCCATATTTCCAATATCTAACTATAAAACTACACAAAATTAGTTACAACAACTTTTAAAGGTCAAATCAAAACTACGGAACTCTTTCGACAAAAGAGCATTGTTCTACTGCTTAAATAAAAGGCGCTAAGTATCGCTTTCATTGACTACGAACTGAAGTGAATTCCTGCACTTCGGTCGAGTTGAGTTATTTATCTCCTGCTTTCGACCCAATTAGGGGGTTTGGACGTGACGACCCTTATACACCCCCCCCCTCCCCTTTGGAGAAAGTCGTGCTCCCTTTCATTGGAAGGGTGAAACCAATGTTATTTTCGATGGATAAGTATCCGATGTATCTGTACTTTTTGTACAGTTACGCAAAACTCAGTGGCGTGATAATATTAAACCAAACATAGTTCGGTTCACTTGTGTACAAATTTCTTTGCTTTTTTTCCTCAGTTTAAGGTGTCGGCTGGCTGGTCACTTGATTATGGTTCTTAATTAAGACTCCCGTCATCAATCTAGCTCTAGTGCCACGATAATTCAACTTAACTCGATCTGTTTATTTAATAAAAAAATTAATGACGATTTTGAGAAAAAATTACTTACAACGTTAGACGGGTTCTGTATGCGTCTAGTAAAAGCCTTACAAAATCGCTTATAACCTTTCAAATGTTATAAATAAATCGAAAAGGTCTAAATTATACCATACGATACCTATAGTGTGCTTCTAATAAATATTACAAATTGTAAATTTCAAGAGTATACCGTTTATGAGTTTAGAAAGCAGGTAAAAAAAATATCAACTTGTTATCATCTTAAGCATCACACTACATTTCAGAGGTCAATCCAATAAGATTTGTGGATAGAGGGGAGCAAAGAAATACTGACCTCTGCAGTAGATACTTTTATTTCTTTTGGGTGACTGTTTGAATCAATATTGCACTGTAGGAAAAGTACACAAACAGCATATAAGAAACCGTCACGTCCTATGTTTTCTGTATTGTCTACTATTTTATAAATTTTATTTATAAAACTATAAAAAAAGTTTTATACTGATGATGATGTCGTGTCCATGGATAAAGATTATATGGGACCAAAGGTCTCATAGACTGCTTCAGCGATCTGCAGACAGTGGTCCTCATAAAGGTCTTCGTAGGGCGAGTTGGTAATTTGCTGCAATTTTGCCAGGATGGCTGGACAAGAGAAAAGATGTTTTGGATCCAGTTCCGAGTCGGGGCAGTTTCTTCAGCTGGAGTATTTCCTAGTTCCATCTTTTTGGATTTCCATCCCTTTGAATTGGCCTGTCCTTAATCTAGTTAGGGTGGTCGCAGTTACCCTATTGGTGTTTAATTTGCAGATTTGGTGTTTAGTTTTAACACTTCTGCTGTTAAATTTTGCTTTGGCCACTGAGTTGATGTCATTAGAGTGGTTTGGGGAAGAATTGTTGAGTTTTCTTGTTTTACCAGAATATCAGCAGACTCGTTTCCGTCGATACCAACGTGTGCAACCAAGCTTTATATTGTTTAAAATATGTCAACTTCTATTGTTTTCGTTCTTTGGTCGTTTTTAAAACAATGTTTGTACTGAATTGTGGTCGTTCTATTCATTATTTAGGACTTTTTTCAATGTATAGAGACTTAAGGCAGTTATTGATAAATATTTTGAAATATGTAAAAAAAAATGCTAATCGAAATTTAACTTTCTTGGCTTTTCAACTACATTTCTTACGTTGGTTACTTAATTGTTTGTTGTTTCTTACGTTGTTTACTTAATTGGCTGTACAGAAATTTTGTAGAACTATGTCCTTCATTTGTTTTATATTTTGTCAAGGTAGATTTTTCTATATTTAATTGGTGGATTCGTTTTTCTAAATAGAACAAACGATTGAAAATAAATATTAAAATCAATTTTTTCCGCTTCTTTTTTTTAATAAAATGGCGATTCTTTGCAGTACTTCTTCCACGTAACTACCAAACGTTTCAATGATTGAAAATCTCAAAAGCAAGGATCTAAATTCTTCATAAGATGCCATTCGAAAACTTACGTTTTTCTTCGAGTACTAAAGGGTTGTAGAAGTTTTTATTCTTAAATGCGCGATAGCTATGAGATAAAACAGCTCAAGTCAAATTTATATGAAAAATAAAGAAGTTATTTTTTTTATTTTTGAAATTTTTTTCATGTACGAGGAACGGTCATACCGATCAGTCCAATTGATATTAATGCAATATTTTTGAAATCACAATTTCCCTTTAAAGTACTGATTAAAATATTAAGCACATTTTTATGAGATTGAGGTAGGGGGAATGATAAAAATAATAGCAGAAATAAAAAAAAAACAATTAAATTTTGAATTTGTAGATTCGGTTTTTTAGTTATTAATTTTTCAATATATTTTCAATTTTACAATATTTTCGCCAATTGGCGACTATGACTCTCTTTATTAAAAATTAAATAAATTTTGATAATAATTTTCAATTTGTCTCATTTTGTAGTTTTCAACACTTATTAATTTTTTAAAAAAAATTCATAAATTGTTTATTTTTTAATAAATTTTAAAATTTAAAAATAATTCAGGATTCTTTTAAAACTATTTACTGCCCAAATTAAATATTTTAATTTGAATGTATTGCGATGAAAACAAATGAACACTTTTGCAAAATGTTATTCCTAAGAGAGAGAGAAACTTGGTCAACATGAATGGGTTTTTCGAACGAGGCTTGTTTGCGGAAAAGACAATGTGTGACGTCACTGCAGGCGTGACCGTTCTAGTTTCGACGAATTATCTGCCGGGTGGTTTGTTTGTGGGGTTTAAGAGTATAATATCACTGTAAACGTGGCCCTTCCAGTTGTTTATTAGGTGTGTTATTTTCATACTTCTGTATTTTTGTAGATTCGGAATGTTTATGTGAACCGAAGTTAATTTAAAACTACTGAGCGTGGTTTTTAAATTGTGATTTCTACCATCAATCGTCTGTGTACACTCTTAAAACAAACGAGTGGTTTTAAATCGGTCTGAGTTAATTTCCACTCCTTTCCGTGCCGAAAATGCACTTCCCCTATAGGAGTGGATTTCACTCTTTTTGCGGAGTGGGCAAAAGAAATAAAAGAAAACAATCTACGTCCTACACTCTTAAAACGAGCGGTTTTAACTCAGTCTGAGTTAATTTTCACTCCTTTCCGTTGCCGAAAATGCACTTCCTCTATAGGAGTGGATTTCACTCTTTTGTTTTAAAAGTGGAGTGTAGCAACCAGGTCAAATTAATCTCCCGTATTCTAGTACCATATTGCTTGTGTGTGTTACTTTTCGAAGGGTCAAACATTTTAAAACGCGACCTACACCACTCTCACTTTTAAACACCGGGGTCATATTAAATCTGGTCGAAATATCGAAACTCGCTGCAAAACCACTTTCTGGAAACGGCCTCTGGGTCGTTACAACGAATGGTTCCGGGGGGACAACTTAAAGGGGAGGGGGGTATAAAATCCAGTAAAGTCTGAGAGTGCCTTCGGACTTTATATCTTAGGAGGGTTTGGGGGTTTTGGGGAAGGTGAAATTCCAGTTCACTAACTGCTGACGTGTCGATCATAAATTCAGTCCAGTTTTTCTTTGAGAAAGAAAATACGATCGGTGAGTTTGTATAAACTATTCAAGTATTTGTAAAAGGATTGGGAGTGTTATATTTAAAATTTTTGGTTTCCGGTAGTTTAATCGGGCATTGCTTGCGGTTTTTTTGTATGCTTTAGAACCACTTGCGAAGTAAATTGTATGTTTTAGTGCTTTAGATTTTCTAGATATTGGATCTATTAACCTTGAAAGTGTTGTAATTGCCTTGCCAAGGTTTCGTTGAGTTCCAGCCCAAGAGTTGACCTAGGTGTCAACTCATCACTTGACTGTGGTTCTAAGTTACGACGTCCGTCACCAATTGCCCCCCGTGTAGCCTCTAGAGCGACGTTTATTCAACTCCACCCAACTACCGACCATGTAATTTGAACGCGGTTCTACACCGCTTACGAGGCTTTTTTGGCTGTATTAAAGTTCCCCACAGATACTCAAAACAGACAACCTGAAACTTCTAACGTGAAGAGGGGCTGGGGAGCCCAGTCGGTTAGGCATTCGCCTAGCATGCGGATGGTCCCAGGTTTGGGTCCGGGCATCGCCAAAATAACTACCGTCCTATAAACGGCCCGTGCAGCCAAAACTATCCGACGAATAATAACCCGTATTGAGGGAGTGCACGTTAAATATCCTTCAAAGTCCTAACGCTGCGTACGATGTAGCCCTTAACGGTTGCGTTGGATGCCTACTCAGGTGTCGGCTCGTCACTTGACTGTGATACTAAAATACGACGCCCGGTCGCCAATAGCCCTCTTGTAGCTCTAGTGCGACGATAATTCAAACTTAACTAAATCTAACGTAAAGAAATTAGTTTTAAGTGTCATAGTTAAAAAGCCTTAGCATTTTAAAATTGTTTAAAATGGGAAAATCTCGTCCGGAGACATTAGTTTCTAAAGATTTATTTTAACAATACGGGAATACCAAGTTATTGAATCAAATTACTCATAACTCATTTAGTAAGATGATTTTTCTTTATCTGGTTCACCTTAAATTATAAGCCATTGACTATATACACTGCTCAAAAGAATTAGGGGAATGTATGGTTCAAACCCTTTCATCCAAAATGATTCCATTTAGAGTCATCAGCTTGCGATTTTTTTCTCACTAAGTTGAGCTCGCACTTATTTATCATTAAAAGGAAGAATCATGTCTTTTGAAGAATTAAATAATGTTTGTTTTTAATTAAATGAAAATATGAAAAACATGGTAAAATAAAATTCTCTCCGAAAAACATTTATGAAATAAATTGACCCTAAATTCTTCACGCTTACATTCTTGGATGTTTAAAAATTGATTTTAACTTTTTTTAACAAATAAAGTTTTGAAAAAGTTATTGTTATAATTTATTCAAAAGTTATGCTTCCTTAATTTTCCCCCCGTAAATTTTAGTTAAAAAATTAGGAGTTTTTACCGTTTCATTCTGGATGCATGATGAATCTATTTCACAAATGTATGATTTGTAGAATAAAAAAATAAAACGTTGGAACTGAAAGGGGTTAACAAAAGTACGAAAAGTGCTCCCCTAATTGTTTTGAGCAGTGTGTTATACTTCCCAGTGAAATTTTGCTAATTTAAAGGTATTAGTGCTGAAAAATTCATGTAAGACAAATTACAGGAAAATGAATTTTCAAACTTACAATTAACGATTTTATTTAGTATGGAAGGTGTTAATGGTGCTCACAAATGGGTCGTTTAATGGGTTTTAACATTACCTCCTACTAGATTAAAGCCGTACAACAGGAACGTTTTTCCTTCGTAACGTCATGATGCGGAGGCCAAGTTTGACTCAACTTTTCTCCTACTGTAAAGTGAATCAACGAGTGAATTGTGGAATGTGTGTGGTAAAAATAATTTACTTGTTTTCAAGTAATTTTAACTTTTTGAAATTTATCGAGTCATTTTTAAAGGAGAAAAGTTTAGAAAAATTTGGCCTTCACGTCATGACGTCACGAAGGGAAACCGTTCCTGTTGTACGGCTTTAATCTAGTAGGAGGTAATGGTTTTAACCCTATTTCACTGAAATCCCTCCACCCGGTTATATTGCGCTGTTTTTTCCCAGAACTTTTTGTCACGAATTTCCTCTCAGTCATGCACCCTGGAATCGCTGCACTTTTTTTTCCAAAACGAAATCAACTTTTGCCATACTCTAATGCATCCCCTGAAAAATCCCCCGTAATTTTCAGAAGCGGAGATGGTAAAGAAAATAATCTCGTATTATTTTTTTTTAAACTATTCTTTCATGTAAGCAAAATCTTTAAGTTTTAATAAAACCATAAAAACTGTTTTAAATGACGTTGAAGTAGGTGATGTTTTTTTTTTAAAAAAATAATGTCCTTTGTTTTTAAGCCTATCATCATGAAAACCGTTTACGTCATTCACTGTAGTTTATTCTAGTTTTTTTTTCCGACGGGATTACTTTTTTTAGAATTAAGCCTTTTGCAGACTCGGCATATTCGCGAGAACTGATAGACATTTTTTGTGGTACCATTGCCGGGAGTCGAACCTGCAATCTTGGGCTGCACCCGCAATATGAGGATCGCACGTAATACTTCGTAGCCACTGAGCCGACCAGTTATATCATAGTTGTTATAAAGAACCTTTAACACAAGTACAGGGCTTTATATAATAAATCATTGGTGGCGATATACACTGCTCAAAACAATTAGGGGAGCACTTTGCGTACTTTTGTTTACCTTTTCAGTTCCAACTTCTTATTTTTTATTCTAAGAATCTAAAATTTGTGAAATAGATTCATTATGCATCCAGAATGAAATGGTAAAAAACAGGGGAAAAAATCTTAATTTTTTTACTAAAATTTCAGAGGGAAAAAATTGGAATCTTAACTTTTGAATAAATTATAACAATTTTTTTTAAAAATATTTAAAAAAAAAGTTAAAATCAATTTTTAAACATCTAAGAATGCAAACGTGAAGAATTTAGGGTCAATTTATTTCATAAAACTTTGGGAGTGAAATTTACTTTACCATGTTTTTCATATTTTCATTTAATTAAAACAAACGTTATTTAATTCTTCAAAATACATGATTCTTCCATCTAACGATAAATGAGAGCAAGCTCAACTTAGTGAGAAAAAAAATTGCAAGCTGATGTTTAAAAATGGAATCATTGGGGTTGAAAGGGTTTAAACCATGCGTTCCCCTAATTGTTGTGAGCAGTGTAGATAGTTGAAAGATTGCACCACGGTTTGTACGGCTGACAGAGGAGTCACCAAGCGTTTCAGTTTGGGCCAATTTTGAACGCTTCTGTTCAAGGCCCAAGGCAAATCAGTGCCCTCTAGAACTATAATGGCTCGCCTTGAAGATTTCGTGTTGAACGCAGCTATTTCCCCAAATTTGTCACTCTTCTGTTTGCGCTAGCACACTGCTCACAACAATTAGGGGAGCACATGGTTTAAACCCGTTCATCCCTAATGATTCCATTTGCAATCATCAGCTTGCGATTTTTTTCTCACTAAATTGAGCTCGCTCTTATGTATCGTTAGATTGAAGAATCATGTCTTTTGAAGAATCAAATAATGTTTGTTTTAATGAAATGAAAATATGAAAAACAAGGTAAAATAAAATTCACTCTGAATCAATTTTATGAAATTAATTGACCCTAAATTCTTCACGCTGGCATTATTAGATGTTTAAAAATTTATTTTAACTTTTTTTAACAAATAAATTTTTGAAACATTTATTGTTATAATTTATTCAAAAGTTACGATTCCAATTTTCTCCCTTGAATTTTAATTAAAAAAAATTAAGATTTTCCTCCTTGTTTTTTACCATTTCATTCTGAATGTATAATGAATCTATTTCACAAATTTTAGATTTTAGAATAAAAAATTAAAAATTGGAACTGAAAGGCTTAACCAAAGTACGCAAAATGCTCCCCTAATTGTTTTGAGTAGTGTAGAACCAATCTGCAAAAACTTTTAAGTAACATAAAATTAGAATAACTGTTCTTCCAATACATCTTGATATTTATATATAGAAAAGCATCGGAGATTCATGGCATCAATCCGATGGGCCAATCTTCCGCATCATCTCTAGAAAGCAGAAAAAAGCATCCAAAGATTCGATTATGGCCAAGTTCGAACAATCCCCTCGCTCATATCGTCTGAGGGATGGAGGGGGGATTACAGCAAACGATACCACTCGGAATGTGTTCGGTTGGATGTTTATCAACAAACCCAACCCCCCTTGTATGATGAGTTTTTTGCCTCACTCCTTGCAAAGTGATTTTGGCTGATTGGTGTTGCCCTATGGATTTTTGGATTTTTTTTTCGTTTTTGGTGGGTATATTTGACTTTGATTGGTTTAGTTGATCCGTATATAAAGGTATTTGTTGGGTTCTGATATACAGAAGGTAAGCTTAAAAGCTTACTGTGTATTGTAGAACTGTATTGTAGAACTTTACTTATAACCAGGGCCCGACTTATAACTTTTGGGACCCAGGGCACAAGCAAGTTTGGAGGCCCCCCAAAACAAACATTAATATGTCTATGAACGCGATTTTTTCATTTTAAATTTGTACATAAATAACATTTAACAATTTATCTCAAATACATGAGTGTAATGTAAGCAATGCATAAGTTAGATTTTTTTTGCATACATAATATATTACATGAGAGATCTATTATGTTGTCAGTATTATGTCATGTAATATCATATTTTAAATACAAACATATATTTTATTCACATGAACATGGTATAATTTAAAAATATAAAAAGAGATAGAATAGATATGTTGGCTCGCTTTTTAAAAATTAATGGCACTTGGTTCAATTGCATTATACTATTAGATTTTTTTTTGTTGTGGCAAACAAATTTTGGCATATTTTCTTCCTAATATTCTTTTTTAAACAAATTTGGGGCTCCTTTGAAGTTGGGGCGCTGGGCACGTGCCACATTTGCCCTGCCGAAAATCAGGCTCTGATTATATGAACTGCAAATGAAATCATTCTGCTTTTACATATTTATGGCTTCTTAACTCCTTCACTATTACAACATACGCAGCGTACGTCGTCTCAATCCAATCATCAACGATTAGAAAGTACACAGCGCGGCGGTATGTTTTTTACTCTACAATAAATAGCTGTAGCAAAAACTCGAGGAATTGAGCCGGGGTTAAAATGCACACGTTTTTTTCTAACTTCTTCAAGGATTTTTTTCTTTTAAATACTTTTTTTCCCTATATTAACATACGTACAGTAATAATCCTCATTTGATCTGCGTAAAATTTTTAATGTATCGACCCTTAAAACTAGGCGTGAAGTTTCCTGTCTTCTGTTTTTCCATAAAATTCTAAACAATAGAATTGATTCCAACTGCATAACTAGTAAGGTACATCTCTTTATTCCCAATAGATTTACACGCAATCGTCGTATATTTTCTCATAGCTCTTCCCATTACAACCATGTACAACATTTCTGTTCGTATGAGTTTTATAAAATTTACAATAACAGTTCTCACGATCTAGATATTTTCGCTATGTCTTTTAATGATTTTAAAGCTAACTGTTTCCAACTTTTATCCGTGTAATGTGTTTGTCTGTTTTTAAACTCAATTATTTCGTGTTTGTTTTATTTTCTAATTGTTTTGTTCAATGTACACTGTAATAAGATTTTTATCTGTAATGTGCATTTAATATTGAATAATTTATTAAATTATAACTGTGTATTACACAATTTTAAGAAAAATTTCCGATTATCCGAATTTTTGATTTTCTGAATGTGGACCGGTCCCAATTGATTCAGATAATTGATGTTACTACAGAGTACTGTACGTACAGAGTAATAACAACAGTATGTAGCTTTATCGAACCTTTTATTTTACTTCCCGAGGAAATTTTGTGTCAATTGAATGACTTATAAGCAAATAGCAATGCTTTCGGCGTTCACCAAACTGATGACTCTGATAAATGCAGGACATACTCACGGCCTACTCAACTACTGAGGCCGAAGAAGCTTTCCCAAACAAGCTCGGGGACGGAAGGTTTGACGTCATAGTTCCGGGTGACGTTGTTCCGAAGATGAAGACAACCTGTCTCGTAACCTGTTCGGAACCACTCGTTCACGGCTGACCACAATTTTAGGGTTCCGAATGCGTCCGAACTGTTTTCTCGATCTTCGGCACTGGGAATAGTGACGTCAAAATTTCCGTCTACGCTCATGTTTGGGAGAGCTTCTATGGCCTTGTTATTGAAGTTGGCCGTGCCATACTGCGAAGATTGTCATAATTACTTCTGCGTATCTTGTGAATTACTTCTGTGTTGAATGTGACTGCACCTTTATTTAACTTCGATTGGTTGAGTAGATGGTATTCTTGAGTTTAATAATTGGACCTGTATGTTTTTAACACTTGATAAACGTTTTTAGTGGGTCATATGGATGGATATATATGCGTCAAAGTTGACAAATAGGAAACTAAATTTCTTCTGAAATTTCTACCACTGAATTAGCATCTGACAAAATGGCATTTCCACAACTGTCTTGTAACACCCTTTCATATATACTTTCATTTTCAATTATATAAAACCTATTTACTGTTCATACAGGGTGTCCGTAAAAGAATGTCCGAGTTTCAAATTGTAATAGTATTGTGGTTGAAGTGTAATTGTAATGTGGTTGAAGGTGACGAATAAAGAATAACTCCAACAGTGTGCATGCGCTTGTACCGTTATATCGTTTTCACAGTTGCAGTGTCATCTATTCAAAATAGCGACTTCTGAGCGTAAAGCTTAGGAATAATTGCATTTTCGTTTGGATGTGTGCCGTATCACTAAAGCGCACACATTGAGCACTTATAGGTAAAACTAGGTTAGTTTTCCTTCAATGTCGTGTATGATTTGTTATATTTAGTATAAAATAAACTCCTGTAATATACCATTAAAACTCGGACATTCTTTTACGGACACCCTGTATTATACTGTTTAATATTACTCCAACAAAATTTTAAAAAAATCTTTTCTTGCCTTTTTTCTATTCGAATTAAAAATACAAAGTAAGATATCTGCCTCAATGTCCCTTTACTACAGTTGATAATGAACCCAAGCCAACCCAATATTACTACTATTAGCACTTTGTATTAATAACGTATGTTAATTATATTAGGTCTTCTTTTTTTTAATTCATAAATATTCGTACCGCCCATATTAACTATTTAATTTCATAATGAATTTCTAAGCTTCGCAACTCTGTGTTAATGTATTGCTGCATTAATAGAATCATTGAATAAATTTACTGAAACCACTTCCAATCTGTTCATCAAGCTTTCATATCTAAAAATAGTGTCATACCTGAGAGAGAGAGAAAAAAGAAGTGTTATAAATCACTCCAGGTTTGTCACACAGTGGTAATTGTCTGCATATGATAAATGAGCTAGCGCGGAACATGTCACTCATAACAATTGAATCGTCCAATGTAAAAGAAAGGGGTCAACTTCATTGGAGATTTTCCCGCTACGCTTCTACTTTTAATATTTAAGTGGGAGAATAGGCTTGTACGGTAATTTCCTACAGACTTAACCGTCTTTTTAACAATTAGAAGTTCATTTGATAGAGTAGGCTTAGAATGGAATTAATGTCTGCCTAAAAGAGTGACGTGCAGGAATGGTAACTGGACTTGTAACTTTTATTTGAAGTGCTCTGTTTGGTCAGGATTTTGTGAATGGCTGCTTTATTTGTATTCACGTTTTAATACAGCAAGGTTATAGGTTATTGATGTGTACATACATTCTGTTAAAAAATTGGGGAAGGTAAAAGTTGCGTCGGGTGTCTGCTCAAGTGTCAGCTCGTCACTTTACTGTGACTCTAAATTATAGCTCCCGTTCCCAATAGCCCACGTGTAGCTCTGGTGCAACGATAACTTAAAACTCCAACTGAAAATGACGAACCGATACCTATTTCTTGTATATTAAGAGCAATTGGTTCCGAATATCAGCTTAGAAATCTTCAAAAATTTAAAATTTTGCCCGCATTTTCCATACAGAAGAATTTTTTTGATTATATATAAAGCAAGTAACAATTCCTTGTTTAACCCACTAAGTCTGGTTTCTGATTTATAATAATTTTACTGTTATACATGACTATCTAACAACAGCGACAGTAATAATTATTCAACAATAATAATTGTTATTTATATAACCTCTATTGAATTATAACCTATTTTATAATATCGTGCACAAAAACTAACTTTTTCAAATCAATAATCGTGGCAAAAGTGATGCTTTTAACGAAATCGTATTCCAAATTTACTTTTACGCACTAGTGTGACAAAGTAAATAAGAGCATCTGATTGGTGTAAAATCCTTTATTTGAGCGTGATATTTTATTCGGCGGCTTTGTGATTGGTGTAAAATTCTTTATTTGAACGTGATTCTTTATTTGGCTTATTTCCAATGCCAATCTAAGAAATACTTTTTGCACGTGATTTTAAAATAATCATTAATATAAATAATCACATTCAAATCATTTGAACGTGATAATAAAATAATTAATAAGCCAATCAATAAATGCCAATTTAATACTTTTTTGCATGTTATTATAAAAAATAGTGTATGACAACACGTTGAAAATAGCCTTTTTTAAACTCATGAATTTATTTCACTCGCTTGTACCTCGCTCGTGAAATAATTTATTCAACTCGTTTAAAAAAGCCTTACTTTTCACACTAGTTGCATAAATAACTATTTGAAAACTGTTTTTAGTTCTTAGGATCACTTTCAACAATTTCATCTAACCTCTTATTTCTCTGCATTTTTTACTTTTAAGTAATCGAATTTACTCACGAACGGAAGCAATGTTAAGAATCGTACAATAAATGCACTTACATTAATATATAAGGTCATATCAACTACAACCGATCTTCCAGTGCATCATTTTTCAATCAAAAGGAATAATTTATTGATTGACTACCATATTTAAAAGCTATTACGAAAATGTAAGCTCATTTAAATCCTTATACCCAAAAAGTCCTGAGCGATTTATAATGAATCGAAAATAACCTCAATACATAAAAGCCATTTCAATAATAGATTAATCATGGAATTCTTGTTCCATCTTTAAAGTCGTTTAAACAAGGAGGTCAGAATAACGTGTAGAAGACGCCTGGTGAAAAAACAATACCAAAACTGGTTTAACAAGTGATGCAGGTAGTCTTTTTATGATAGGCCCAGACATATTTGGCGAACTATTTGGAGTCGTAGTAATTAAAGACTTCGTCGGTACTTTTTGTATATTTTGGTTGCCGCAAATCTCGCTAAACGGAATCTTTGGGGACAAATATTGTGTAAACATGACATTAAGCAATTAACCGCATGCGAAGTTTAAGGACCATAGTCTACATATTTAGAGGTTACTTTTCGTTTGGGTGCGGTTGTATATTTATGGTGAATTTATCGCTTTCTCCCGCGAAATGGAAATGTACAACTTCGTTTGTTATTTCTTTCACTTATTTTGTTATTTTTCGTCCACTTTAACAAAAGAAGTGTAGCTGCCTCAGAAACCCACAGTCTACCAAAAGGATCCTCAAGGTGGAGATGAGTTACCTAGGCTTTTATACTACTGCTATCGTTGTTATTTAGAATATTGGTAGGAACGAGATGGTAAATCAGCGCCACCTAGTTGTTGATGGCACATTGAGGTTGCGTGTGTGGTGAACCGCCACAGAAGCAATTTTAAAACAAATAAATTTTCTTTTCTGTAAAAGTAAAATCACACTTGATTAAGATATCGTGGTACATCCAAAATTCTCAAAATTTTAAAACAAAGTTGTAAGGATTAAGCATTTTTGCATTGAAACGTTACAAAGTGAGTAGTTTGTTTTATGTTAAGATACTGGGGGCTGTTGTTGGTCTAAATATTGGATCGTAGACAGAAGCATAAAAACCTCGGTTGTATGTTACTCTCAAGTTCACCAAAATAATTAGCTGTCATTGGTGAACGATCACAATCAAGCTTGAAGACACGGAATTGTCACACAATCTTCTCTGGAATTGGAAGGATGCATTCACCACCTCTCAAATAACTACTAAATTTCGGAACATAGTACAGATCGATGTTGAGTGACACTAGAACCCTTGCAACGGTTTGATTAGGCTTGTCTAGAGTGGCTTAATATTAGTTTCTTTTAACTCTTTAAGACCGGCCATCAGACGAAGCTGATTTCAGATGGACTGTCAGTCCCATAGAGCTAATGCATTAGTTTTGGAATCACAACTTCCGCAGAAGTAATGCTTTGCCATGTTAGCCCTTTTTCCCCAGGTATGGGAATCAACATAACATCAAAATGAAACAAATTTGAAACGAAATTGTATCTAGTTATTTAATTATATATTTTTGAAGTTTTAAAATGCCTAAAATATACTGCAGATGGCGACACTATTTTAAAACTTTATCAATTAATAATCAAATAACCGGATATTATTTTTCTTTTCAATTTTGTTTTAAATTGACGTTATGATGATTCCCATACCTGGTGAAAATAGGATAACATGGCAAAGCAATTCTTTTGCGAAAGTTGTGATTTCAAAACGTATGCTTAGATCTATGGGACTGACAGTCCCTCTTAAGTTTATGAGACTAAATTTTAGAGTTTTATCGAAAAAATACTTTAAACAGCATCAATGCCAGTAACTCCTTAAAAATAGCCATTTTTTATACACATAACGAATGGTACAAGTCGGCTGCTTCGGTATTGATATTTTTGAAAAGCTTGAACATTCTCTTTTATACCCGCACGATCGTGATAGCTCGGTCTTATAAAGGGTTTAAGCGTATAGAAAATTTTCAACAGCTAGTAGTGTTTAAGTTGCTAAATGCTCCCATTCGTCGTCACCTGTGGAAACTTGGCGACAATTCAGAGCCTTCTAAGCTAATAGCGATTGACCATGCTTTCACCGGAAAAAACACATTGGGGAACGCGAGTTGCTATATTTCTCAGGTTGTCACGTTCTTTCCAAAGTTGTAAAAGCTCTATGTGCGTTAATATAGCCAATTTCGGTATTTTTCGATTTCGAGGGCGCAACGATAAAGCCGCCAAAATAGTACCGTCACAGCCAAATGGAATATTTATGACAACCTTTAACTGTGTATACACTGTCGTCCTTTTAACTCTGTATACTGTAGTCCTTTTAACTGTGTATACTATAGTCCTTTTAACTGTATATACTATGGTTCTTTTAACTGTGTATACTGGGGTCATTTTAAATGGGTATACTGTAGTCATTTTAACTGTATATACTATGGTTCTTTTAACTGTGTATACTGGGGTCATTTTAAATGGGTATACTGTAGTCATTTTAACTGTATATACTATGGTTCTTTTAACTGTGTATACTGGGGTCATTTTAACTGCGTATACTGTTGTCCTTTTAACTGTGTAAACTGTATTTTGTCTTAGAGAATTCAATTTCTCGCTAAAGATTTCTTTTGGCGAGATTTGTGCCCTTGAAATGGAAAAATAACCGAATTTCTAATGACTAATCAATTTTTATAGACATGGCGACTTTCAGACGGCTTCACTTTTTTCTCGCCAAGCATCTCCATTTTTCTAAAAACCTTCATTTATTTGAATCGTGCACCTCTGAATCGACAAAAAATCAATGCTTTTGTAATCCTCTGCAGAATCGAGTGAAAAATCGACCGGTATAAAACACGAGTTGTTATCGCAGTTTTATTTGGATTAAATTTCGCTAATTACAAACTCCCGATAAGGGGGAATAAATTATTTTGGTTGTTTCCAAGGGGCTTAGGGTGGAAAGTTTGTTTAATCACCTTGTTCTTTGATTTCTAATTAAACTCTCCGGTGCACTAAGTTTGACCGAAATTTAACTGATGTTTGTGATAAAACTAAGTGGAATTTTAAGTGAATTTTTTTTATCAAATCGTCTATTTTTGTAAGAATAGTTTGGTGGTTAACAAATGTTCTAAAACAAAATGTTATTAAGAATTTTATTAGTTTCTATGTTGATTATTACAGATAAAATTGAATATAACTGTAAAATGTGTATTACTGGTCTAATTTAAGTAATATTTTATCAAAGGCATAATCGCAATGGAATTTATAGTTTGTCAAAATCATTGGAGATTTGGAATACTTCAGGGAAGGCGCATTGTAAGACCGCAAAAAATCTTTTAAAAGATAATTTTCTTCCTGTTGGGTTTGGCAGCGATAATGCAATTCATGTACTACAATGTCAATTCCTTGAAAATAACATTCATATCCGTTTATTTTTTCTGACTTACTAAATTTTTACTTTGAATTTCGGGAGTCCTGATAGTTCATCTGGCTTTCGAATGTAAAAAAAAAAGTTTTGTGCTAAAAACCTTCTTGAAAAAGTCACATTTTGCAACACAGTCATATACAGTCCCTGGACAAATTATTAGACGCACTGCAAGATTTCATGTAAAATATTATGTACCGGGTGATATTGTACCGTTTTATTATTTTAAATTGATTTGTTTTTTATTTTTTTATTATCTAATCAATTACCGATTTATTTGACATAAATAAAACAGCATAAATTTAGAAAAGCATAAGTTTATTAAGTTTTAAAGAAAAGTGAAATCAATGTTAGTAAAAGTCAATATTTAGTTGAGTCACCTTTAGCCGCTATCAAAGCTTTAATTCGTGCGGCATGCTATCAATGCAAGACTGTACTGTCTCCTGCATTTAAGGATGATGATTCCACACATAAATAAGAAATACATTAATAAATTAAATAATTATTAATTAATAATAATTATTATTTTAATTATTGTATATGTAGTCTACAACAATTCTTTTAAATAAAAATCAATAATATTGTAGTTTAAATATACCATTATTGCATAAAAACTCTTAATAAACATAAAATCACTAAAAAAATACAGTGCGTCTAATAATTTGTCCAGGGACTGTAGTCTACACTATGTAGATGTTGCTTATAACTTTGAACGTGGGCCACCTATACCCCCACGCGAGTTCTCGACCTCGTTACTGTACCGCGATTCAAAATTTTGAAGTCAATAATCTACTGTTCGCTCTAGAGCAAAGTATACAGCTAAAATGAAATACATTGCTCTATAAAAAGTCGCTTACAAAATTTCTTTTCACGTCTTTTTCCATTAACTTTTCTGTCATTCTAACTGCTCGATTATTTAATTTTAAGGTTACATTTGACTTCGAAATTGCTTTTTTTTCAACTCATTTTATCGAGTCTTATATTATCAGTTACAACACTATCACACTAAAATAATGAATTGTAATTTTTTCTAAAGATTGACGAGTGATTGTTTTTAAAGCCTAGTTTTCTAAAATATTCCGACGTTCTTTTTTAGAGTGTTTGTTTACTTGGTGTCAGTTGAAAAAAGAGATGCGATTAACCTCGTTTTCTAGTCGATTAGGTGCACTAACCAGTCATTTATTAAAAGTAAATAAATGATGATGTCGTATTTTTAAGGAAATCCATGGAGTTTTTTTGTTATTGAAATGATAATGAAGTTCATTGATGAAATAGTAATTTTTAAAATATTTTTTTAAAAACTGTTTAAGGTTTGACTTATGCGAAAGGTCCCAAGTTCAGGGTTATGCTAAAATTGCTGCCGATCTATAAATGATTTGTGAAGTATATCTGATATTTAATTCCAGCTTAGACTTTCCGAATCATTTTGGAGCAGAAGGTGCCGTTCTTATTATCTTTGTGTAGCGAAAACAAGTAGGTTTGTAACAGAATCTGTCACTTAACCCGCTTCCACACAACAGTTGTGTTTAACAGGTAAGAAGGCGCCAAACACAGCATTAGTTCTATATTAAACATTTTTATGCTAAATTTGGCTAGTTTCATTTAAACTTTATTTCAAAAATTCAATAATTATTACTTATCGTCTGCAAAAAATAATTTATATTTCAAGGAATAAATATGTAATATTCCTCGCTTTTAAATAGAATTAAAACATTTCAAATCAACGTACGAAGAATCTCGTAGTGAAATATATTTGACGTCATTTCAAACTGATCGATGTCTCAAAAATAAATTTATTTTAATTTATTTTCTAAAAGAATTAAAGTTTCTCGAGCGATTGTTTCGAATGGCAATGGTGATTCAATTCTAATAAAAATAGCTTTTTTATGCTTTTTAAATGAGCATTAAAATTTGCAGTTTTTTAAATAATTGAAGTACTTCGAATTCTTTTCTGAAATTTTCAATGTATTCTAATTTTGATGCGCTGAATTTTTTGACGTATCACACTTGTCCATAGAATTTGGGCTTTGAAAGTGGGTGACGGACGGACAGACGGACTGAGCAAATATAATACCTTCCACTTTTTACGTTATAAACGTAGTGTGGAAGCTAAAACGTATAATCAACCCCGTAAATTTTCATGTTATTGTATTGATTTTGCCAATATAAATCCTCCGATGTTGATTCTTGTATCGAAATAAGGATGCTTTTCATACATAATTTTTGAAAATAACTTTATACTGGAGTCGGTTAACAAAAAGTTTACCTTACAATATTTTGGTTTTAGTCCTGTATTCTGCTATCTAATGAAGGATTCGTATGATATGCAAAAAATCTCACAAATAAATGCGGGCTGGGGAGCCCAGTTGGTTAGGCATTCGTCTAGCATGCGGAAGGTCTCAGGTTCGGGTCCGGGCATCGCCAAAATAACTGCCTACCTATAAACGGCCCGTGCAGCCAAAAAGTCAGACGAACAATACCCCGTGTGGCGGGAATGCACATTAAATGTCCTTCAAATTCCTAACGCGGCGTACGATATCGCCCTTAATGGTTGCGTTGGGTGCCTACTCAGGTGTCGGCCCGTCACTTGACTGTGGTTCTAAAAGACGACGCCCGTCGTCAATATCCCTCGTGTAGCTCTAGTGCGACGATAATTCAAACTAACCTAACCACAAATAAATGCTCCATACACTCTTAAAACAAACGAGCGGTTTTTAACTCAGTCTGAGTTCATTTCCACTCCTTTCCGTACCGAAAATGCACTTCCCCTATAAGAGTGGATTTCACTCTTTTTGCGGAGTGGGTAAAAGAAATAAAAGAAAACAATCTACGTCCTACACTCTTAAAACGAGCAGTTTTAACTCAGTCTGAGATAATTTCCACTCCTTTCCGGTGCCGCAAATGCACTTCCCCTATAGGAGTGGATTTCACTCTTTTGTTTGAAGAGTGTATATAAGAAACTATAGCTTACTTAATTTCCTTTCAATTAACTCTCGGCTAAAGGAATATTTTAGGTTTCTAAGAGTGGCTAGTAAGTGCTGTGTACCAAATTCCAAGACGTTTATTCTAAAGACGGATTTAAATATCGCTTCAATCATCAACTCTAAAAAAAACATTTTAATATCCTAAATGGACATTTCAAATTTCCAAAGTTATAAACCCAAAAAAATATGAAGCATATGAAATTCTAATGGAAATCTGTCGCTGAAAGCTGCTTCTCATTCCGCAAATAGACATCTTGAAATCCGGCATTTTTCATCTCGGGAAAACGCCAAATGAATATATTCATCTGGAAAATGACAATCTAAGCGAGAAATGAAGTTCTCCATTTCAACTCGTAAGCGAAACTCCGCTTTTATGAAAGAAAAACAAAAGGGCCTTTCTCAATAATGGTCGCAGTTCATTAAATATCGCTCCTCATTTGAAGAAAGGAGGGAATAAATACATATCTAGGGAATTCCAAACTATTTCACTTGAGGTGCCGTGGGGGCTTTATAAAGGATTAAATATTTCCGCAGGAAGCAGGGGATCGGAGGTAGAAAATTGTTGACACCACCACCCTTTAAACGGATTAGGGATGCGAGATTCAAGTAAAATGCTCCGGGTAGAAGAGGTTTACACGAGTTAATTTAGTTTTGGTTCGGTGTCATAACTCCGCGTAGAATGTCGCTGTGATTTTTTAAAATAACATGAAATAGAAACTTGTCGCGCGCCTGTTTTTAATTTTCGTTCAGATTTGTGTATTTTACTGATGAGGCAGGATCACCGTCCTACGAAAAATGTCAATTATTTCATAACAAAGCTATTTAAGCCAAGAATCAACGTTGTTTGTTATTAGGTGTAGTAGTAACTAGTTAAGGTATAGTAATTAAGTAAGGTATTTATTCAAGTAAGGGATTATTTAAGTTTACTACACATCTCTAAAGTTGAAATATTCGATTATTATTTACAGAATCTTTAAAAGCGATGTCTTATATATTTATTAAAAGGCGTTTACAGACTACAGAAAATTTTACATTATTTTTCCGTTTAAAAGCGAGTTTGAGAGCCCAGTCAGTTAGGCGCTTGCCTTCAAGTCAAAGAACCCTTGCTCGTGCCTGGGCACTGCTGACCTATAAATGATCAGGTAAAATGTTCGACGAATAATACTCCATGTGTAGAGTGCGCGTTAAATATGCTCCAAAACCCGATGCTGCGTACGATGCAGCTCTTAATGTGGCGTTCAGTGCCTACTCAGATGTCGGCCGTCACTTGACTGGTTCTACATTATGACGCCTTCCACCATAGATATAGAAAGGGGAGCAGATATGCCCCTAGGGGAAAAGGTGATGCCACTTTTCCACCAGTATCCCATAAGGCAGTTCGCAAACCAAAACATCCCGCCCGCCCATGGCGTGCCATAAGCCACCAGATGACACCATGAGATAAAATTCGACTAATAAAAAATATATTAAATATTAACTAGTTAGAACTTCTTGCCAGTTTTGCTAGCATAAGTTTATCACTGGATATGTTTTGATAATTTCTGGTAGTTATGAGGTATTTATTGATAAAAAAAAGCATTTCAAAAATGCAATTTTTATTGCATGTAACTCTTCGGCAAAAGCAGTTTTTTGCCAACCAGTATCCCGTGATGCATTGCGAAAACGGCGAAAAGCGGCTTCATCACACAATCGCGGGACTTGTATTGCATTGTACGGGGATTGCTTTATCGATGGGCATATCTGCTACTCTTTCTATATCTATCCCTTCCACCAATACCCCTCGTATAGCTTTAGTGTTACATTAATTTACCTCAACTCAATTCCGTTTAAGAACCCTTTGTATAACGAAAACGGCAAATTCGGGAAAAACTGTTTTGCGGTTCACGAACTGCTCACTGGGCCATAGTTTAGAGTCCCCTGGATATATGCATCAATGGTATTGCTTTCTGTTCAATAGATCGTAAGGTTTTTCGGAAGTGGTATTGCGTTTGCGGTGATTTTTTATTAATGGTTAGTATTTAAATGTTTTTATAACAAGCAATATGAAGGGCATATGAGTGGATGTGAATATGAAAGAGAGCCTCATTTGGTTTGTAAATTTTCTTTAATGTGCATCAGCTCCAATCACCCGTACTCCAACTACCTGAATTCCAATAGTATCATTCTGTTTTACCCATTCATTAATCTATAAGCTTAATATGTAAAAGTATTCCTTTTCATTTAGTTAAAAGGTATTTTTCTTCCGTTTTTAACTTGCATATCCAGTAATTAAAATGTACTATTTTTTTTTACGAAAAAATCCTATTATCCGAATTTTTGATTGACCGAATGGAAGCCAGTCCCAAATGATTCGAATAATTGAAGTTCTGGTGTGTTCGAAAATAATAATATTTATAGCATGTATAACAATACTATTTATAGAATAAGTTATAAATAATGTACTTTCCAAGTATATATACCTTTAAAAGTATTTGATACTTGTGTAAATCGTACTTTATGGCCTAATATTTTACATCAAGTTAACATAGATCTCAGTTACATCACTATTGTTTGAAATGCTGAAAAAGGCCTCCACTCTAATCTACACTGCTCAAAACAATTAGGGGAGCACTTTGCGTATTTTTGTTAACCCTCTCAGTTCCAACGTTTTATTTTTTATTCTAAAAATCTAAAATTTGTAGAATATATTCATTATGTATCCAGAATAATATGGTAATAAATAAGGGGGGAATATAAAAACTTTTTAACTAAAATTTAAGGGGGGGGGGGAAATTGGAATCATAACTTTTGAATACATTATAACAATAATTTTTTTAAAACTTTATTTGTTAAAAAAATTTAAAATCAATTTTCAAACATCTAAGAATGCAAGCGTGAAGAATTTAGGGTCAATTTATTTCATAAAACTTTTTGGGAGAGAATTTTATTTTACCACGTTTTTCATATTTTCATTTAATTAAAAATAACGTTATTTAATTCTTCAAAAGACATGATTCTTCCATCTAACGATAAATAAGTGCAAGCTCAACTTAATGGAGAAAAAAATCGCAGGCTGATGATTCCAAATAGAATCATTGGGGGTGAAAGGGTTTAAACCATGAATTCCCCTAATTCTTTTGAGCAGTGTAGATACAGCTTATATCCATAGAAAATTTAGTAAACACGTAGCCTGTGGCCCAAACGATAAGTTGAATTTTCAGCTCTTTTGTAAAAGTTAATTTCAACACGTTATAGGAAATCTATACGAAAATTAAAGATAGAGGTATTCCATTCACTGCATCCGACTTGTTTGTATTCCATTGTACTGCGAAATATCAGCAAACATCTTTTCCTGTTCAGAATAAAACGGCCTCGAGTCTTTGTTCCGAAGTTTCCAGTCATAGAGTTAAGAATGAGATAGGGATGCTGCCGGGCAAAAACCAATACAAAAACTGGTTTGGCAAGTGAAGCCAGTAATCGCCTTGTAGTAAGCCCAAAAGCTAGTGGCGACCTATTAGATGCGATTCTGAAGTGGAGTTAGTTTTGGCTTATTCATCGTCTTGGCGACTTTTGGCTATCTAATCAAATCTGTAATTACAACGTATTTTCTTACCTGTAAGGAAACTACTGCCATCTTGTACAAATTAAAATCTCGTGCTACAGCCTACAACTGCGCCTGCAGTCATTTTTCGTTTTTAATCAACGTATTTTAAAGAATAAAATGATGTGTTTTATATTGAACCAACGATCCCTTGAGTACCCATTTGGCTTGGGTTCTCTCTCCAAAATTAAATCTCGGCATACTTTAACGTCCACAGAGAGCTCAGATTCATTGTAATGTGAGAGTCGAAATTGGCAGCGAGAGTCGCCTAGATGGTGCCATAAAAATGGCTCACAGTTCTGGGGAATATGCCGAGTCTGCAAAGGCTTAGCCACCAATAAAGCAGCCCGTTGAAAAACAACAACAACATTGTACTAACGTTTGGTTAAGCGTTTTTTTTTGTGCTTACTGGGGTTACTTGGCGACTTCCTGATGGCTTCACTTTTTTTTCACGCCAAGCATCTCCGTTTTCTTCTTAACTCCGTTTCCAGTCCTTCGGGATTTTGGAAACACGCATCGATTTCCTCCTCTCTTCCTTTCACTTCAAAGGCCTCGTGATCGTTTGGCTCTTTTCGATCGCCCCTCAAAAAAAGAACAAAGTGCGGACAGATGTTCCAACGAGGAAACGATCCGTCCTTTTCAACAATATTCCATATCCATATCGCACCATCGTAGATGTGACAAAACTGTTTCTGGCAATTTTTTTTGTGAAAAAGGAATCGTCAGTTCCACACTGTATAAAACTTTCGTTGTGACGTTACTACAGGAAGCTGGAATTACCAATATATATAACTAAAAAAGAGTTAATCCAATTGTGCATCGGTGCTGTTCAGTTTGAGAGTACGTTACACTATTATGAGTATTTAGAATTCCAATATGAGTAATTTCTCTTGTGAAACTTACTCCCTAAAACTGAAATTTAGCTAAGCTTCTACCTATTCTATTGAGTAACGTTACGCAAAAAAGTTTTACCAGAGCATAATGCATTAGTGAAACCACTTGTCAAAATTATGAATTATAATCTATGTATTTTCTGTCACCAGTTACGAAAGTAAATATTTAAAACTAAGAGTGTGTAACACCACACGAATTTCAATTACACTCTTAAAACAAAAGAGTGAAATCCACTCCTATAGGGGAAGTGCATTTTCGGCACCGGAAAGAAGTGGAAATTAACTCAGACTTGAGTTAAAACCGCTCGTTTTAAGAGTGTAGGACGTAGATTGTTTTCTTTTATATCTTTTACCCACTCCGCAAAAGGAGTGAAATCCACTCCTATAGGGGAGTGCATTTCGGCACCGGAAAGCGAGTGGAAATTAACTTCAGAACTGAGTTAAAAACCGCTCGTTTGTTTTAAGAGTGTATACCACTAAAAAATCAATATATTAAAAAAAATAGTAAAATACCATATTACCGTAATTTCAATTCATTTAAAACGTAAAAAGTTTTATTGAACCTACCTTTGCGCATCTAGGATTTTCTCGAAAACCTTATTTGGATGTCCTACTGGTACTGGAAATTTTTGTACTAGTACTGTTTTGTATTTTTGTACTAGAATAAAGCCCACAGCTCTTTTAGTTAAAGTTTTAGATTGGTTTCTGACCGATGAACTAATGTTAGAAAACCACTTTTTCCGAATGAGCACCCCTAAAACGTGTAAAAAATAGAAAAAAAACTAAAGTTCGCATTTTCGACCCTATCGCAATACTTTCATTACCTTATATTTTAAATTAAGTAATGAAAGTAAAAATGGAAGGAATATGTTTTTTCTTTAATTATCGGTGACGGATGCCAAAGTTTATCGCCAGATTTTGGCTATAGTCTTAAAATTGAAAAAAATTAATAATTAAGCAACCAGATAATGACTGTCCATACATATTTGTGATTTCTTTTGATTTTCATACTTTTTTGAAAAAATATTTTTGTTTTAAAGAAATATTTGAAAAGCACTTTAAACATAATGAATTTGTCCTATGAACGACGATTTCTCTGAACATAGTCAAATGTTAATAAAGGATAACCAAAGTTAATATGAATAATTCAACGTAAAAAAATAATTTCTTTCCGAATTTTTCCGAATGCTTATTTACATTAACGAACGCCCTACGGGATTAAAAGATGATTATAATATAGACAGTTGTTTACAAATATTTAATAATGCAGACAAATGAGTTAGAATTGTACACTTGACAAAGAATTATTCTAACTCGATCTGTTATATTTAACAGATCGAGTTAGAATAGTTCTTTGTCATCTGGCAACAGCTCTGCGGTCTTGTTTTCATTTTTCTCGAATTACTTTTGTTGATATTCGAAATTGATTTTCTAAGAGTTATTTTGGATTTTGTTTTTTAAAATTACAACTTCTAGCTGTGCTAATGGTTGTTTTAATCATTTATCAAGGAAAACTTGCATTGAAAGAAGTGGAATTTAAAAAAAAAATAACAACTAAAATATTCTTAGAAATCTCAATTTGGAATACCAAGGCAAAAGTAATTCGATAAAAATGAAAACAAGACCGCGGAGCTATTGCCAGATCCCTTGTGAAACAAGCCCATTGTAAAAAATTGTATTGTTAGTTATATCGATGCTACAAAATAAACTCGTATGTGATAAAAAGAAATACGTCAAAGACATCTTTGTCAAAATAATGCAGCGGATTTCTATTCCATTTTTTTCCGGTGGAACTTTTTGAAGTTGATCGTTCCGAATATGGGTGTTGGAATGGCCTACGCGCCCTACTTTATTGGTATGGTGTCAAGTGAATCGTCAAATGTTCTTTTGACTTTCGCTTTCTTTTTTTGGAATTCCAAGTTGTCGAAAAAGGTGTCGGAGTAATAAGGTTTGTTCTCTATGACTTCCTCAAAAGACAGGAGGAACTTTTGGTGAAGGCACTTTTTTAAAAAGTCGACTTTCTTTTTCGAAAGGTAGCGTGAACTTCGTAATCCTAAGATTGCGGGTTTGGTCTAGGCCAGGGTTTCAGGATGGGAAAATAGAAAGCAAGCAAATTAATACTACTACTACTGTTATAGTGCAAACCTTTTTTTTTTGTGGCCTGTAAAAAAACAAAGCCTATCTAAATAAATGGGTGGGTACTTTTATTGGTGCAAAATTTATCTCGTCATACTGAGACTTATTGTAAATCAACGTTAAAATTAGTAGCGAGAGCCGTCTAGACAGGGCCGGATTTAAAGATTTGCCGCTTGTAGGCTACGATTGATTTGCCGCCACTGTCACAATATTCTCCCCCTTTCAAAATATGGTGGCACGTGCTGTTTAAAATAGATACACACATTAAAATCATCTATATGTACCTTTACACACTAAAGCGAAATAGGCGATTTTTTTAAAACTGTTCTACTATTTTTCTTTCAACTTCGAAATCCGGGAGGAGGGAGTGCAATTGCCCTCGCAGCAACCATGTTTTCTACGAAATATTAGTACTATATATACGTTTACGGTTTACGCATTAATGTACATTGTTTTGTTTCTTAAAAATAGTCGTTTCTTTATAATAATTTTTTTATGCCGAATGCCGCTTTAATAGGTCGTAAAATTTGCCGCCCCCCAAAAATTCGCCGCTTTAGGCTACAGCCTACTTAGCCTATTTAGAAATTTGTCCCTGCGTCTAAGATGGTTTCGCTTAAAATATAATAGTTCGAAGCGCTCCTCTTTATTTTCAAAAAAAGCCATGTCTGTTTCTGCTTTCAATAGTGTAAAACATTTGCCAATTTTTAATTCTAGTTTAATTACACCACTTATAAGAATTGGCAAAATAGAGTAATTTATAAATATGTCTAGAATTATTTTCTTGAAACGTGTACGTTTGATAATTAGTGTATATGATGAACAAAATATAGTTCTTATTTACCTTGCTACGTGATGCTAATTTTTAGTTCTAGTTTAATTACACCACTTATAAGAATTTGCAAAATAGAGTAATTTATTAATATGTCTAGAATTTTTTTTGAAACTTGTACGTTTGATAATTAGTGTATATGATGAACAAAATATAGTTCTTATTTACCCATAGATATCATAGTTAAAGTATTAGATTGGCAGATCACGTGACCTCCAATGCTAACGACGGGACGCCCATGGAAGCCAAATAAGGGGGCGAAATGGCCAGTGTTGCTGCCACTTTAAGGAGAAAAATACTGCGAAAAAATACCATCTAATTTCTAAAATTACAAAAAAATTATTGTAAAAATACTAGCTGCATTTTGGAATCTTTTTAGTGACCTTTTCTAGTATTTTTTTTTTTTAATTTTAGAATTAGATGGTATTTTTTGGTAGTATTTTTCTCCGTAAAGTGGCAGCAACACTGGCCATTTTGCCCCCTTATTTGGCCTCCATGCGCGTCCCGTCGTTAGCATTGGAGGTCACGTGATCTGCCAATCTAATACTTTAACTATGATATATATGTATTTACCTTTTACCATATCAAGTAAGTGTGATATTATAGAACAGTAACATGCACGATATATATAGTTGCGAAAATGAGTAATTTTTTTACAGATTTCCATAAATCAAATTACAGTTGACTGTTTCAAACTATATATAATAAACAATAAATATATTTTTCTTTGCACTATACATGTTATACTTCTGGTAGTAATTCAATTTTTCATAAAAAAATTTTATACAAGAAAAAATTTAATGCTGAAAAATCCTTTTTTTTTATAGTCAAAAACTCTCCATATTCAAACGAAATTTCTAAAGCAATTTTATACTTAAAGTTATTTTTAAAACGGTTCTGTCAAATTTACGATTTTTTCCCTTTAGCGATAAGCAAATTCGATTTTGACGACCTTCCATGCTTGATCCACTTTTTTTCCCGCCATGGGGAACCTGCAGAAAAATATTCCTCGTGATCAGTCGTGAAACAACTCAACTTGGCTGCCGATTTCCACGCTCAATTGTCAAACGTTTATCTAATTTTTGGCAACAAACCTTTCTTTTCAAATGCTTGTCAAACCGTGAAATTGGTGTTACAAGGGTGTATTTGGCATTTCACTAATTGTGATTAAATTAGCTTTTAAAATTGTATTTTGGTTTTGAGATCTAGTTTAAAGAATCAACGACCTATGATATATGATAGAGTTACTCTGTATTGGGTCTACTTAAGTCGACATAGTCATGACAAGCATGGCGATTACAAAATCGAAATTTGGAGTATTTTTTGTAAAGGTGAACGAAAAGGTGAAAAGAAGGTTTGAAAGTTTCAAATGAAAATAAATACATAAAATATTATTATTTTTTATAATTTTATTTTTATTTAATTTTACGGTTATTGTAGCAAGACCAATGTAAAAATCGGGGAATATCTCAGATTTTGTACAAATCTATTACTCAGAATGTTGATTACCGAATTTTTCTCTTATTCATTCTTCTTTCAAAATTCATTCATCTACAAAATTACCTATGTAAATAAGTTCAAAATATTTGAAAACAATGATTCAGCTGTTAAACAACGATTATGTATTTGAATTCGACCCGTCAGAGAATATTTTTTTTTCAGTAGATCCACTTATTGAATTTAAAATATTCTTGTGAAGAACTTACTTAGGAATTTCCTACAACGGTTACCTAATTTTTACCTGTTTTTCAGTCACCTAAATTTTCTACAAAAACTTACCAAAATGTCTACCCGAAACTTTTTTTCGGTGTCTGGTGATTTCACACTGTTAACTCAGCCTACTACATTGATTACCCAATCCCGACCTTATTTTCATTTCTGTGGAACTGCTGCCACTCGAAGCACGAAATATGCCCTTTAAACCATTATCTAAGCGAAATTCATATACTTTTTTTGTAGTACTCGCCTTTCAATTGTCTGAAATGTCGATTACCACTCATTCAAAACAAAATAGTGATATCTAATTACCGACAACTAAGCCAAAGAGAGGTAAAGAATTTTTTTTTTGGTTATTTTTTTCTTATGGAAAACGTTCTCCAATCTAATAAAGTTTCAGACGACAGTTTTATTCCATTAGATTTTATCTGAGGAAAAAGGGGGAAAAATGTGGAAACTAATCATCGATTTTCCCCTCTGTTTTCCGTTCAACATATTTTTTTTTTCGAGAGAAGAGTAGAGGGTTACCTTATTTGACAAGAAATCCTTATTTGTGTGTTTTTGTTAAATATTTAAAAGTTTAAAAGCCATAGGTCCTGAAAAATTTGTGTCGAACAAATTAAGTTTAAAACAAATATAAAAACCTTTTATTAAACGTTTTTATTTGGCGATGAAGTTGTTAATGACATCACAAAGTCGTCGTTATTTGTTAGGTAAAATGAACTGCAATACATATCTTTTCAATGTGGTATTAGAAGTTTGTGAAAGGATGGCAAAGATGTTTAAGGGTCTTGTATGGTAACAAATCTCTATACAATTTCAATGGGGAAACTTTTGACCCTGTTTTTAAATAAACTATACGACATGTACTCACGAAAACTTACCAAAAAATACAGAAAAAGGTTATTTTTCAATTAAAATAATTAATAAGTATAATTTTAAAGATATTAATTGGTTATAATTTAAGCGGAAATTTTTGTTTAGATATTTATATGCCGTTAGTGCTGCCATCTGTAGTTTGTGAAAAATTATTGAAATTTTGTTTTAATTATAACTAGTTAACATCTTTAAAATTATACTTATTAATTATTTTAATGGCAAAATGTCTTTCTTCTGTATATTTTGGTAAGTTTTCGTGAGTACATGTCGTATACTTTATTTAAAAACAAGCTGAAAAGTTTCCCCATTGAAATTGTATAGAGATCTGTTACCATACAAGACCATTAAATAATTTGTAAACAGAAGCATGCTCTTTTTTTTTCTTAAAAAAAATACCAACGTTATGCTTTAACAGTTAATGACCAACGCACTTTCACTCGATACTAAAATTAGCAACGGAAACGCGCTGTGAGACGCCGTGTGGTTTCTTCACTCCTCAGGAAGCGAGTAATTAAGACACGTAATACCATCTCACGGCCGCTCTCCCGGCTTTTGTATGTCTTGAGACACTCTGGATGTCAAGGTCGCATCCGGTCACACATGTGAAATGAAGATCTTAGTGGAAGAACGTGCTAAGTGACAGAAAGGTGAAAGCGAAAAAATGAGCTTCAAAGTTTGTAGTTTGCACTTTTATCTCCTCGGCGCAACAGCCCATTAGTGGGCCAAGGCCTGCCGTGCCCATTTCAGCTTTCGTGATACCTAGGGATCTGGGGTGCTGGGCATATGTCCCGGTAAGGTGGTCAGCCACACGCGGGACCCCCAGTGTTTAGTTCCCATGTATGCTTGGTGCCCATTTTATCGACCCACCATTTTATTGTTTGCACTTACATCCGTTAAGAACAGCACTTGCAAACGGTAAAATATATACTTAATTAAAAGTTTATGAAAAAGGGAAAAAATGTTCATTGACACAAAAATCTGAATTTTTCCAAAAATGTCACTTAGCATGTTCTTCAACTAAGCTCTTCATATGGTGAAATGTGAATCCAGTCCATGAAATAATGACACACGCAAGATCTTGCGTGGCGCAATAAACATTCAATGTAAAACATAAAATAATTACTTTCAATTGCCTAATATGAAATATAAGGCAATGTAAGAGTATTGTAACGGGGTCGTAAATCCTAAATGGTGTTTTTGACACGTTTTGGAGGATACCCATACCGAAAAAGTGGTTTTTCGAACATTGGTCCTCCTGTCTGAAACCATTCTACAGCTCGAACGGAATAGGTTAACTTCTTCAAATTAAGCAAAAGAGTTCCCGGTATACCAGTTGAAAACATAATAAAGGTTTTCGGAAAAATTGTGCATGCGCAAACGGTTGCTGCCTTTCAAAGTTTTAAGTTTTAAAATTATTGAAATTACACTTTATGGGGACAATAATTGCTTTTTTGTAATATCGTGCAAAAAAAACTAACTTTTTCAAATCAATAATCGTGGCAAAAGAGTTGCTTTTAACGAAATCGTGTTTCAAAGTTACTTTTACGCACTAGTGCGATAAAGTAAATAAGAGCATCTGATTGGTGTAAAATTCTTCATTTGAGCGTGATATTTATTCGGCGGCTTTGTGATTGGCGGAAATTTTTTTATTCGAACGTGATTCTTTATTTGGCGTCTTATTTCCAATGCCAATCTAAGAAATACTTTTTGCACGTGATTTTAAAATAATCATTCATATAAATAATCACCTTCAAATCATTTGAACGTGATAATAAAATATGCAATAAGCCAATCAAAAAATGCCAATTTAATAAATACTTTTTTTTGCACGTTATTATTTTAAATAGTGTATGACAACACGTTGAAAATAGCCTTTTTTAAACTCGTGAATTTATTTCACTCTCTCGTACCTCGCTCGTTAAATAATTTATTCAACTCGTTTAAAAAAGCCTTACTTTTCACACTAGTTGCAAAATAACTATTAAATACATCGATTTATCGAGTGGTAATTAAAAATCGTGCAGTGTTACACACTCCTAGTTTTTTTTATTGAACTGCTTACTTTCACCATACGTTTGGCAAATAATAATTATTCTTTCCGAATAGAATATATAAGGTAATACTTACAAACAAATGCAATTGCTTTGTTTAAATGTTGTATGTGAAAATTAATTGAGTATTGAATTGGGAACTTATGAAGTTATTGTTTTGTTTTACGTACTATACTTAAGTTATTTGTAGTCATTTTAAACAGAATTAAACATTCAACTTATTGCAATATTCATATCTGTTTATTATTAACTGCGTTTTATTCTAACTGAAATTGATTTCATTATGATAGTATTTACTTAATTAGTTAAATATAATTATGTTTATCAATATTAAAGGATCGTTTGAACTATTCATGATCCTTTTTTAAAATTACTCTGTATTATAATAATATCAAATTTAAGACATAAAATTGTGTGTTTCATAAATACTAACCAGTATTTTTTGTTCCCTTTTAGGTATGAAATTCTTTTGCTGTCTTAAATGCTTCTGGATTTATTTTAAATCATTATTTCTTATTGCAACATTATAACTGCTAAAAGGTAAAAATTTGTATTGCATTTTTAAAATATATCGTCTTTAGTATATGCAAATAAGTTATTGAAAATATTGTAAACAATAAATGACTTTAAGAAACGAAACCGGCTTTAATAGCTGATTGGTGTGTGTAGGTCTTAATACAACATATCCTTTTCATGAACTTAAATTTATGATGTGTTTATATTTTTTCTTAGACATATGGGAATCAAAAACTTGGTTTATTAAATAAGAATCCAGGAAAAACTATAGATTAGGGTGAATGAAATCTTGAAAAAGTGTAATCTTGTTTTCTCGCATGAGTTATATATTTAAATCGTAAACTCATGAATGAAATTTTAAATTATATTTTTTGTTTCAAATTGTTTTAAATAACAATGCTTTAAATTTTAAAATTTAATAAAAATTACAAATTTAGTATATTTTTAGAAGATATGTGTTTTGATTTAAAAACCTGTAATTTATATATGAAGAGCTTAAGTGCAAAACAAGTTAAATCACAAAAAAAGTGTCTTTTGACAAAAAGTGAGAACTTTTTTTGTGCAAATCAAAATGTTGGTGGATCCCTTCCTACAATGCCTGTATGAAAAGCTAAACAACTCAATTTTTTCCAAAAAGTGATTTAACTTGTTTTGCACTTGAGCTCTTCATATGGTGGCTTATATATCCTTAAGGTGGTTATTAACCAAAGAACAGATATTTGAAATTTGCACACCTTTAATTTGATGACTCGTGTAATATATCTCGGCAAAATAATCGATTTTACATTTTCAAAAGTGACTAATTTGGAAACTTAATAGTCACCGAATTACCACCCCCCTACTGTATACCCCCAAGGGATAGAAACATGCTGACGCGTATATTACAGCTCGAGGGATATGGGAAAAATAAATTTTTTAAAAAGTTTGAATTTTAAAGAAAATATTTCGGTGTTATCGTTATTTGTTCTGTATCTTTAATGTAATTTAATCTGGTATTTAATTATTCATGAATATCGTTTTTTTATTAATATGATATAGTGAAAAGTAAAAAAAAAACGATTTTTTTTCCCGAATTCCTGAATATAAGATACTTTATATTAGAGAAGCCGGAATAGTAAGCAGAATAAGTTTGTACGTAAGTAGCAAGTAAGTACACTCCTAAAACAAACGAGCGGTTTTAACTCAGTCTGAGTTAATTTCCACTCCTTTCCGGTGCCGAAAATGCATTTCCCCTATAGGAGTGGATTTCACTCTTTTTGCGGAGTGGGTAAAAGAAATAAAAGAAAACAATCTACGTCCTACACTCATAAAACGAGCGGTTTTAACTCAGGCTGAGTTAATTTCCACTCCTTTCCGGTGCCGAAAATGCACTTCCCCTATAGGAGTGGATTTCACTCTTTTGTTTTAGGAGTGTAGTAAACTAGTAAGTTAACTAAACTAAAACCCCAACACTAAAAACATTGAAAATGTTTAACATTTTATTTTCCACATAATATAAATCTTTTAATACACACTATTGTAATACATACATTTGAAAAGAGCGTTAAATGAGGTTGTTTCGGGGAGAGACAATTTTGTGATAAGTGTCATGCCACCGGAACCTATGCAGATTCTGACCTCGTCCTAGCCATTGTATAGGATTCATTCTAGGAATTTATTGTGTATAATAAAATAAAATACTTTCATTAAGTAACAATGCATGTGAGAAACCGGTGCAAGTTAAATCTGTCGCGGTAAAAAGTATTGTCGCTGTGGAGACGCGATGGCATTATAACGTTGGGTTAGGCTTAAACTTAAAGTGTCGGCCTCGTCACTTCAAAATGTCTTCCTACGTCACTATTCAAAATGCAAAGCTCGTTTTCAATTGTCCGTATGAGATCTAGTGCTACATACAGACTTTTATTAATATGATATGGTGTATAGTAAAAAAAAACAAGTAGGGGTTTGTAACAGAATCTGTCACTTAACCCGCTTCCACACAACAGTTGTGTTTAACAGGTAAAAAGGCGACAAACACAGCATTAATATTCTATATTAAACATTTTCATGCTAAATTTGGCTAGTTCCATTTATTTTATTTCGAAAATTCAATAATTATTACTTATCGTTTGCAAAAATTAATTTATATTTCAAAGAATAAATATGTAATATTCCTCGCTTTTAAATAGAATGAAAACATTTCATATTAACATACAAAGAATCTCGTAGTGAAATATATTTGACTTCATTTCAAACTGATCGATGTCGCACAAATAAATTTATTTTAATTTATTGTTTAAAAGAATTTAAAGTTTCTCGAGCGATTGTTGCAAATGGCAATGGTGATTTAATTCTAATAAAAATGGCTTCCTCTGCTTTTTAAATGAGCATTAAATTTTGCAGTTTTTTAAATAATTAAAGTACTTTGAATTCGAGTTCTTCTTTGAAATTTTCAATGTAATGTAATTTCAAAGCGCTGAATTTTTTGACGTATCACGCTTGTCCGTAGCATTTGTAGTTTGAGCTAGGAAAGTGAGTGACGGACAGACAGACGGACTGAACGATTATAATACCTTCCATTTTTTACTTTATAAACGTAGTGTGGAAGCTAAAACGAAAAATGTTACCCGAATTCCTCAATATAAGATACTTTATATTAAAGAAGCCGGAATAGTAACCGGAATAAGTTAGTCTCAAACCAAAACGGGACTGTTTAAACCTCTTTTTGAAAGTAATAACTCGTTTAAAATACAAGGTGAAATATATTTTCCGCCCGGGAAACAAGTATAAAAAGTTCTTTAAAAAGAACGCATTCTTCCACCGCAATGAGGTTCGTTTTTTGTACCTTCTATTCATATCTATGTTCAATATTACGCCGGAGCCCTGTAAGCAAATACTTGACAACAAAAGCATCTACTCTTGATTACAAGTTTTAGAGGGGGAAAAAAGGGAAAAAATCCCCATCACCGATAAGTGGGGGATCACTTAGGACATTTTTTCCTTAAAAAACGCGTATTAAAAGTATATTTGCTTCTTGGTGGCGGAGGGGTTTTATTTTCTGCGCCAAATTTCGCCAAAAGTAATGGAATTCTTGCATATTCAATATTTGTGGGGAGAGGAGGGGGGAAAAGTAACACAATAATTTAAATTATTGAGTAAATGTCAAGCTCTTTCAAATTTTTATTAACGATAAAAATATTTAACTAAGTTATTTGTTTTTATTATTAACACTAAATTTCTCTTTTTTTTATTTTTTAAATCAAATATCATTTACAATATTTTTTTCACTCAATTTACAAATTTACATTTTTCTCGCATTATAATATGATTGGTATCCGACAGCCTATTGAAGTGCTTAAAAAATAATCAAAAATGCAGTTCTTAAAGTAATTCTTAAAAAAGCCTTGTCATTTAACCATAATTTAGAATGAAGAGTTTTGGTTGAATTTAAGCACAGATTGCCTGTATAAAAAATAAGAATGCATATTTTTTTACATTCTGTTAAATATATATATGTATCAAGCATAATTGCAAAACACTTTGAACTCTAAGTGAATGCAGAAAAACTGAATAAGCTAAATAAATAAAAATTCAGGTGCCCAAAATGCCAATTTTTCGCCAAATATTTCAAACTTTCAGTGGCTTTTAAATCCTTTAAATGTGATTGGAAACTCCCCCAAATAGGGGGTGGAAGGGGGAGGGGGAGTTGTAAAAAAAAATACTTTTTCGTATATTACCGAATGAAAGCTGCGAACGTGATTTGGAGGAAAAAAAGTTTACGACAAAAAATCCGGAATTCGAGTGATTTGTAAATACTTCTGAAAAGTAGGGAGAACTTGGAATGCGAAAATAGCAAAGTAGCATGACATAATATAACTATTATACACTCAGTCAATCCCCGAATAATTTCTATCATCAAAATAACCATAGTAAAAAAAAATATTCGCATATCACGGTTAAATAACATTAGTTTTAAAAAAATTTAACAATTTCTGTTTTTAGTTTTGAACGTATGAGATAGAAGTTGTTTAGTTGGCCGGGCAAATGGCTGTAGGCCAAGTCGAGATTTTGGATTAATTTTTCGTTTTCCTACACAGCTTTAATATAAACGAACGAGTCACAACTAAAATACAACTAAAATACACAGAGTAGACGGGGAGTTTACTATAAGGAACGTTATATGAAACGTCTGTTTTGTTTAGAGCCCTACTGCCGCTTACGACGTCGTTATAAGATTGCGTTGGATACCAGCATAAAAAAAAAGTTGGGTTTCGAACTAAGATATCTTAGTTAAAGTATTAGATTGGCAGATCACGTGACCACCAATGCTAACAACGGGACGCGCATGGAAGGCAAATAAGAGGGCAATATGGCCAGTTTTGCTGCCACGTTAAGGAGAAAAATACTACGAAAAAATACCATTTAATTCTAAAATTACAAAAAAATATCGTAAAAATACTAGCTGCATTTTGGAATCTTTTTAGTGACTTTAAATCCTTTTCTAGTATTTTTTTTTTTTAATTTTAGAATTAAATGGTATTTCTTCGTAGTATTTTTCTCCTTAAAGCGGCAGCAACACTGACCATTTTGCCCTCTTATTTGGCCTCCATGCGCGTCCCGTCGTTAGCATCATAGAGTTAGGAAGGAGAGGTAGAGGGGTCTATGAGTTCAAATGGTTTGAAGCAGGGCTGTCAGGTTTTTCGAGCTACTGCGCATCACATACTGGCACTGAGGTATCCCAAGATGCACCGCTCTAGCCTGCTTCATTTGTGCGCTACTGCGCATATATATGGACCTCTCTATTCTCTTTCCTACCTCTATGGTTAGCATCGGAGGTCACGTGATCTGCCAATCTAATACTTTAACTATGATATCTATGGTTTCGGACTCGTCACTTAACCGATGTTCTAAATCTCGAGTCTCGTTGCAAATACTTATCGTTTAGTTCTAGTGGGTTGTTATTTAAACCAATTTAACCTGTATGGAATGTACATACTGAGGTATTAAAAAAATAATAATTTCCTTTAAAAAAGATTTGAATAGCGAAGACATTATGTTGGTTCCCAATAATTAAACTTTCTTTTCACTCAACCATGTGATATTGAGCGTACTCTGACTCATTTTAGTCACCTTTTAGTTTGATAATTATAATCTCGCATTATTTAGCACTTTCGCTAAGCAGGATTTTTGTTTCCGCGTAATGCGTGATAGGAATATCATTCTTGAATCCTTAGTTGTACGACCGCCTGGGCCGTTTTAGAAGTGAAATGGTTAAAGTCTCTTATATAATACTACACTGCTCAAAACAATTAGGGAAACGCATGGTTTAAACCTTTTCACCCCTACTGATTCCATTTAGTATCATCAGATTCCGATTTTTTTTCTCACTGAGTTGAGCTCGAACTTATTTATCGGTAGATGGAAAAAATCATGTATTTTAAAGAATTAACAAATATTTGTTTTAATTAAATGAAAATATGAAAAACATGGTGAAATATAATCCACTCCCAAAAAATTTAATGAAATTAATTGACCCTAAATTCTTCACGCTTGCATTCTTAGATGTTTAGAAATTGATTTTACTATTTTTTTACAAATAAATGTTTGAAAAAATTATTGTTATAATTTATTCAAAAGTTATGATTCCAATATTTTCCCCCTTAAATTTCAGTTAAAAAATTAGAAATTTTTCCCCTGATTTTTACCATTTCATTCTGGATGAATAATGAATCTATTTCACAAATTTTAGATTTTTATAATAAAAAATAAGAATTTGGAACTGAAAGGGTAAACAAAAGAAAGCAACGTGCTCCCCTAATTGTTTTGAGCAGTGTATTAACCAAATGGCTAGTTGGTTGTAAATGGCCGTTTCGACGTACACAGACTAAAGGCTATTCTATCGACTATTCTCTAAATGGAGTTTTTTTTTACCGAACGTTACAACCCATCAATGGCTGACAAATCCCCGAAAAGTGATTGGAAATTCCCCCTTAATAAGAGGTGGTGAAGGGAAGGAGGGGGTTGTAAAAAAAGGGGGGGGGGACTTTTTCGATGATTATCAAATGAAAGGAGTACGTGCTTTCGGGCGGGGATGTCTAACATAAAAAAGACCCGAGAGATTTGTAAATTCGCAATGAAAAAAATTGATTTGGGATTGAAAGGATAGTGGTTTGAATATAAAAATTATTAATGGCGAAATGAAAATACATACGCAATTCAGAGTTTTTATTTGCAATAGAGTTTATATTTTATATTAATGTCAGAAATCCGGTTTTTTTTTTAAATTGCGTATAGGCTTTGTTTCTCTTCATTTATCATCTATAAACCAGTGTAAAAATATCAGTTGATATATTTAGCTCAATTCAAAATATTCCTTAATAAAACCTTACCATTTAAAATAAATTAATAATTTTCACTATGATATAAAAACTTAAATTATGATATAATAATTTTCATTATGATATAATAGTTTTTATCATGATAAAGTTAATTTTTTTGGCTTTAAAAGTAACTAACAGCTTTACAAAATCCTATATTTTCATTTCCAGTAAATTAGCTTTCGTGTTGGCCAGAAACAAAAAAGATGCATAAAAGACTACAGCGATCGTCGACCTTACAAAAACCCTTCAAAAAATTCATCTAATCTACATAATTAACAAACTGAACTATTAGCCAACACGTTGGGAGTGGTAATTAACACTTTGTGGACTTTGTTAGGCGAACTTTTGTTATCCGGGGTTGGTTGGACTGCTAGATACACACCAGCTTGCATGCGCCAGCCAATTTGTCTACTTTATATCCAATGGCGCAGGATAATATTTTGTAATTAGATGTTAATGTGGTGGATTGAAATTGTGTTATTAGAGATTCATTGACCCCCGTTATAAAGAATTTGTAAGATATATCGTCGGTAAAATGGCAAAACAACGAATGTGCAAAAACACAAATATGCAAAGGGTTGGAAAACCGGAAACAGTTAAACCGGCTTTTGGGTTCAGTTAAATAGACAAAACATCTCTTTAGCTGAACCGGTTAAAACTGAAGAACCGGTTTAAATAAACATTTTTACTGGCTAAACTGAAGGTTATTAGTTTGCATTATCGTCGCACCCGTAGCTACACGACGGCAGTTGGCGACGGGCGTCATAATAAATTAAGAATCACAGTCAAGTGACGAGCCGACACCTCAACTGAATGAAAAATGTTATGCAGTTAGACAAATCAATTGATTATGGCGTCATAAAATATATCATAATAGATTTGTTTGATATGGTGCATTATTTATTAACACTCTCTCTGCGTATAATGCCCTAAGGCATCAAGACCTATGCTACCAGAATGCTATTCCTATGACACATTACGCGGCAACAAAAATCTTCAGAAAGGGACACTAAATACGCTATTTTAAAACTGGCGTAACATTTATTATAAATTTTATTGTTTATAAATGTGAAATTTCGTCTAAATATAAATTATTCCTTCTGATAAGGCGTTTTTTTATATTTTTCAAGAAGTATTCGTAAATCATACCTTCGAGAGATTTTAAGCAGAGAAATCGGTACCGGGTTCGTTACTTGATTAGCGTTCTAAATTACGACTTCCGTCCTCAACGCTTTAGTGTAGTACAGCTTAGTACTAGTTACAGTACAGTTAGTACACATGCTCCGAAGTCCCGACGCTGCGTACAATGTCGCCATTAAAAGCTGCGTTGGGGGATACCTGCACTCAAGTGTAAACTCGTCAGATGATTGTGGTTACGACGTCCGTCGCCACCCTCTTGTAACTCTAGTGTGACGATAATTCAAACCTAACCTAAATAGACAGCCGTACTCGTTCAACCAACCAAGGAACTAGGACCGGTTTTTCAAATTACCGGGTTTTTGTTACTTTTAACTGGTCCCGGTTTAAACCGAAAGGATATAAAGTACCGATTGAACCGAGAAGCTGTTTGGTTTTTCAAAAACCGCAAATCCCTAGAATCTGTACATTCGTGGTTTTGTTATTTGACCGACGATATAATAAGGTAAAGATACAGTAATATATTACAGACATATTCTTGTATCTATATTTTTGTACACTAAAAAGGTCTATATTGGTTTAATTTAGTATCTATCCATACAAAAATGTCGTTATTACTTTAAATTACTTAATACTAAATATAAGGTAATGGAAGTTCTGCGATCTTTAAACGTTTTGGAGATTGCTGATTCTGAAAGACTGGTTTTTAAACATTAGTCCGTGTTATCCATTACATTAGACTGTCTGCCTGAAACCATTACAGCACGAACCAAAACAGCAATCGACTTCAAATTTAGTATGCGAGTTTCTAGTATCTGACGAACGTCATAATAAGGTTACCGAGAAAATTACTCATGCGCAAAGGGTTGCTATTATCGAACTATTTAGGCCTTAAAGGCATCGTCGAAAAACGACAACCTTGTATAAATCTTTAACCGAATTTTTGCATATAAAAGTCTACTATTAAGTGGTACGTGAAAGTAGTGGGGTGTTTCACGCTCATAGCTTTTCCCCATACTATTACATCCACTCCCAGTACAGCACTTTCACAATCAAACATTATGGAAAGAGTTGTAAAAAAGTTATACTAGTATACAGTCCTACACCCCCCGCAGCACTCTACAAAATAATAATAAAAAATATTCTAGCCCGGGCCCGGACCTTTTGCTATTTGCTATTTTACTCGATATTTTTTCCACACGCAAAGTAAGCTGTAAGGTAAATATCAGTTCAGTAACATATCAGATATATGACATATTATAACTTCACCCTCTCTCTCCTTAATCTTATATTTTTTAAACTTAATGACTTAAATTATCTTTTTCATATATCCCTGATATCACTTAGTACTTTAACATCCCAACCACATCCTGTTGGCGACAGACAGTCACCTAGATCAATCGTTCCCACAGAAACTGTTTAGCCATCACATTTTAAAGTTGATCTTCTGAAACTTTCTCATAACTCTGATTGGTCAGTGGAGCAGAGCTCGAGATTTTTCGCCATTTTTGTGAGGATTCGAGGACACTCTCTCGTCAACTGCAGACGACAAATCAACCTTCTCCTGATGACTAAGATCTTTAATTACTCTGAAGTTTCCTTGTCAACTTATTTTACATATATATTCCTTTCTCTATACTTTTATACACCGAAAAAAAAAGAAATATCATGACTTACTTGAGTATCTATAATAATAAAAGAAAGAGTCTGTCTGTGTGTCTGTCTTCGGATCGTAAAAGACCTACTTATACTGCCCACAGGAATTCGAAATTTTAAAGATAGATTCCCTTTAATACTAACGTGTGCACCTGAGGCTTAGTTTTTTCATATTTGTTCCATTTTTAGAGAAAATTCGAATTTTCTGAAAAAAATACACCACTTTCGCTCAAATCCGATCATTTTTTCTCTTTCCTGATGCCATCGGCTGAAAAAATTAAATAAAACTTTTAACGAAAACATTTAAAATTCAAAATGTTTATTTTATTCTTTTGCCATTACTTTCAGAAACTAAATTCATTATTTGAAAAATAATTGACATGTTTCAAGTGACGTAATTCCGCCAGTCTTCATTCCTGGATTTTATTGTGGGTTTATTTGATGATTTTTTTCATTGATTTTTCTGTTGACTGCATGTATGCATATTTAAGCAATAAATGTATAGTTAAGCTATTACTGAACTATGATGGTTAATAAAAGCCATCGCACTAGTGCTATTAGTGTTTTATGTCTTTATTTTTTCGCCAAATACGTTGCCAAACTCGCCAAATTATTAACTAAAATTCGCCAAATAGGCAATTTCTTTTATGAATAATTTATAAGCTGGTCGGTTGTTCGAAGGTCATTGTGTTTGAGCTGTATAATGGGTGTGGGTAGCTATATCTATTTTCTCGCCAAATTATTTCCCAAAACGCGCCAAATGAGCTAAAAGGTTATATATATTTATGAGGGAATTGTGATGGCATTTATGAGTGCATTTTACAGCGTATTTTTCATTTTGGAATTTTAAGGCAATGAAACTGGATTTTATAATTTATAACGAGCGGAAACAATAATAAGTTTATGATCCTATAACCGGTTATATGGTACACATATTTGGAATCTATTTGAGATACTTTTATTCCGTGCGAAGAACGGGTATAAATTTGCTAGTCTATTCATAAAGAAAAACATTGTATTTCCATACTCTTCAATACAGTCCCTTCGAACCAGTACAACATTTCCACTACCAAACATGATGGAAAGAGTTGTGACAATTTATGCGAGTACAGTCCTAGCCCTTCCCACCCCCAGAATACTCTACAAAATAATAATAAAAAATATTTTTTCGTTCCTTTAAGCCCGAATATCTTCTACGATATGCTTAGGACCAAATTACTTCTAGGCGGTCGCGTTCGAAATATTCTTCAGGGAGGCCTGTCTATGACTTTATGACGTGTGTGCCCGTAACCGTGACTGTATCTCCGTCGGGGGAGGGTGCCGTGACGTCGTTTAGTGCCCGGACGTGGGACCGAACGACCACCCGTACCGCAAACGATTTTATTGGGAGGAATGCGAAGAGAAGAGGAACTTGGTATTTTTACTTGTTTTTGAACCTAAGTTGAAATACAACATATATTACAATACAATTGGTTGATACGATTGATATTCCTTTAAATATAATAATTTAAATGCTTTTTGGTGAGGTTCCAAAATACAAGGTACCGTTTCTAGTTTTCTTTCTTTCAAATTGATAGGATCAGAAACCTCACCTTTACCTTTTTTTGATCCGTTGTGTTATACAAACAAACCAAAATTGAAGGGTGATAGATTTATTTAAGTAAAATAACTTATGCATGATTAAACTTGAATTAAATACGATGTAAAATCTCTTAATGCGAATTAAACAAGCTAGAAATAGAAACTAAACAATTGGAGGTTCAATAAAAAAAATGCGTGGAAAAATCAATTTTACGGAAGCTATTAGCAAGGTTGAACGTTAACGAGAATGTTTTATACTCCAATATATTAGAACTAATATCCTTATGTATCCGATATTTTTCAAACTGTGTGTATTTTAGATACTTTTAGGTCACTCGATCAACTTATGCCCTACATTTGTCCACGGTAGAGATATCCCTAAAAAATCATTATTCAAATATGAACAGTACATGGGAAGAACCGCTTGATTTATTAGGAGTAGTTCCGTAATTGTATCTGCTTGGCGGACATTGGCGACAGGAAACCGGTTTTTCTCTTTCTTCTTCGCTTGATCCTAGCGTCGGAATCGTGCATCGCGTTAATCGAAGGCCGTCTCCTTGGTTAATCTCGGTAGGTAGAAAAGTCGTGGTTTAGAACTTTTCAATTAATTAGCGAATCTTAAAATTTCTCTTAATTGTTTTAGAAAAATTCGTGATTTTCAATCGATCGTACTTTATTTTTAAAGCTTAACATGATGATGAACACAGTCTTTTGAATAAAACGCGGAACTGAATTTCAGGGTTGCAGTGAGAGAAAATGCACAACGAAATTGAGAAACTGGTTTCCTTACACCAGTTAAGGCGATTACTCGCTATCATCGCCAAAGATGCCTGTTGAAGGAAAGCTTTCAACGAAATTAAGCGGTTTTCCCCCTGTACTCTTCACATGTCTTCAATAGCACAGCGCTGTGTCCCCAGGTTAAAATATCTTACATTATAAAGTAACAAGACTTTAAAACAATAGCTCTTTGAAAAGAACTTTTCCACTCTCAAAAAAAATTTAACTCGTTTTCCAGCGCATAGCTCAGGTTCTTCCTTTATAGAACCACGTTATATTTTGTAAGATAAGGTGACAGCACCAATGAGATTTGGACGTACCCCCAGGTTGAAGCTGTGTAAAAAAGGTTTGATTTTATTAAGTTTAAGGAATGTCGGGAATTGAATTTTCAGGCAAACTTATAAGATAAGGCAAAATATAGCAGGACAGTTAAATTTATATAAAATTGTACTGGATTCATATAAGTTTTTTTGGCAATTATTCATGCAATACATTTCGGTTGTAGCTTCGTTCAAGGGACCGCAATGTATGATATTATAAACGAGTATCGTTATAAACAAGGTTGCATATTAAGTATACAGAAATCATGTAAAATCGTGTTATGTACTCATATTATTAATCAAAGTTATAAAATGACATTTATTGAATACATTTTAATCCTATGTGTTATGGTAGTACCATAGTTTAATCAATATAATTAGTAAATAGACGTGAAATGATTTTTTTTATTAATTGTTTTTTAAGAGTCGTTTTAGCTTCCACACTACGTTTATAACGTAAAAAGTGGAAGGTATTATAATCGTTCAGTCCGTCTGTCTGTCCGTCACCCACTTTCATTATCCAAACTACAAATGCTATGGACAAGTGTGATACGTCAAAAAATTCAGCGCATCGAAATTAGAATACATTGAAAATTTCAGAAAAGAATTCGAATTCGAAGTACTTCAATTATTTAAAAAACTGCAAAATTTAATTCATTTAAAAAGCATAGAGAAAGCCATTTTTATTAGAAATGAATCACCATTGCCATTCGCAACAATCGCTCGAGAAACTTTAATTCTTTTAGACATTGAATTAAAATAAATTTATTTTTGCGACATCGATCAGTTTGAAATGACGTCAAATATATTTCACTACGAGATTCTTAGTACGTTGATATGAAATGTTTTCATTCTATTTAAAAGCGATGAATATTACATACTTATTCTTTGAAATATAAATTAATTTTTGGCAAACGATAAGTAATAATTATTGAATTTTCGAAATAAAATAAAAGAAACTAGCCAAATTTAACATGTAAATGTTTAATATAGAATTAATGCTGTGTTTGGCGCCTTTTTACCTGTTAAATACAACTGTTGAGTGGAAAGGTAAGTGACAGATTCTGTTACAAACCTACTTTTTGATATCTTTAAACGTATATTACTAGCATTATAACCGAGTAGTTAATTAAAAATTTTCGTTATAAGCAATATAGCATAACATTATGGTCTATGGGCAAATTCGAAGGACCGAACGTTTATATCGCAATAAACGAGTTTTAGTTATGACTGATTCCGTTGTTACCGAGTTTAACAACTAATGTAATAGCAATCCAAATTTCAATAAGCAAATTTAATTTAAAGACTTTAGTAGGGTTCTTTTTATACTTAAATTATGCCTCATCAACAATGGTAATATTTAAGGTGTGCTTTTAGATTTCGGTTGTTTTTAAAAAGAATTATAATTTTCGATTGAGTTCTGGGCTGAAAATTAGGTTAAACACTTACCTGATTGAAGGTTTTACTCTATCACATTTATTTGTGTGTTAATTCATATTTAGAGTCGTTAAATTTGAGACAAGTAAGAAGACAGATCGACAAACTGTCCCTAAAGCTTCAATTCTCTACTATTTAAAGATTTAAAAGCCCTACCTTCATATATACTAATTCGATTACAACTTTGACATACTGAGACATCGACCTGTCCTCTTCACAAAGGTCTGGCACGTGTTAAAAGTCGATTACAACTTTTCTGTAAAAGTCGTCTTTCCTTGGTAAGACTTTGACAGTAAAAAAGCCAACTTACAGGGTGTGAATTTAAAAAAAAAATACACTTCGGCTTTAACAGTTATCTGTTTGTGAAGAGTCTAGAAATGAATTTAACTTTTTAAAGTTTTATGAAAAAGTCTAGATTTATAAAATTGATATTCCATCAAAACTTTATAATTGAAATTTGGTATAAAAAGGTAATAAGCATGGTGTTAGTTTTCCCCAAAAAGTTTTGAGGCCAAGTTATCAATAAACTAGGATGTAAATTGTTAGAATCTAAGATTTTGACTAAATATTCCAGAAACTATATCCGTAAATTGAATTTTATGCCAAAAGATTTGAATAGATGTTTGTTAGTTGCTCATTCATTAATAGATTAAAGCTGAGGTATAATATGGTATTTTTCTTTATTTTTGATTCAATATACTTTTTTGTTGTGTTACAACGAGTGGAAATTCTTACAGTATGGTCGTACGGCCGAACAAAAAGTAATAACCCGTTAACGACGATTGTCTAGAAAAGTGCTTTCTGCCTAAGTTTATGTAAATAATAAACGAGTAGGTTTGTAACAGAATCTGTCACTTAATCCGCTTCCACACAACAGTTGTGTTTAACAGGTAAAAAGGCGCCAAACACAGCATTAATTCTATATTAAACATTTACATGCTAAATTTGGCGAGTTTCATTTATTTTATTTCGAAAATTCAATAATTATTACTTATCGTTTGTAAAAATTAATTTATATTTCAAAATATAAATATGTAATATTCCTCGCTTTTAAATAGAATTAAAACATTTCATATAAACGTACAAAGAATCTCGTAGTGAAATATATATGACGTCATTTCAAACTGATCGATGTCGCAAAAATAAATTTATTTAATTTATTCTCTAAAAGAATTAAAGTTTCTCGAGTGTTGTTGCTAATGGCAATGGTGATTTAATTCTAATAAAAATGGCTTCCTATGCTTTTTTAAATGGGAATTAAATTTTGTAGTTTTGTAAATAATTGAAGCACTTCGAATTCGAATTCTTTTCTGAAATTTTCAATGTATTCTAATTTTGATGCGCTGAATTTTTTGACGTATCGTACTTGTCCGTAGCATTTGTAGTTTGGGATATGAAAGTGGGTGACAGACAGACGGACAGACAAATGGATTGAACGATTATAATACCTTCCACCTTTTACGTTATAAACGTAGTGTGGAAGCAAAAATATAATAATTGAGACCATAGTCTCAAGCAATTTATGTAGGACATATTGATATTTAAAGTTAACGTTTTAAGCTAACGTTTTTATTCGAAAATCAAGGTATGAACGTTATTCAAGAATTTGGCGTTAATGAGTAAATACGCCTGACGTTACACCTTTAAAAAACGGCAGTTGAAAGAGAGCATGGACAGATAAGACGGACTAAAATCTCCACGATGTCAATACAATACCTTCCATTTCTTTAATTCTGTCAACCTTAAAAAAAAGGAAAGTAGCCTAAACAGCAATTTTTCGCCAACTCATGGTCATACTGCAAAAGGGGTTGCCACAGCTAGTTGATGGACGATGTTGGTTCGTGGTCGATCAGCTGACGGATAGCTTCTCGGTCATCCGCTCCTCTGACTTTTTCGCCCAAGAAGAATTAAATCACGGAAAATGTCTCAGCGCCGTTTTCGTCAAAATCGAAAATATTCTTTTCGTCAGAATTAAGTTTAAAATTGATCTATTTTAGGGTTAGGCCGGGTACAAATACGATGTGATGGCGACTTTTGGCGAGCTTGAAAATTTAACCTAGGGTTGCTTAACTATCGAGTTGTATAAAATATGAAGTTGAAATGTTAAACACATTTAGGCATTTGCGTTGCTTGGAAATGTAACGCAAATTGCCATATCGAGACCGGCCATTATATTATCGCTGCTCCGTAGGCCGCTATGGACAGTTGGGTTATGGCACTGTGGCGGTTCACCACACACGCAACCTCAATATGCCATCAACAAATATGTGGCGCAGATTTACCATCTTGTTCCTACCACTATTCTTCATTACAACGTTTATAGTAGCATATAAGCCGAAGTAACTCATCTCCACCACGAGGATCCTTTTGGTAGACTGTGGGTTACTGAGGCAGCTACAGCATCATGTCACGGCGGATACCTTCGTAGATTCCGTAATTGCCTCAGCCGTCCTATAAACTAAGAGTGCTACATAAAAATAAAATTCAAACCAATAAATATTTCCATGTGCATACATGGTACTGGTACGGGGCCAATGACTTGGCAATGTCACTGATTTGTTGCTTTCGGTGCCGGCCTAAATATAAGCCTTGTCATTTTAACGTAGTTCAAAATCGAGACCCATCACAAATAGCCATTTTGTAAATCTATTGCGAAGTAAATTCACCCAAATAATATTATGTAAGACTGTCTAACTAAGGTCAATTTACTGTTTTAGTTTCGAAAAGAGAATTCTGAGACCCGATTGCAAGCTGTAGATACAAAATCTTAATCTTAGAAAAGACTATAAATACACAGCCAAAAGCTCTCAAGTCATCTATTTTATGCATTGGCTTTCAATTTCTGCTTGACGAAAATACGGATAAGGGACGACTTTACTTTCAAAACAGATAGAGAACGCGTTGGAAAAGTGACCTTAAAAGTCGCGAAAATAAATGTTTAACTCCTATTTCTTCTACTACGATTGCAAGCTAAGACTCTAAAATAATTCATAGTAGCGACAAATTGGGAGATGGACAATACCTGACTGCTAACTGTTCACTTTAACCATAGCACAGGACCGGAGCCCAAATCATGGACTGGTCCAGCCTTTTATTTCTTCAGTGGGTGGATAAAATGAGGCACAATCAATTTTGGGAACTAAAAAACTGGTGTTCCACATCAGTCAGATTAACTAACCTGAACATCCAGTGCAAAGCACCCTGTAGCGGCCTCAGTAACCCACAGTCTACTAAAAGGATCCTCAAGGTGGAGATGAGTTACCTCGGCTTATATACTACTATTAACTTTGTAATTAAGATTAGTGGTAGGAACGAGATGGTAAATCAGCGCCACCTAGTTGTTGATGGCATATAGAGGTTGCGTGTGTGGTGTGTGGTGAACCGCCACAACCCTATTGCCCCTAGGTTTTGCAACTGAATTTGGCACAGCAGGTCTTGGACCTTTCATGGTCTGTCGCACCTCTGAGTTTATTTCATTTTAGATAAATAGACCACCAAAATTCAGCCTACGTCGAGGGTATATAAACGAGTGACTTGTCTCCCATTGATTCATTCCATCGAACACCTTCTTGGAATTCTGTAGAGCAATCGAAGGTACGAAAAAAAATCGTTTTCCGAAAACTCTCACTTCATAGAACGAGTGAAAAAAAAAGTTTCAAACGATTTCCAATCGAAAGTTAAAGTAGCAGTAGCTTCTCTTTGCTTTTTTTTTACGAAATAGAACGAAGAAATAACTCTTTATCAAATCAAATCGAACGTTTTCCGTGTATCCCTTTTACCGGTTGTAAGTTTTTTTTTTTAAACTCGTAAAGATGGTTTGACGAAGCTGTATACGGTATTTTCTTTTCAAATCTGTTTTAAATTTTGGATGAAAGTATTTACCTTTTAAAGCTAGAGCCAATCAATATATATGAATTGTATGCATACAGAAGACACTTGGCATGTCGTAGTTTTGGAAGGTGTTGACAAATACTTCCTTTAACCACTTTAGTAATCTTCTTCGCTTTCACCAGGTTAGTGACCTTGATTGCCGTTTTTCTAATGTTGTCATGACTCCGTAATACGTTAATCGGATAAATATTACACTCTTCAAACAAAAGAGTGAAATCCTCCTATAGGGGAAGTGCATTTTCGCACGAAGGGAGTGGAATTAACTCAGACTGAGTTAAAACGCTCTGATTTTTTTTTTTTTAGAGGTTGGACTTTGAAGGGCCATACTCAGGTTGTGCTAGAAAAAATATCGAAGAAATTTAAGGTAGACCCGTACCTTGAAAAGCGAAAAATAATTTGAAATTGTCGAAAAAGATTTTATTATCAGAAATGAAACCTTACATTTTGAAGAAAATTTTGTCCTAATTTGGTAGTCGTTAGCAGTTTTGTTCATGTGCTTTTCTTACAATTTAGATGACGTGTATAAGTACTTCAACAACAACTAAAATCTTAAACCGTGTTTTTCTCGGAAACATTTTTCTGAGCTTTTCACCTTCTTCGAACTGCTAAGGCTCAGATGAAAATCATTCTATTGAAATAATTTTTCTTTTGTGTTATTCCATATGATGTAGTAAACAAACCAATGTTGAGTTTTTACGAAATATGATTGTCTAAATTAAAAAAAAAACATTTTATTTATATTGAAAATGCGTTCTTTTTCTCAAAAATTGAGTGTCCTTGACAATTAATTTGGCCAAAAATATTTTTTTTTATTATTTGAAATGTCTCAACATTGTTTTGTTCTACACACTCGTGTAATTATGTAAAAAAAAACAAATTAGAATTGAATCTATAAAATTAAGGGAGGTGTAGGGCTTTAAATATTTGAAAAAATCGGGGTAAAATGTCAACTTTTTTGTCCATAAACCAAAAAATAATAATAAATTTTTAGCGTAGTTGTTCTAATACTCATATTTTCAACTATGCTGAAAATTTTAAGTGAAGATATTAAGAAATAAAAAAATTAAGCCCTTCAAGGTACGGGTCTACCTTAAGTGTTCCATAATCGTACACGCAGATGCACAAACAAATACATTATGTCAATCCTCCCAAATGTGCTGAAACATGCAAACGATATCGCTCTTAGTATGGTTTGAGGGCTAGGGATAGCCCAGTCGGTAAGGCCCTTGCCTTACATGCGAAAGGTTTCAGGTGTAGGTCCGGGCATTGCTAAAATAACTGCCGTCCTGTAAACGGCCTGTGAAGTTAAGTGTCCGACGAATAAAACCCATAGAGCTAGGAAGAAGAATAGAGGTCCTTGTATATGCGCAGTAGCGCACAAATGAAGCAGGCTAGAGCGGTGCACCTTGGGATACCTCGGTGTCAGTATGTTAAGCGCAGTAACTCGAAAAACCTGACAGCCTTGCTTAAAATCATCTCAATTGGAGGGGCCCTCTACAGAGCGATGCATCTTGGGATACCTCGGTGTCAGTATGTTAAGCGCAGTAACTCGAAAAACCTGACAGCCCTGCTTCAATTTCTCTCAACTGGTGGACCTCTCTACACCTCTTTCCAACCTCTATGATAAAACCACCGTTGACACAGTGCAGTTAAATATTATCCAATATGCGCTAAATATGCGACGAACCATATCTTTTGACTGTGGTTCTAAATTAAGACGCCCGTCACCAATACCCTTGTGTAGCTCTAACGCGACGATAATTGAAATCAAGTGTGGTTGGAGTTCCGTGGAGAGTTTTATAGATTGCGTCACTTTACGAGGTTAATTAAAATATACGACGGTCATCGTTAAATCCACACCTAGTTCCTACACCTAGTGAGGTTTACAATCAAACCGACCATACTGGCACAGAAAATGGGTTTGAGTTACGTCCGTTTAGATCGATTAGGATTTGCATGCGTTAAATACAAATACAAAAATTGTCGACCAACAACAGGCCAGAGGTCCAGCAAGGTTGGTCCAAAATAAATCTAATACATGACCAGTTTCCAATGACCACCAAGTTTCTTCTTAAAATCCTCTACTGTCTTCGAATGCACAACATAATCTGGTAAAACATTCCACTCATTGACAACTCTATTGTAAAAATAATGTTTTCTTACCTCCCTTCTAAAGCTCGATTTTATTCAATTTTCTAATCATGTCCTCTGATCCGGCTATTTAAGGTAAAACCTAAGCCCTCCATGACTTTTACTACTTAGGGAAGGCTAATCATACTTAAATTCACGAACCATTAATTCTTTTTCTAAACAACAACGAACATCCAGATCAAAAAGGCAAGTAGGGAATAATTTTTTTTTTACCTGAAATTATGAAATTAATAAAATTGAAAAATACATAAATGTTTGGTTTCGTTCATGTAAGCTCGAGGTTATAGTCTTAACGTCGCATAAGTTCTTTTAATGAGCTATGAGTAAAGATACTGGAAATTTTGACCGTGGTGAAGTGACGAAACCGACCAGAGTCATCGATTGGAAATACGTGATCTAGAAAAAAAATAAGAATTTCACCTCTTAGGCTTAGGCTAGGCTTTTCACTATTAGTAATTCCTTTTATCAAGCTAGTTTTAATGCAAATCGCTTACAACATTTTCAAATTTGAGGAGCCAACTAACACGATTTCCCGACTCGGCTAATAGAATTAGGAGATAAAAATTTCGAGTAGAAGGCACGGCGAGTTCTTTTGCTCTTTTCTGAATAAATTTGAATATCAGTTTGAAAGTGATGTAACTAAAAGTTTTCTTTTTTTTATGAACAGTGGTACATCGAATTAAAAAAATGGTTTTAATTCGTGTCACGGTTTTATAGACGCTCACTTACAGCTAAAGTTAATGTTAAAGTTTCTTATTTTACTAAAATAATTCATTACCATATTTTAATAAATTAAAATTAGCTTTTATTAAATAAGACAACATAAGAACATAGATATAATTATATATTTAGTTTGCAGTAATTATTTGTTACAAAACGCACAAAAATACACAAAAGAGAATATGGCATTGGCAGCGCATTTTACGTCTTAGAGCTTTTCAATTACTTAAGAGCGGTTGATGCTCTCCTATGGCACTCTCCAATTGCTCTCTTAAATTTGGGTTTATAAAGTGCAAATCAATTTAAACTTTTAACTTTACCTTAGATTAGTTTAAGTTAATACTCTGGTCTTAAGATTATTTGTTGTGTCTTAACAGTTTAATTAACCCCTAATCAGATGCTTAGAAGCCTTTCGAAGTTAGGGAGCAAAGTTACAACGAACTCTTTACTTTTGGAAGCATGTGAGTGAGGCTGATGAATCAGCGTCACAACTGATGAATCAGCGTCACATTCGATTGAGGGGAATTAAACAATTGTTTTTATTACTAGTCAACATTTGCTTCCACAAACGAGAACCAACATTGTTTTAACCTACTTTTTTTTTAATTTGAAAGACCGAATACAAAAATAGGAACGTATGTTATATCGACCTAGTAAGGATTTTCTTCTGTAAGTAAGGGGGGCTGGGGAGCCCAGTCGGTTGGACATTCGCCTAGCATGCGAAAGGTCCCAAGTTCGGGTTCGGGCATCGCCAAAATAACTGCCGACCTATATACGGTCAAAAATGTCCGACGAATAATACCCCTTGTAAAGGGAGTGCACGTTAAATTTGCTTCAAAGTCCCGACGCTGCGTACGATGTCGCCCTTAACGGTTGCGTTGGGTGCCAATTCAGGTGTCGGCTCGTCACTTGACTGTGGTTCTAAAATATGGCGCCTGTCGCCAATAGCCCTGGTGTAGCTCTAGTGCGACGATAATTCAAACTAAACTAAACTCTAAGTATGGACTCCGGACCTTTTCAATTTCGGTTATAACCATTAGAAATTATTTTTTTATGAAACGTGACATCAGAGACCCATAGACATTAAATTTTATTTTTGTTCGTACCATAACGATTTCTGTAATAATTGAGCAAAATGGCAAGTATGCCACTTAAGTTCTTGCTCTAAAATGTGCTTTCTTCAAGGATATGCCGCACAGTTTTAGTTTCACCAGGAATATTTTCTTTAAATCTTCTTCTTGCACATAATAGTACAGCAAGGAGAGTATACTGTATGTTTTAACAAAAATATCTATACAGTTTTATCACACTATCTAGGAGATTTTTCGATCGTTTTATTGGGTTGCATGTCGCAAATAATAACATTTAAAAAGGGAATGGGAAAAGTATTTCATGAATATACAGTATGTCTAAGGGTATGCTTATAATTTAAAAGGATGCATGATACTTTCTATTGAACTTAATAGGAAGATTAAATGGAATTGTACAAAAATTGATTCAACTAAAAAGAATTTTGCACGGATTTAATATCATAAATGCACAAGTTCGTATTTTTTATGAAGTAAAAAGTTCAGTTAAATCTCAACTTGTATATTTGTATTTATAAACTGTCGCGTGCCTACCAAGTTTTTGGTTTATTATGATCGTAAATTATTAATTGTATTCGTTTTTAAAAATAAATAATTTTATTATCGTCTGAAAAATAAGTTAAGTTTGTGTATTGGCTGTGGCATCTGTTCGTGTTAGTATTTTGTGATAAATATGGTAGGAGGTTTAAAGAAACCGTTTTAGTTTTTTCTTTTTATTAAAATAAGATATAATATTTTGTAAATTTTATCCTTATACCGCGAGATAATTTTAGATTTAGTCTATTTTATAAGCGTGTCCAACGAACGACTTAGTATAAGTGCCAGGAAACAATTTACTGGCGTCCGTTTTAATCGGAAAGTTGGAAGCTGGGTTGATTAGGTAGTCGACCTTTAGAAGACTTCGACATAAGCGATGTTAAAATTGTAAGGTTTTACCAAATGTTGGTTTAAAAAAAACAATCTAAACTTTCGAACAGTCCGGACTTTTTAATGCCTAGGTTTTTTTCAAACTTTGAAGTGTGAAGATAAAATTCTACCAAAAAAATTCCACGTAACCGTTTCATCTCGTCCCATTATTACGACAAACCTTTAAAATATTCTACATTACTTGCTAAGCATGCGATTAAACTTATATTCACCCCGAAAATAATTCATACCCATACATTCTTTATTCGAAGATGTTTTTCAAATAATTACATATTCATATATTTGTTCATCATATATTATTATTCATCATTTCATTACATATTCATAACAGCATATTTTGTAAGAAATTTCGGCAAAAAATAGCGTTTAACATTTCATGAGGAGCACGTTAGTGTAGTGGAATGTGAGATTTGTGGTTTCATGCGGAAAAAAATGAGTGCTATGAATTTGCAAAGAAGCTCTTTCAGTTGTTTTTTTTTGTATTTAATAGTCATTCTAACATTTGTTTTATTAATAAATTTACCGTTTTAAAATATCGTATTTTTTTGCAAGACCTCCGAAATCTGCTTGGCCTTCTTTCTCATCCTTGTTTTGAAAACAATAAAGTAGCTGTTTGGTATCGGTATTTTTGGGAATCTTATTCGTTCTAGTTTATAATAGAAAAGTTAGTATTACGCAATATTGTAAAATGAAGTTATGAAGTAAATTTTACCGAGGGCAATGCATGTGTAGGGGGAACTAGGGACATTTGACCCCTAAGGATACATGACCCAATGCTTTTTTCTCAGCAATGGAAAAGTTTTGTGAGTTGAAAGTGGCATCACTTTATTCCTTTCAGCCAGCTGATCACATGGTGAAAAATACAAGCTGAATCATTGCGTATGTGTTTAGTTATGCGAAGAAATGCGTTTTCATGCACTGAAAGTAAATTTTTGAGACCGTAAGGTTTTTCGGTCTTCATTTTTTGGTTTAAAGGAAATAATTTTTTCAATTAGTTACTTGTTTAGTTCACGCTATTAGCTACAGTTACGTGCATAATAGGGCTAATGTAATTATTCGCAAATGACTTTGTTTTGGGAATAAACAAAAAAAGTGCAACTGGGGATAATTGACCTAAGCCAATTGGGGATATGTGGCCCAAGTAAACAACGCATTAGTAGACTTTCAAAATAAAGCTGACCATAAGCTTTCTTGTATGGATATTCATAACATTTTTGGAGCGAACTTGAAACACCACGTCCCGATGTAATAATTCTTTCTGTAGTAAATAGATTGCTGCTATCCCAAATCAACCAAGCAATGAAAGATTTAATCCGAATTCTCGATAGTTGTCGGGACCAATCCGACAATGATTTCCTACCATGAATATTATACACGACACACATTTATTTCCTTTTTACCTGTCGAACAATTGGACGATCTCGGAACGAGAAGTGGTCTGTGAATAATGAAGAACCTCCAACTCGCATCATGGCGAGAGTCTTTGTAAGAGAGCAGTTACAGTCAATGGACAAATTGTTAGACGCACTGTATTTTTTTAGTAATTTTATGTTGCTTAAGAGTTTTTATGCAATAATGGTACATTTAAACTACAATAATATTGAATTTTATTTAAGAGAATTGTTGTAGACTACATTTTTGTATTTATTTTTAACATATGGCAACACTGTGTTGATAAAGTGATACATGAACGTAAACAAGTACAAACCTGTACCAGCTCCTAGAAAAGATTATTTATGCGTGGAATTATTTGTATGCTAATGTAAAATATATCAGGCCAAGTATACAGTGCCTGGACAAATTATTAGACGCACTGTATTTCTTTTAGTAATTTTATGTTTCTTAAGAGTTTTTATGCAATAATGGTACATTTAAACTACAATAATATTGAATTTTATTTAAAAGAATTGTTGTAGACTACATATTTGTATTTATTTTAAGATAATTATGATTAAGATAATTTTATATTAATTATTTATTATAAGATTATTTATGTGTAGAATCATCATCCTCAAATGCAGGAGACAGTACAGTCTTGCATTGATAGCATTACGCGCAGAATTACAGCTTTGATAGCGGCTCTAAAGGTGGCTCAACTAAATATTGACTTTTACTAACATTAATTTCATTTTTCTTTAACATTTAATAAACTTATGCTTTTCTAAATTAATGCTATTTTATTTATGTAAAATAAATCGGTAATTGATTGATTTGTTTTTAATTTTTATATTATCCAATTTAAAATAATAAAACGGTACATACAATATCCCCCGGTAATTAATATTTTACATGAAATCTTGCAGTGCGTCTAATAATTTGTCCAGGGACTGTATATTATGTTCAGGGATTGAAGTAACTCGTTACCTGTAACAGTTTTTTTTAGGTAACGCTGTTAGTAACTGTAACTTAGTTACTTTTAGCAATTATGAAGTAACGAAATTTTTCGTTACTTCTCACGGCTCACTTCACGGATATCTTCGGTAGTTCGGTAGAAATTTAAGTATTTAAAATTTAACTTTTAACAATGGTGAGTTTTCGGTCTTAACTTTTTGCGATTGTCCCTATTTATTTCATCTTGGTTCTCTTTTAATTAAAAACGTTAAGATCATTAAATTTTAATTTTTTACAGTTATTTTTTTAATTAAGTAATTGTATATATCGGTTACTTTTTAAACGTAACTTTCCAATATCTGATTATGTTCTTCTGGTTATTAAAATTATTTCCAAGTGATCGGTTTCTTGCGTCATTCTTGAACGAATGTCTTAATATCCCACATAGGGTTGGTAGGTTTTTGTAAATAACATATTGGCTGCTGACTGGTGAGGGAGCTGGTCAGGCAGTCTGCAGCTATGGACATGGATGTTTATTCTGTGTATTTGTCTGTAGTTGTGCCGAGTACACTGCGGAATACGTGGTAGTTAAATTTGTGCAGTCGGAAGTCCTAACACCTCGTACAAAATAATTTCGCTTAGAGGCTGCCAGCTCAGGTATAGTCACTTGACCTGGGTCATAAATGGCGACGCGCAATTGTGTTTAATCTCCGTATGGAAGTTCGAACTAGAGAGCCGGAAAAGTATCTATCTGGGCCGTAGTGAGCCTAGTAGTCAGCGTCTCGGGATCGGAAGGTCCTGCGATCGAGTCCCGGTACCACTGAAGACCTACCGAGTATATGCGGAGTACGTGCTCGTTAAATCTGTTGGGTCCGAAAGTCCTCTAAGTTCCCATACCAAATCAATACCTCTGGGGGTGACAAGCCAATTCTGGGGATCCTCTAGTTGGCCTCTGTCTCTAAAAATTAGATAGATCCACTTATGTGTGTGTGTGTTGTCTGTTGTGTCTGTCTTACTTGACGAAGGTTTATAAGCGGGTCGTTGACCAAGCACACAAACCTGAATATATATGTCTGCCAACCAACCAACCAAGTATCTATCTACAATATTGGCCTGATGATTTTTAAATCGAAGGATCAAAAACTTTGTTTTAACTGCCATCAAATGCACGCATTGAGCGGCTAAGAATTGTGGTGAAAACAAACACAACGAATTCCTACACTGACTTGACGCCACAAAGGATATCGCATTTAAGGTTGAGTTTGATTTCCACTCGGATTCGTGTACATATTTGCCATGCTAACGCAGACCGTGGTCAGGGCCGGATTTAAAGATTTGGCTACGATTGATTTGCCGCCCCTGTCACAATATTCTCCCCCTTCGGGGAAAGGTAGCTGGTTAGCTGCAAAATAAGGTGGTATGTGCTGTTTAAAATAGATACACATATTAGAATCGTCTATGTACCTTTACACGCTAAATCGAAAGCCGAATAGTCGATTTTTTAAAAACTGTCCGACTATTTTTCTTTCAACTTCGAAATTCGGGAGGAGGGGTGCAATTGCTCTTGCAGCTACCATGTTTGCTACGAAATATTAGTATCATATATACATTTACGGTTTACGCATTAATATAAATTATTTGTTTTCTTTTTTAAAAATATCCGTATCTTTATAATAATATTTTTATGCCGAATGCTGCTTTAATGGGTCGTAAAATTTGCCGCCCCAACAAATTTGCCGCTCTAGGCTACAGCCTACTTAGCCTATTTAGAAATCAGGCCCTGACCGTGGTGTAACAAAGGTGGGAAATTGGCAACCAGCATTCCAATAGTTCATTGGTTTCTGTATTCAGAACAAACAACGTGACATTTTGACTTTTTTCATACGTCTTTATAGAACGCCTGCTCATATGCCCTTCCTAAAGACCTTATGGGGGCTGGGGAGCCCAGTCGGTTAGGCGTTCGCCTAGCATGCGAAAGATCCCAGGTTCGTGTCCGGGCATCGCCAAAATAACTGCCGACCTATAAACGGCCCGCAGCCAAAAAAATATCCGACGAATAATACCCCGTGTAGAGGGAGTATACGTTAAACATGCTCCAAAGTCCCAACGCTGCGTACGATGTCGCCCTTAACGGGTGCTTTCGGTGCCTTCTCAGGTGTCGGCTCGTCACTTGACTGTTGCTCTAAATTAAGACACCCGTCCTCAATAGCCCTCGAGTAGCTCTAGTGTGACGATAATTCAAACTAAACTAAACCAGCTCATATGCCCTTCCCAAAGACCTGATAATTGATATTAAATAACAGGTAAAAATAACACTTTGGCCGGGCTCTTTCGCATCCCTCCCACCGCCCATTCCAGGTACATTCCTGGCTCCATTATTCAGACGATTTCTGATCAAATAATCGTCTGCATGTTTGATGAGGTCCGGGATGATTCGGTCTTTTCGAATTATGATTTCTGATGATTTCATTCGATTCTCGCGTGACGTTCGAGACCACCCCCTCAGAAGCCCAGATTCGCACAGTAATTAGAATGCAATTTGTATCATATACCATGACATTAAGTATGCAATTGGATGTGGATATATTAGGGGACATCGGTAGTAATTTGTTTATTAAATAATGATTCGGATTCTGTTATTAATGGTGTTGATATGAATATTAATTCTTTTCGATGGTGTGGACATGATATTTCGATGATAGCACTAAGAACCTTCAAATTTCAATAGCTTTTAGAACGGTAACAACGAATTCGATATTTTACACGGACATAGAACAGTGTATTACGCGTTTTAAGTATACTTTTGAAGATTTGTGAGTTATTTGGAGTTTTTACTTTTAATTACCTATACTCCCGCCAACCAAATTATAACACGTTAGGGATGGCGGTTTTTCAAATACTGGTTTTTTACAACACTGGTAAAACCGAACCGGTTTTACCGAACCTTAAAAACCGGTTTTCCTTTTCTTTTTTTAAAAAATTAATTCCTCCCATTTGCTATCTATGCCGTTAACATAATGCAAAACTAACATTTAAAAAAAATTACTTAATTTTAAAAAAAAAACGCTGACGGCGGTTTTTGAGAAAAAAACGATTTCAGGTTTTTATACGGTTTTCCCCGCAGCAAACCGGTTTCCGGTTTAGACCTACCTCATGGAAAAACCGGGGTTTCAGTCAAAACCGAGGGCAAAAAACCGGTTTCGGTTTTCCATCCCTAAAGTGTAACAAATCAGGGTGGCGGGAACTATAACATGAAATATAAGGTAATGCAAGCATTGCGATGGGTTTGAAGTTTCGAGTGGGAGATTTCTATACGTTTTGGAGAGTGCCGATTCCAAATAAGTTGGTTTTGATCATTGGTCGGTCTGTCTGAAATCACTCTGCAGCTTGAAGTAAAAGAGCTGTGGACTTAAAATTTGCCGCACGGGTTTCCAGAACAAGTCGCTTGTCATAAAATAAAGTGTTAAGGGGACGCATTACCCAAAATTTAGGGCTGCCCAGAAAATAATTAACCATGCTCGAATGCTGTGAGCTAAGGATATTTAAAAAAAAGGATTCTTTATAATGTGAGGTTATGAAAATGATATGTGTTTTGGTACAATGGTTTATTGAATTTTGGTATGGGAACTTTTAGATGGACTTTTGAAACATATGCGTTTAACAAAAGTTGGTAATGGATAAGGTCTAGTGTGAATAGATTTTTTAAAATTATGAAAGGTGAAAATTTTTTTTTACTTTTTGGCAATTTTTATACATAAGCTACATAACTTTTTTGTTAAACTGTAGCTCAGTATCCAACCAACGTTTATAATAGATGTTGTAGGAACATTTTGAAAAAATCCATTACAAAATTCTTTAAATTTTAGGAGGAGTAGCATTTTGAAAAACGTTAAATTTTTAAATTTTTAATTAAAAAAAACGCGTTTTATATTTATAATTTTTTATATGTTTATTGAATGTTAGTTCTTTGTAAAAATAGTTTAAATTGAATGCTACGATAAAAATACTGGATTTAATTTTTTGGGTACCACGTCCCCTTAATTAAAGCGAGAAAATCGCTCATAAGCAAAGAGTAGCCGCCAGAGAAAATTTTTGGTTTTAAATTTATTGCTGAAAAGCAAAAAGAGATACAAACTTCAAATTTGGTATGGATAAGTTAGTGTATGTTTTAAAAAATGACGCGTGAGATTAATTCTTGCTTTTATACATAAATACAAACTATTGTTCTAGCCAATATCTCCGCGTTTATAATATTTTAGGAACTTTGTATTAAATAATTAAATGTAGATAACTTGAAGGTCTTATTTTCACAATTTTTAAGGCTTTTGAATATTTATCTTTAAATTATTACTTGTAAAAAAATTAAATTGAACCTACAAAAAAGTCGGATTTAATAGTACAGTTCACATAAATTAAATGCTGTAAAAATCGTCATACAGCAAAAGTGCGCAGAGAAAATATTTTTTTAATAGGAAAACATGATCACTTCATTGGTAGAGTTCAGACGTTTTAACGACATAATACTTTTTAAAAAGCACATGCGCAAATGGTATTGATTGCATTGGTTATTGACGTGTATGGATTTATTGTGTGTTAATTAAAAGTCTTGTAGTGTTACACACCCCTATGTTTTACTGATATTAGTGCTATTATACTTGCAGAATCAAACATTATTTAACAGGCAAGAAAAGCAAGTTAAATAAATGTTCAAATAAAGTAATGTGTTTATATCGTATCGCAAACGCTGGATAAATAAAAAAATATACTATAGGGTGGAATTTGAATATTGTAGAGACGTAGTACTTTTGATATTGTCATACAGCTGCGGTTATAAAATTTACCCCATCCCTAGTTAATCGGAAGATAAAAGGGAAATACAAAACACGAGGAAATACCAAACACGAGCAAATACAAAACACGAGGAAATACAAAACACGAGGAAATACAAAACACGATGAAATAAAAACACAGGAAATACCAAACACGAGCAATAAAACACCGATTACAACACCGAGAAATACCACAACACGGGAAATAAAAACGAAAATACGAAACAGCAGACGGATGCAATCCGTCAAATGCAAAAACAAAACAAACCACAAACGTGGCATGATTTTTGGCTGGTCATAATTATTGTTCCTCCCACCGAGCATATAAAGAGTCAATTTCCCGTTTTTATTTAAACAATGGCACCCCTTCCGCTGTTGCCCTTCCCACACTCTGCGTTGGGGGAAATGAAAACTGGACATAATACTGATAACAGCATCCGACCGGAGGTGAATTCGTCGGTCAAATGACAAAACCACGAATAAGCAAAAGCACAATAATGGAAAACTGGATAGAGTCAAGCCCACCATTTTTATAAATCGCCCATCCGTAGAATTTATACATACGTGGTTTTGTCATTTGAACTACGGGGGACTGGGGAGCCCAGTCGGTTAGGCATTTGCCTAGCACGCGGAAGGTGGTCCCAGGCATCGCCAAAATAACTGCCGACCCACAAAACGGCCCGTGCAGCCAAAAATGTCCGACGAATAATACCCCGTGTAGAAGGAGTGCACGTTAAAATACGCTCCAAAGTCCCAACGCTGCGTACGATGTCGCAGTTAACTGTTGTGTTGGGTGCCTTTTCTGGTGTCGGCTCGTCACTTGACTGTGGTTCTAAATTACGACGCCCGTGGCCAATACCCATCGTGTAGCTCTAGTGCGACGATAATTCAAACCTACCTACCATTTGAACTACGAGTTATAAAGTGCCACGTCTATATCGAGCCTGAATGGTTAAGGCAGCCTGCCCTGTAGAATACCTTTGTGGGTTCTATTCTCATATTAAGACTTCGTTAAACGACTAATCTTGGACCAACGTATAAGGTTAGAGAAGCTCTTCCAAGCATGTGCGTGGACGGAAAGTCTGACGTCACTGTTTCAAAACCGAACCCGTTCTCAATCCTAAAAATATTGTCGGCCGTGAACGAGTGGTTCCAAACACGTTTCGAGATCAGGTTACTAAATCTTCGGATGTCAAACTTTCAATCCGCGACCATGTTTGAGAGACCTTCTCTGGCCTTAGAAGTTGAGTAGGGCGTGCAAACAACCTCAATAATAAATATTGACGCGTATATGGGGCTGATTCAATTTAAATATGTCTTTATCCAAAGTCTTCTCACGGTTTACCATGTACGGTTATGTAGGGTGCCGGTTCAGATGTTATCCCTTTAAATTGACCGAGGGACAAAATAGCGAAGACGGGGACTATACCTTGTCTGTCTAGAATGCGAGCCTTGAAAGCACATTTTCCTCCTCCATCCCCGTTTTCTTCGAAACGGCGTGAGCATGTTTTTCCCCACCCTACTTGGGTTTGAACTGTTCGGATTGTTAACCTCACAACAGAACCTCAAACGCGTTAGGTTTAGAAAAGCGATGCTCCCCTCGTTTCCTAGAAAAACATGCGAAAGGATGGGGGAAGAAAGTCTTTTCGACTCGCATAGTAAATAGACAGACTGTAATGCTGGGGGAGTTCAGTCGTTAAGGCGCTTTCCTTGCGTGCGAAAGGTTCTGATGTCGGGGTCGGGCATCGCCAAACTAACTGGTGACTATTAACGGCCCGTGCAACTAAAGGTTTCCCGACGAATAACACCCCCCGTAGAGCTAGTTGATTTGACAAGTTGCGAGTGTACTGTAAATATGGCCCAAAGTCGCGACGCTGCGTGTGATGTCGCCCTTAAAAAAAAGTTGCGTTGTATGTCTACTCAGATGTTTGCTCGTCACTCGACTGTGGTCCTAAATTATGATGCCCGTTGCCAATAGCCCTCGTCTACCTCTAGTGTAATAGTGTGACGATAATTCCACCTATAGTCTGTATATTTACTATGCGAGCCTCGAAAAGACTTTCTTCCCCCATCCCTTCGCTTGGTTTTCTAGGAAACGGGGGGAGCATCGCTTTTCTAAACCTAACGCGTTTGAGGTTCTGTTGTGGAGGTTAACTATCCGAACAGTACAAATCCAAGTATGGTGGGGAAAAAAACACGCTCACGCCGTTTTGAAGAAAACCACATCGGGGATGGGGGAGGAAAATGCTTTCGGAGGCTCGCATTCTAGATAGACAAGGTATAACCCTATACGGTTACGTAGGGTGCCAGTTCAGATGGTAGCCTCGCCACTTGACTGAGGTTCCAAATGATGAGGAGCGTCGCCGTGCCCTCGAGTAGCTCTGGTGCGACGGTAATACGGTTGGTTGTTGAGACTATAATTCAGGTTTGTGTGCTTGTCACGACCGCTTATAACCTCGTCAAGTGCGACACACAGACATCACACCATAGTGGATCCATCTATTTTAGAAGCCAAATAGAGTCCCGAATTGGCTTGTCACCCAAGGATTGATTTGGTATGGATAGAGACTTTCGGACCCAACAGATTTACGAGCACGTACTCCGCATATACTCGTAGGTCTTCAGTGGTACGGACTCGATCGCAGGACTCGATCGACGCTGACCACTAGGTACTCGGCCGGTAATACGGTAATTCTATAACCGCTTACTGTGTCTCCCCCCCCCCCCCCCACACACACACCATCCGTAGGTTATCAAGAATCAATTTCCGTTTTCGGTTTAACACTCGCACACCATCAGCTTGCCGCCTCCCACACTTTGACAAGTTGCGTTTGGCGGATATGAAAACTGGACATATAATACAGACATCGGCATCCGACCGGAGGCGAATATATATTCTAGATCTATTTCGAATAACCTTTTGAATTGAAAATGCGGAGGTTTTCAAGGAAATACCGAACGTAGTTTATGTTAATATAGTCGAAAGTTTAGTGGAGAGAGTTTGTTATAGTTAAAGTAGTAGTAGAGAGATAGTTAGATTATGGGAGGTATAGTGGACAGAAAATTAAATCGTGGCACGTGTGTACATGCTGTTTGAGTTTTACACCACAAAAGAATTTTCCAGCTCGAATTTCTGAACTTCGATATTTACAAAATGTAGTAAGTCCTTATAATTTGACATGCTGTAAAGCGACTTATCGTAAGCTCCGAATGTTTCGTCTTTCAATCTGCATTTGTGAAGTATATCTTTTGTTGTTATTCGTTCTTTCACTCCAGAGTGAACCTCAAGGTTGGTTGGTTGGTAGACATATATATTCAGGTTTGTGTGCTTGGTCAGCGACCTGCTTATAAACCTTCGTCAAGTAAGACAGACACAACAGACAACACACACACATAAGTGGATCCATCTAATTTTTAGAGACAGAGGCCAACTAGAGGATCCCCAGAATTGGCTTGTCACCCCCAGAATTATTGATTTGGTATGGGAACTTAGAGGACTTTCCAACAGATTTAACGAGCACGTACTCCGCATATACTCGGTAGGTCTCCAGTGGTACCGGGACTCGATCGCAGGACCTTCCGATCCCGAGACCGAGACGCTGACCACTAGGCTCACTACGGCCCCAACCTCAAGGTATTTGACAATAAATAACTGATTTATCATACACGGAAACTAATCGAGTAGTTACTATGTATCCCATTTTAAAACAAATATCTTAACACGTTCACGTCGTTGTCGATTTTAGTTTGTTTTTCTGTGAGGCGGCGCTCAAATTAATGCGGCGCTTCATCTGGCGGCACGCGATTTTTGCCTGTTCACACCCCTTAGAGCTAATCGCATTAGTTTTGAAACCACAACTTCCGCAGAAGTATTGGATTGCCATGTGGTCCCATTTTCACCAGGTAAGGGAATCATCATAACTTCAATTTAAGACAAAATTGAAAAGAAAATAACATCCGGTTATTTAATTATTAATTGATAAAGTTTTGAAATAGTGTCGCCATCTGTTGTATATTTTGGGGCATTTTACAACTTCAAAAATATATAATTAAATAACTAGATAACAATTTCGTTTCAAATTTGTTTCATTTCTATGGTATGTTTATTCCCTTACCTGGAGAAAAATGGCTAACATGGTAAAGCAATACTTCTGCGAAAAATGTAACTAAACTAAACAAACATATCTATAATAATAAAAGAAATAGTCTGAGTGTCTGTGGGTGTGTCTGTTTGTTTTCGGATCGTAAAAGACCTACTTATACTGCCCTCAGAAATTCGAAATTTTTAAGATAGATTCCCTTTAATACCAACGTGTGCACCTGAGGCTTAATTTTTTCATTCATTTATTTTATTCTTTTGCCATTACTTTCAGAAACTAAATTCATTATATGAAAAATAATTGACATGTTTCAAGTGACGTAATTCCGCCAGTCTTCATTCCCGGATTTCATTGTGGGTTTATTTGATGATTTTTTCATTGATTTTTCTGTTGACTGCATGTATGCATATTTAAGCAATAAATGTATAGTTAAGCTATTACTGAACTATGATGGTTAATAAAAGCCATCGCACTAGTGCTATAGTGTGTCTCAAAAGTTTAGACAAAAGACATTTTGTGTCACAAAATTTCACTGAAAAGGTTTATTTAAATTTTTTTTGGGTAGTAAGGATAAGGCAAGTATATATAATTAAAAATTGCACGAATCGCAAAGAAAACAACCAATAATAAATATTAATTGAATTAATTGTAAAAAGTTCCCAAAAAATCTGTCTCATAAATATAGACAAAATCGATTTAATGTCATTTAATGATCTAATTTCGCATTTTTTTGGCTAGAATTGTATTTCTGTTTGATATGATGATTTAAAAAACACATTTTACCGTTGAATTTTAACCATTTTGTACCATTCCTGGTCCAATTACATACCAACAGCCAATATAGCCGTTTTAGCTTTTTTAAGGGGAAATATTGCTGGCGATTTGCGTAATACATATCCTAATTAGATGTAAATAACGAATATATGCCTAACACAATATTATCGATAAGTTTTACCACCGATTCATGCATTTGAAGACATGTAATATGGCATTTTCTGGTAAAAAACGTAAATTTTTAAAATTTAAAATTTCCAAAAAGACAAAAAAATGGTCAGTTGTGCACCTTAACACGATGTAGAGTTTGCCTCTCTTTCCAAAAAGTCAAAAAATTCCCAAATTTTAACCCAAACCCACCCCCATAAGATTCGATATTTCTCCTCAAATTTGCTTTTCTCGAGTTTGGAAACACCGGTTTTTTTCAAACCGGTGAAAAAGAATCGGTTTAACTGATAAGAAAAAAACCCGGTGAAGACCGGTTTTAAAAACCGATTTTTTTAAAAACCTGAATGGTTGGTTGGTAGACATATATTTTCAGGCTCGTGTGCTTGGTCACAGGGACCCGCTTTAAAAAAACATGAATGAGCGTACACGTTTTCGGCAGCCTATTTCTTGCCTCCTTCATTGAGCTTTAGCACAGCCAATTACGCCTCGTAATTTAGAAACCTGGTCAAGTGACGAGGACGACACCTGAGCGGGCACCTAACGGAACTTCGAGCGACATCGTGCGCTAACGACTTTCGACTCCACAAATTTAACGAGCACGTATATCGCAGTGTACTAGGGCACTCCGGTGATTTTTAGAGGATTTTTTTCCACCAGCACGAATACGTCTATAGCATGGCTAGGACAACGACAGAACCAAGAACCTTCTCGGTGAGAGGCTCCCCCCCCCCCGGCTATATATAATTATACATTATTCGAGCAAATCAAGACTGATAGTGTATTATAATCGGTGGTGAGTTTTACGCCTCACCTTTTCCCTAATCACGAGGCGTTTCCTCGTAATTTTTGCCTAAAATATTTATCGCACTATTTTACTTCACACATTTTAGGCAGACATTTCGAAGTTAGATTTGAAATATTCGAGGAACGAAATCCTTAATATTCAAACATTCAATCAATTTAGGCATTTAAAGTTTCAATTAGAACTCGGCCGTATTTCTCACTTTTTTTAAAACCCTTTCACTACTAAAACGGCCCTTACGACCGTACGACTAAGGATTCGATAATGATATTCCTACCACATATTACGAGGTAACAAAAATCCTGCTTAGCGAAAGGGTTACAGTTGTAAAAATCTCGAGTAGAAGCTTCCTAGGAGTTTTGCTCCATTTAAGTCATGAGACAGGAAAATGGAAATAGAAAATCAAAGAAAGGAAAAATATTTCAAAAACTGAATTAGAAAGAAAAACTAAAAATAGTTATAAAATAAAAACGGAAAATGTTCGAAACACTCAAAAACCGTTTTGGATTCTGCTTTCACAACAAAAGTTTAAAAAAGGGAAAAGAACTAGAAACCGGAAAATAATTTCGTTAATTAATTTCTCAGCAAATATTAAATATTTATTGTTTGTTAAGCATTATTAGGTTACAAATTTCAGTTTAATTTGTTTTTAATATTTATCATTATAAAATCGAATTAAAAAAAACAAGGTTAAAAAAAAGTTTTAAAAAAACTAGGTTTCTCTAAAAAAGTTCATAAAGCACCGATTTTTTAAAAAATAAAAAGTTAACATGTTATCAAAAGGCCCCCCGGTGACCGAGAGGTGTAAGCGACGAGCCTCTCACCGAGAAGGTTCTTGGTTCTGTCGTTGCCCTAACCATACTATAGACGTATTCGTGCTGGTGGAAAAAAATCCTCTAAAAATCACCGGAGTGCCCTAGTACACTGCGATATACATGCTCGTTAAATTTGTGGAGTCGAAAGTACCGACGGCGTTTGCGCACGATGTCGCTCGAAGTTCCGTTGGGTGCCCGCTCAGGTGTCGTCCTCGTCTCTTGACCAGGTTTCTAAATTACGAGGCATAATTGGCTGTGTTAAAGCTCCTGAAAGAGGCAAGAAATAGGCAGCTGAAAACGTGTACACTCATTCATTCATGTTTTTTAAGCGGGTCCCTGTGACCAAGCACACAAGCCTAAAAATATGTGTCTACCAACCAACCAATTATTCATATTAAAAAAAAAAATCGGTTTTTAAAACCGGTTTTTGAGTATCCTTACACCGGTTTTTTTCTTATCAGTTAAACCGATTCTTTTTCACCGGTTTAGAAAAAAAAACCGGTGTTTAAAAACTCGAGAAAAGCAAATTTGAGGAGAAATATCGAATCTTATGGGGGTGGGTTTGGGTTAAAATTTGGGAATTTTTTGGCTTTTTTGAAGGAGAGGCAAACTCTACATCGTGTTAAGGTGCACAACAGACCATTTTTTTGTCTTTTTGGAAATTTTAAATTTTAAAAATTTACGTTTTTTTACCAGAAAATGCGTCATTACATGTCTTCAAATGCACGAATCGGTTGTAAAACTTATCGGTACTATTGTGTTAGGCATATATTCGTTATTTACATCTAATTAGGATATGTATTACGCAAATCGCCAGCAATATTTCCCCTTAAAAAAGCTAAAACGGCTATATTGGCTGTTGGTATGTAATTGGACCAGGAATGGTACAAAATGGTTAAAATTCAACGGTAAAATGTGTTTTTTAAATCATCATATCAAACAGAAATACAATTCTAGCCAAAAAAAATGCGAAATTAGATCATTAAATGACATTAAATCGATTTTGTCTATATTTATGAGACAGATTTTTTGGGAACTTTTTACAATTAATTCAATTAATATTTATTATTGGTTGTTTTCTTTGTGATTCATGCAATTTTTAATTATATATACTTGCCTTATCCTTACTACCAAAAAAAATTAAATAAACCTTTTCAGTGAAATTTTGTGACTCACAATGTCTTTTGTCTAAACTTTTGAGACACACTATATTAGTGTTTTATGTCTTTATTTTTTCGCCAAATACGTTGCCAAACTCTTCAAATTATTAACTAAAATTCGACAAATAGGCAATTTCTTTTATAAATATTTTATAAGCTGGTCGGTTGTTCGAAGGTCATTGTGTTGCTGTATAATGGGTGTGGGTAGCTATATCTATTTTCTCGCCAAATTATTTCCCAAATCGCGTAAAATGAGCTAAAAGGTTTTATGTATTTATGAGGGAATTGTGATGACATTTATGAGTGCATTTTATAGCGTATTTTTCATTTTGGAATTTTAAGGCAATGAAATGAGATTTTATAATTTATAACGAGCGGAAACAATAATAAGTTTATGATCCTATAACAGGGTATATGGTACACATATTTGGAATCTATTTGATATTTTTTTTATTCCGTGCGAAGAACGGATATAAATTTGCTAGTAAATAATAATTAATAACTTTTATAAATAATAATACGTGTTTTTACTGGTTTCTGGTTTTATTCGTAGTTACTGGTATTTTGAAGTCCCAAAATGACTATATGATGTTATAACTGTGGTATTATCGAAGATATTAGAATGGCTCTTATCCACGAAGAGATATCTCGAAGTGACGACCAACTTGCTTCGGCTTATATACAACAATATCCACTGTTACAATTTAGATCATTGGTATTGATGCAGTAGTAGTAAATCTGTGTAATCTAGCGTGGGTGTTATTTGAGGGTGCGTGTGCAGCGTACCGCTACATTAACATATTTTTCATTGTCCATCGTATTGTCCGCCTGCTATAACTTAGCATCAAAAATATTTTGATTTTGGAAACGTCCACTTTATAAAAAGGTAGAGAACCTAAAGGAGGCAGGGTTGCCAATTCCATGGTGTTTGACTAGCCTGTGGATTTTGGGGTTGGTTTGGTTGGAAATAATGTGTCACACTAAAACTACACATAGGTTATTAGTGAAAGGAGGATTAGAGTTAACTGCTGAAGGTCGTCATCAATCGCACGTGCATTTCTTTTCTATCTTGACTTGATCGTCAATAGATTTGTATCTGTAGTATGTATTATTTACCATATTCAATATCACTTCGGGGAACGCTATAAGTTAAAAAGAAATAGCTATGCAAAATTAATAGTGAACCCATGCAAGTTCGAACTGCCTACAGTTGATATACTGTTTCTAAACTTTAAAGAAATATGCACCTGTAAAAGCAATGAAGCGCCAAATATAGTAACTCTGGGCTGAAACCAAAATCTTCCTGACCCCTTTTCGTTTTACGAGTGATAGTTTGGACTCGTCTAAAACACACGTCATAGACGCTAAGAAGTGGTGGGAGGACTATACTGCCGTCAATGTGTACCCAATAATAAACTAACTGGTAAGAAACGACGCTAGTATGTAAATAATACTAATAACGCATATCTCTCTTTTACACACAGGCGTCCAGATCACACGACTGTCTATGCCCCGGTGGGTGCAAAACGGAACGGAGGATTCCGTGGTTCTGGACTGCGAGTACAACTACTCGGAGGAAGACAGGCGGCTTGTGGTGAAGTGGTTCCTCAATGATGACCCGGAGCCCATCTATCAGTGGATACCCGAACTCGAACAGAGGTACACATTTCGTCCATACTTACTCAAAAGGGTATTTTTTTATAGTTACTACCCTCATACCCATGTAGCGGCCTCAGTAACCCACGTCAGTCTACCTTAAGGATCCCTCAAGGTGGAGATGAGTTACCTCGGCTTATATACTACTATTTCTGATGTTATTCAGGATACTGGTAGGAAAGCAGAGGTAAATCTGCGCCCCCTAGCGAGTGGATGATTGATTCAGGTTCACAGTATCCATTCGGAATCGTCTTGAAGCAGTGTCATCTGTTCTTTTAACCCTTTTAAGCTAGGAATACATGGAGGGACAGACCAGGGACAGAACATGTGACAGACATCGCCATACTCTTCGCTCACTTCGCCAAACATCCCCACTATTCTTCCAAGACGTTGCCGAAAGTATTTGCACCCATTAGTGATTGGTTTGAAGTGACAAGTGTGCGTCCAAAATTAATCATGGACGAGTAAAAATGCTTTCGGTAACGTCTTGGAGAAATAGTGGCGATGTTTTGCGACAGTCAACATGTCCTGTCCCCCCCGTGCATGGCGAGCTGTAGCAACGATAACTTACCAGGAGATAACGGAACTGTGGCGGTTCACCACACACGCAACCGCAATTTACCATCAACAACTAGGTGGCGCTTTTTAACCATCTCGTTCCTACCACTATTCTTGATTACAACGTTTATAGTAGTATATAAGCCGATGTAACTCATCTCTACCTTGAGGATCCTTTTGGTAGACTGTGGGATACTGAGACCGCTGCACAACATATATTTATGCCCTTGATATAGTTAGAGAAATATTTAACTGTCAAAAGGCACAATGGATATTTTATACCCTTAGGAGTTTTTTTAAAACTAATAGGCTTATGTGTCTGATTGTTTTCAAAGTGTGCCAAACCTTTAGATTTGATTAGAAAGTCACTCGATCAACTTCCGCTCTAAAATTTACCTACGGCAGAGATACCCCTATAACCATTCTTGAAATGTGTCGTCAATAACTCGCTCTTGCTCAAAAGTTAAAGTAATTGAAGAGCTTACTGGAAGAACGTGCTAATTGACATTTGTGAAAAAAGTGAGATTTTTGTGTCAATGATCACGTTATTTCCTCCTTTAAAAATACCAAGATTCCTCCTTTTCATAAACTTTAAGTTAGCTATATTTTTCACCTTTTGTAAGTGCCGCTTTTAACCTATCAAAGCGCAAATGAAAAAGCTTATTTTCACCTTTTTGTCACTTAGCATGTTCTTCCACTAAGCTCTTCAATTTATATATGACATAAATGTTTTATTTGTGTACTCACAAGTGCTATTATTATCTAATTACAGGTACGCCAGCGACCGCGTAAAAGGCAAGCTAAACATGGACTACATGGTGAGTCCAAGCTCTAGACACACGCGTTACCGAGCCCTCAACCTGATGCGGCCCACCACCGAGCTCAGCGGCCGGTACTCGTGTCACGTGGTCTCGATGCTCTCCCAGGACGCCGAGGAGCAGGTCATGGTCGTCTACGGTGAGTAGTATTTAAAAGGATTTATTTGAAATTGTGCATTGGTATAGCATACGGACGTTTGTTTGTTGCTCTCTGCTTAAGTTTGTATAAATGAAAAATGTAAGACAAATGAAAGCCGTAATGTGGTGCGAATTATGACAAGTGGAAACCATAATAGGGGGGCGATTTGATGTTGAATCATTGATGTTGAACGTTGAGTGTGCATCGTGTCCGAAAGGAAACACCAGGGTTTCGGGAACAGAACTTTAATTAACTAACATGGTAGTTAGGAACAAGGGGCGTTGCAACAACTCCTCTCGCAATATATAATAACAGAGTCCTGCTGTTAAGCTAAGTGTCCACGTGCAAGAAAAATTGCACAAGTTTCATGCAAGAAACTTGCTTGAGTATTTACATGGAGCTTGCAATTTTTGTTGCGGCAAGGCTCTGCAAGATATTTTATAGCTTTCCTGCACGTTTAACTTGAAGAGTAGTGTCCACGATAGTACTCTGCAACCGTGGTTTGTGTCAGTTATAAACATAAACAGTAATCGAGATCGTCCATTCCATCGCCATTCGCCATGACCAAAAGGAAAGCTGTCGCTTTAATATTAATTGCTCCTACAATTTAAAATCAAAATGCCCGTAAAATACGCAAGTGTTGGAGAAGGATAGGGTTCTGAAAGGAAATGAACTAGGATTTTTTAGAAAATTATTTATGTAATTATCTATAGAGGATCCTCAGCAATTAAAAAAATATCTGTATGTCGGCATCCTATTTGGAAACTTTTTACTGAAGATGAAGACCAAACTTGTGGCAGTAGGAGAATGCGTCGAAACCATCCCCCCCCCCCCCACCTTAAAAACAAAAGTAGAAGCTATTATCACACGTATATTCCAGAGATCAAGAGCAAGCAAAACAAAAACAACCATGCACCTAGCTCCACAGTTTGCAATAAGCTTGCAAGAATTTCCACTCTGTTGGAACCGAGCAAGTTGAGTTGCACAAACCGGTTACACTTCAATTTCTTCTAGCTGCAATATTGCTGAGAGTTCCTGCTATGTGACTTGCTGGGATGTATATACACGTGCAAGACGGGTTGAAATCTTACTTGCAAACTTGCAACTTACTAACTTCAGAACAAGTTTATTGTTTCCTTGCTCGTGTGACACTAACCCTTTACAGCTAACACAGGTGTTATATCTGGTTTTATCAGCCGGCTGTTTTTCTGTTTTACCCAAATCTAGAGTCGCTTCACACCAAACTTAAAATAATCACAAAACTTGAGCTGAATACACTTGCGACCTTGATTGAAAAAGCCCGAAGCTCTAGAACGCCACCACGCCGATTATCGACGCTCTTTCAAACCCTGATCCGTCCTCTCACCCACGACCCGAGCTCCAGCGGCGGGTAACGGTACTCGTGTCACGTGGTATCGATGCTCTCTCAGGACGCCGAGGAGCAAGTCATGGTCGTCTATGGTGAGTAGACCACGTCATGAGATTGATTTGAAATTGAGCATTGGTATAATATCAGGACGTTTGTTTGTTCCTTTTTGTTTAAGTTTATAGAAATAATGTGAGAGCCGTAATGTGATGCAATTTATGACAAGTGAGAGCCATAATGTGGTGCAATTTATGACAAGTGAAACCCATAATGTAGTACAATTTATCACAAGTGAAAGCCATAATGTAGTACAATTTATGCTGGAACAATTCATCCATTAATGACGATTGGCAAGAAAATTCGCCACGCGAAAATAATCTTTTTGCTGAAGTTTATTTAAATAAACAAAACATGAGACACATGACGACCTTAGTCCTGAGCGATTTTAAGACACATGATAAAAAGAATTTTTAAAAAAATCTTAGACTTACGTTTTATTCGGAAATGAAAGCGTTAATGGTTTTTGTTAAGGAGTTAACCCATTTACGTCCAAAAGCAAAAATACGATGAGATTATAATACAAATAAACAAGTAGGTTTGTAACAGAATCTGTCACTTAACCCGCTTCCACACAACAGTTGTTTTTAACAGGTAAAAAGGCGCCAAACATTAATTCTATGTTAAACATTTACATGCTAAATTTGGCTAGTTTCATTTATTTTATTTCGAAAATTCAATAATTATTACTTATCGTTTGCAAAAATTAATTTATATTTCAAAGAATAAGTATGTAATATTCCTCGCTATTAAATAGAATAAAAACATTTCATATCAACATACAAAAAATCTCGTAGTAAAATATATTTGACGTCATTTCAAACTGATCGATGTCTCAAAAATAAATTTATTTTAATTTATTGTCTAAAAGAATTAAAGCTTTTCGAGCGATTGTTGCGAATGGCAATGGTGATTTAATTCCAATAAAAATGGCTTCCTATGCATTTCAAATGAGCATCAAACTTTGCAGTTTTTTATATAATTAAAGTACTTCGAATTCTTTTCTGAAATTTTCAATGTCTTCTAATTTCGATGCGCTGAATTGTTTGACATATCACGATTATAATACCTTCCACTTTTTACGTTATAAACGTAGTGTGGCAGCTAAAACCATAATGAGAGTCAATTTATGTAGTACAAATTCAGTTGAAATGAAATGCGAATTTTAAAAGTATCAAGTAAACATAATTTCATCGGGTGTCAATGGTATTCACAAATGGGTCGTTAGTAGATTAAAAGCATCATTCCTTTGAGGATATATTTTCCCTGTCTCCGTCGTAGTTTCTGTTTAATGGGAATTTTCATCGTTGGGTATGTTTGGCGAATATTTTATTAATAAAACAGTCCAATTTTTAAAATCATATTAAAATAGAAAGTTTTATTTTTAATTCCCTGATATGCTTCTGCCTGGAATAAGAGATTTGACTTTCTATAAATAAGCATATTTGGTTTGAATCTTTTGTTGTTGTTGCTGATCCCTGTTGCCCTGCAGAGCTAGACCAGGTCTATGATATTGCACACTCTCAAGAAATCAATAACCAACAATGGTCGCTCAAGAAGATCTTCTTTTTCGAGTCCCAAGCACTCAAGGATGTGCTCCAGAGTGGCTTGGCCTTTGGAACACTAGGTACAATTTGGGAATTCCTTTTCTTTGTTGTTATATGTCAATGTTCTTAGGTGGCCACTACGAAATCGTGTTATGATCGTGAATCGTGTTCGAATCTGTTTCGGCATATATGCTCTACGAATTTGGGAATCGGCTTTCAACAAAAAAAGATGATGCAATCAGCCTTCGTATCGTTTAAAAAGAAAAAAAAACAGATACATATATTATCCCCCCCCCCTTTATTGTTGTCTGTCACTGAGTTTACCACCCGGGGTTATGGCGTTAACTTAGGTATCATATAAACAAATCACGCAGGACAAAGAAATCCCTTAAATAAATAACTCGGTATATATGGAACTAGTTCACATTAATATTCCGTGTGTATAGTCCTGACGCCGCGTACGATGTCCCAGTAAGGTTGCGTTGGGTGCCAGCTAAAATGTCGGCCTCGTTACTTAACAGCTGATCCAAAAACTACACTGCTCAAAAGAATTAGGGGAGCACTTTGCGTACTTTTGTTTACCCTTTCAATTCCAACTTCTTATTTTTTGTTATAGAAATCTAAAATTAGTGAAATATATTCATTATTTATCCAGAATGAAATGGTAAAAAACAGGGAAAAAGAATCTTAATTTTTTAACTACAATTTAAGAGGGAAAATATTGGAGTTATAGCGTTTGAATAAATTATTACAATAAATTTTTTAAAAACTTTATTTGTAGAAAAAAGGTAAAATCAATTTTTAAGCAGCTAAGAATGCAAGCGTGAAGAAATAGGGTCAATTTATTAACAAATTTTTTTGGGGGTGAATTTTATTTTACTATGTTTTTCATATTTTCATTTTAAAACAAACATTATTTAATTCTTCAAAAGACATGATTCTTCCATCTCACCATAAATAAGTGCGAGCTCAGCTTAGTAAGAAAAAAAAAATTGGAAGCTGATGATACCAAATGGAACAAATTGAGGGTGAAAGTGTTTAAACCATGGGTTCCCCTAAATGTTTTTAGCAGTGTATAAGGCCCGTCTCCAATAGCTCTCGTGGGGCTATACCCAGGTAGCACAACAATGTTGGCCGACATTCTACCAACATCGGTAAATATTGACAGATGTCGGTAGATGTTGTGCTACCTGGGTAATGCATCGTTAATTCAACCAAACCTTAAAGTTGTCTTTCGTGTAAGATATGTATCCATCTAAAATAACTTCCAAAGAGCAAAAACTATTCTTTTCCCAACAACAGATAAACTAAGACAAATTTTAAATATATCATCTAAAATGTAGCGCGGGACCTGCTTGTAAGATATAAATTGTAGCATGTTTGCTAAGAAAACATAGGGCGCTAAGTATTTAATTCGCTTCTAAGGATTTATTTGTAATTGTTTAATTGCTGACATTGAATTACAGCCTGCAAATTCCTGCATTTATTTACTTTGGTTAAATTCCTAGAATTTCGGCAAATTCCCAATTACATTCCAGTAGATTGCAGAGAATTAAATTAATTTAATTAAGTTTACAAGATGTCTGAAATCTTCCGTGCAAATATTGCCAATTAAATTATTTACTTTAATGCTTTAATTAAACTTAATTTTTGGGTATTTGTCATTTTGTATCTAAATCACTCCTGAAATGAATTAAAACTTTATTTGGAGCAGAACTGTTTATATTTCCTAGAAAATGACTTATGGCTAATGTAATTTATTCAAATTGGAGAAGTATTAAATGCAATCCTGGATTTGATTAGTTTTTACTGTATTAATGCTCTCTGTCTATTAATAATTATCTCTGTCTATTAATAATTAATCTGTCTATTAATAATTTTAGTTAACATGCAGCAAAAAAATACTGTTTAGAGTTAGCAATCTAACCAATTATTATGGTTTTAGTAAACACGAGCATAAAATTTAAATTTACACACAATGGGCTTCTTTCTGATGACGTAATTTCTTCTAATTTGCATTCCTGCTCTTAACTCGATCGGCACTTCGATTGGTGCTTTGTTCCCACGTGATATTGTTTCACCAACTAGGCTCGAGAAATAATTGTTTTTCATTCAGCATTTCTGTTGCCTCTCAAGACCTAAACGTCTTCACTACTTAAAAGAAGTTTCGCAAAACTAGTTATATATTGCTATAGTACCTCCTACACTCTTAAAACAAACGAGCGGTTTTAACTCGGTCTGAGTTAATTTCCACTCCTTTCCGTGCTGGAAATGCACTTCTCCTATAGGAGTGAATTTCACTCTTTTTCGGAGTGGGTAAAAGAAATAAAAGAAAACAATCTGCGTCCTACACTCTTAAAACGAGCGGATTTAACTCAGTCTGAGTTAATTTCCACTCCTTTCCGGTGCCGAAAATGCACTTCTCCTATAGGAGTGAATTTCACTCTTTTCGGAGTGGGTAAAAGAATAAAAGAAAACAATCTGCGTCCTACACTCTTAAAACGAGCGGTTTTAACTCAGTCTGAGTTAATTTCCACTCCTTTCCGGTGCCGAAAATGCACTTCTCCTGTAGGAGTGAATTTCACTCTTTTGTTTTAAGAGTGTACAATGCGCCCTCGTAGTGAAACTGTTATTGCTCTTTATCTCGGGTCCGGGTTCGAATCCTGGTTAAAACTTGGTTGTAAATTGAACTATCTCAAGTCTCATAGATTTCCCCCTCTTTTTTTTAGTTTCATCATAAGGCTGTGGATAATTATGAAATATTAGCTCATTCTTGATATTATATAAAAAAAAGTGTGAAATTACGTTCAAAATCGAAGTTTTTTACTTGATATAAGTATAATTAATAAGTATAAAACATTTAATTATTAAAAAAAACTAATTATTTTTAACATTTTGAAAAATTTACAGATATCTGCAGAATGTAAGCAATGCTTTTAAGTTGAAAAAAGTCTAAGTCCAAAAATCTTCAAAATATCTGAAGAAATTGGCAGTTTTTCAAATCTGAAGTTTTATTCTGTAGATTATTTGAAGATTTTTGAAGAAAATCTGCAGATCTTCACTTTTCTGCAGATTTTTTGTAGAAAATTTTTAGCTGGGAAGTCGTTAAAAATGTTTTAAATTATTTACGATTTAACTTGATAAGTCTAATTTTTCCGAAAATGTACCCATATTTAAAACTAAAACTGCGCCAAAATTTCAAGTCGTTGCAACCCTAAAGCTGAAATGCATTTTCCAACTTCCAAGTGAGATTCAAAGCATCTACTAAATAGAAGAAAAAAAAAACATCAATAGAGGATAAAAAAAAATCGGCGTTTTCTTTACGCCCCTAAAAAAATTCTCTTCAACATGTACCAAAATTCAGAAAATGGAGATTATGGCGGAGTAAAGGAGAAAAATATAGTTTTTTCAGATGCAAGTCTAGGCGCCCCAGGGCATAGAACAAAGTACACTAGCCCTCCCCCCGTGCTCTTTATTCGGGGCTTAACTTTTGAAGACACTACCCCCCCCCCCTCCCCCATCTAACTTCGACACTATGTATTGTGTCGTATGTGGTTCTATTTCTAGGGTTAGTACTTTAAAGTACTTTAAAGTCGCCAAGTGGATTGAGTTGTTGGTTAACAGTTATTTCAGTCCCAGTGTGCCAGCACCGTTATGAACCATAATTGTAAAAATAAGGCTGACATCACGATGAAACAAATATTTTCAATAAAAATTTGGATCGATTGCTTTGTTTAAAATGGCATAGACGGTCAGAAATTGTTTCTAAGTATGCCAAATTGTCATTGGACTGAGGAAAATATAAATATCTTTTTGTGAAATCTTTGAATGTCTATTTACAAGTTTAGACTTAAATACTTTAAAGTCTCAGTGGTAATTTGTGAGCCCCCACCGCCCCCCCGCATTGTCGGTTAACCCAGTTAACCCTTTCAGTCCCAGTGATGCCATTTTGCATCATCATGTTTCTGACCATAATTTAAAAAAAAATAATGGGGCTGACATCTATTGGGATTGATAAGAAATATTTTCTAATAGAACAAGTTTGAAGAATCGAATGGTGTGCTTTTTGATATTATAAATGGCTATAGACGGTCAGAAATTTGTTTCTAAAATGAGGATGCCAAATTGTCATTGGGACTGAAAGGGTTAAAAAAATAATGAAATACTCTTATTTTAAGTTGAAAGTCTTTGAAATGTCTCATTTTACAAGTTGCTCAATAAATTGAAAATATAAATGGTAAAGTTTATTTAGTTAGTGAGTGAATGACTACATATGTAATTTAAAGCGGACAGCTCAGTTAAAAATGTTGGTGAAAGTGCCCACCTTAAATGAATTAAGTTTTATTGATTTTTTAAGAACTTTTATTAATATTCTAAAATTGAATGGTAATTATAAGTCATTTATTTTAAAGATATGTTATTATCAAGGTACTATTTAATTATCTACACATTGTTTAAAAAAAACGTTATATTCTTATGTGATAGATTAAGTTAAGCTGCTAAATTGATCTTATTGTAATTATCTTTCAAACTTGCAACATTAACAGAATATTCTTAAAACAGGATTTTCCAGGAAATTAAAATACAAAATCCAACATCAAAAATTCTTAGCTGACTAAACTCCAAAATGTGCATTCAATAACACTCAAATATTGGAATAATACCAACGATAACCCGCCTAACATGGTAACCTTTTCCTTAAAACCCCGAAAGAAAGCGAAGCTACACAGGGAAAAAAGTCCCTAAATCTCTCTCTTTGAGGGAAAAAGAGCGTTTATTCTTATCTCTCTCAGTCCCCCTCACAACATCCACATAAAGGGCGGGGAATCTATGCTTAGGCAAAGGTTTGTAGATGCGTTCTTAAGGGCATGGCAAATTGGGTTCTTTTCAGCGAGTAGTTGGGCACAATTATTATTTTGGGATTATTTTATAACTTTTACTTGTTACGTTGCAACCCAGTTTCCCAGCAAGAATTAAAAACTATATAAGGTAGAGACATTTATTAAGTAAAAACATTTAAAAATGTAAACATTTATTAAAGTAAAAATTCATTTGTTAAAAGTTCCTTTGGAAAACACAATAAATAGATATTTCATCATTCACCAAAAAGCAGCAGCAGCAGATCGACCAATATTTAAATAAGTAAAACTTTCTTTTAACGAACACGCCAAAACAACACTTTCTTCATGAACGACAAAAAGCAGTTTCAGTCGCATAGGAAAAACCAGTCAGTTTCTTCAGACCTCTGGACCCTCTGGTCCTCTAATCAACACTCCTGTTTTCAAAATCGTAGTGTGGTTTGTGCGAAGTTGTAGTTAGTGTTACTGTAGTTTATTCACCTCTCTTGGTAGGTGCTCCGTATGTGAATCAGCACTGCACCTAATATCACCAAGTTCAGGAGTAGTACAGTTCAAGGCAGTTCAAGTACAGTCCAGGATAATATTTTATACATAACATACTTAAGTGTAATGATGATAAAAATTAAAGAAGATTTAATTTTTAAATTAATTATTTTTCAATCAACCCCATCAGTCTCATTTCGATAAAAACCTTTGGTTAGATGTTAAATAGTTCAATAACGGAAGTAGACAACGAAATTCCGCCTTAAATTACAACCTTTTTTTAAAAAACCCGAAAGAAAACTATTTACAAAGAGAAAAAAGTGATACAAGGCAACTTTTAATGGAATTTAATCACCATTACCACTCACAAAATAGCTAGAGAAACTTTACTTACATCAAATAAAAATGTATAGGAAATCTGAATTTGTGATATTAACCAATTTGGAATGACGTAATAATATATTTCGCAATTTTCCTTGATTGTTCGTATTACTTGTACTGAAAAAGGTGCAAGATGTTGTATTATTTCTATTTTAATAAGCAGACGTATTTTTTATTTATATTTAAACCTTTACTAATTAATTTACAAGCATTTATTTGTTTAGTTACGGTCTGAAGAAAATAGATTGTTTCAATGATTTATGTTGCTATTAAACGTTTTACTTCTCTACAAGTGAGAGAATTTATACCTATTTATTCTTCGAAATAAAAGTAAGTTTATCAAACGATAAGCAATAAGCTATTGAATTTTCGATAAAAAATAGTTTGTTTAATATTTACGATTACAATTTTAATTTATAAAAAATGCTGTGTTTGGCCTTTTTTTTGGAAACGTATGAATTTGGTGTCGAGGCAGTTCTAAGTGACAGTTTCTGCTAAAAACCTACTTTTCTAAATACACAATTCGCTTTTAGAATAGTAATATCAAAGATCATATTTCATTTCTCAGACCTTGAAGTCGTGAACGCTGACGAGTTACTTTCTGCATTCTCATGCCATTATATAGGCTAGCGAACATTAACGTTAGATAGATTTGGAATAAAGCATTACAGCATACCAAATCATTATTTTCTTTTACGTCTATAGCAACCCTTTCTTAGCCTAAAGAAGGATCCGTCCTTAGCTCTCGCACAAGACGTCAAGATGTTTCTTTAAGACTTGGGATTTCAACTGTGGATTTTGTTTAGAATGGAAGGGTTTTTGTTGTTGTTTCTGTAGAGGGCGTTTTAAAAATGTTCTTCTACTTTACTTGGAAGTTGCTTTTGGGGAACTTTTGGGTTTCTTTGCTTTGGGTTGAGAGACCGATTTGATATTGAGGGCCATTTCTGAAAAGAAAATATATCGACCAACATATTTTTTTTTACCTTGAAAGATTGTTGTTTTGTTCTTAATATATCTATTTGGAATTGATGTATGGTTATGCTTAGATAAACTTAAGCAGAAGACTCATTTTTGAGTGTTTTTTTACCAACCATCGTTTAACAGTTAATAATAATTTTCTATTCGTTACTAATAGCACCGATTGCTATTTAATACGATAGCAAAATAATTATTTAATTGATTTTAGAAGAGTTTTTCATTATTGTAGTTTAAGATTTTTAGCTAATCAAATGAAACGTGACATTCATCAATTCATAATAAACAAAAAAAATCAAATTAAACTATGTTTAGAATGTTTTTTTAATGCATTCGGGGAGAATTCCGAATTTGTTCCCCAATTCCAATGTTCCATTTATTATTGCATGAACAAGGGAATCACTAGTGCGAATTACTAATAAAAAGTGCATGAAGTAATCTATGCGTGTAGCATGTCTATTTAGCTCTGTGCCACATATGTGCACACACATTGTGCACTGTACAGTGGAGGGTTAAAGTATAATGTACCTTTCTTAGCATTGAGAGTCTTTTCAAGTTTGGGTTTTCCTACTTAAGGTATACATACACACTAGAAAAGGCCAAAAATAACCAAATTAGGCATTTTTGGTTTTAAGTTAATTAGAATTTCCAATTCTTCTCTTTAAAATGATGTAAAGTTTGTACTGATACTCCACTCTAATAAAAAGTTACAGAGGTTTTTCTAATCTTCCAAACCATGAAAGTTAGTTAGTTCTTATAACCTTTAACCTCAATTTTCTCAAAACTTCATTTTTCTCATGTGTTACTTTGCTTAAACAATGATAACTAAAGTTAAAATTAACATTTTGTCAAACGAATGGTTTATTTATTTGTGGAATAAGTTGGGGGAGGGCGTGAACCTCAAAAAAGAAGATTTGGTATTTAAATTCATTTTATATTGCATGTCAAAGTTATTTTTTTTCTAAAAAATGGATTTTTTTAATGTTGCTTATTATAAAAAATTATAAATAAAAAACTAAAAGAGGCACAAACTTAAATTGAGGTTCATGCACTTCAGAATGAATTGGTGATTAATTTGCATGGTAATTGTATAGGTCTACACTCTTAAAACAAAAGAGTGAAATTCACTCCTATAGGAGAAGTGCATTTTCGGCACCGGAAAGGAGTGAAAATAAACTCAGACTGAGTTAAAACCGCTCGTTTTAAGAGTGTAGGACGCAGATTGTTTTCTTTTATTTCTTTTACCCACTCCGAAAAAGAGTGAAATTCACTCCCATAGGAGAAGTGCATTTTCGGCACCGGAAAGGAGTGGAAATTAACTCAGACTGAGTTAAAACCGCTCGTTTGTTTTAAGAGTGTAAGATATTTAGTTCTTGAGTTATGAGTGTTTAGAAAACATGCTAATTAATACATAAAATGATAATTAATTAATTAACGTTTTAATTTTTTTAAATATTTTTACACGTACCCTCATAAACTTATGAATTATATCAAATATAAAAAAATTGGATTTTTAAGTGAAATATTAGAGAAAAAAAAGTTCAAGTGTATACGTACACCTTAACTGTTTTTCAAAATTACGAAGCTTTCCCCTATAGTCTACTTAAGGGGAGTCGGCTAGGTGTTTGGGTCAAAAATGTCAATTTTCTGTTTTTCTTTTATTTTTAATCTTTATTTTTAATCTGCATATCTATAGCTTTAATTTAAGACCAAGATTATCGATTTCTATTTAGTAGTTTTCGTTTTATAAGCATTTTTTCAGAAACTCTGTCTAACAGTTCTTACCAATACCTTAATTTTCTTTTTGCGTTTCCTGAAAATTGAAATATAAGGTTTTTCAACAGTTGGGAACATTTTTCTCATGAACTGTAAAAGATATAAACATGTTTTGTTTTATTATTTCTTCCTCGTTAATAGCTCTTTGATTTAAACTGAGGAATTTTAAATATCTCTGCTCAAAAAAAAAGTTATATAACTTTGAAACGGATTTTTTTTTTGTTTTTTAATACATATTTTTAAAAAATCACAGAAAAAGTATTTTTTTTATACTGTGAAACATTCTCAGTTTAAATCAAAGAGCTATATGTGAGGAACAAACTATAAAAAAAATTCATAATAATATCTCGTATAGTTCTTGAGAAAATGTTCCTAAAGTTAGTAAAATTAACATGGGCGAGATAGAACCATCCGACTCCCTTTAAAGCTCAGTTAAACGTCCGTCAATGTAAACAAAATCCGAAAACAAAATTTTTTAAGAGGCAAAAAGGAACCTTCGACCATTTTTAAAGTTAAATATCTACACTGCTCAAAACAATTAGGGGGGGGGGGGGGGCACTTTGCGTACTTTTGTTAATTAACCCTTTCAGTTCCAACGTTTTGTTTTTTATTCTAAAAATCTAAATATTGTGAAATAGATTCATTATGCATATCCAGAATGAAAATTGTAAAAAACAGGGGGGGGGGGGGGAATTAAAATCATAACTTTTGAATAAATTATAACAATAATTTTTTCAAAACTTTATTTGTTAAAAAAAGTTAAAATCAATTTTTAAACATCTAAGAATACAAATATTTTATTTGACAAATATTTAATATTATTATATATTTATATATATTATTATATATTATTATTCATTTATATATTTTACAAATATTTAATTTTATTTTACCAATTTAGGGTAAATTTATTTCATATTTTTTTTTTTTTTTGGGGGGGGGGGGTGAATTTTATTTTACCATGTTTTTCATATTTTCATTTAATTAAAACAAACATTATTTAATTTTTCAAAAGACATGATTCTTCCATCTATCGATAAATAAGTGCGAGCTCAACTTAGTGAGAAAAAAAATCGCAAGCTGATGATTCCAAATGGAATCATTAGGGGTGAAAAGGTTTAAGCCATGCATTCCCCTAATTCTTTTGAGCAGTGTAGCATGCCACATTTTATTATGATTAAAATAAAATCAATTATTGTGTTAGTAAAAAATCATTTCATTATTATTAATATAGAATATAAAAAAATATTAGTCTTATGTTTCTCTAAACATTGTTATACTACAAAGCCAAATTTCTGTCGATTACAGCCAAGTTGTCTCTGAAAATGTCGACAGCACGTTTTTTGCATGACAAAGAGAAACCTAGTTCAGGGGTCATAATTCATCAAAGCCGTTATTATCCTCGTGACAGCAATTATTGTGTAATTGTGGCCGAAATCCAAAAGCGCTCCAAAAACTTGTCTTCCTGCAATTTGCGCTCGTGTTTTAAGTTCTTGTGTTTGCTTAAGAAAAGTATGAGTAATTATGACAACCCCCGTTTGATTTTAATCAAAGGAAAAAGTTGCCAAGTTTTTCGTGTACTTGTTTTAAGGCCTTCAAACGTGGAGGTTTCAATAGATGTAGATGATTCCGAGAGAATAGCATTGCAAAAAAATTGGTTTGAAACTGAAAGCCATAATCGCAGCTGCATTGCACCCCCGATTCTGTGGTAGATGCACTCGTGAAGTTTGCACACTGTTGTACTTGCATATGTATAGGGCGAGGTATATGCGGTAAAGATTGAAAAATTGATGGGGAGAGAGAGAAACTCGCACAGGCGACAATGGCGTGTCTGTTTTAAATGAATCATTAAAAATGGATAAGATTTCTATGGAGTGCTTCGGAAATAGATTTTCTTTTTTAAAATTTCAGATAAAAACCATAATAAATTAATTAATATAAATTTTGTAATCTATTGAAAATTGTTTTACTCTTAAGGGGGAATGGGCGCGCTGGACCGGGGGTCTACAAAACGAAAAAAACATCAGTGTTAATCCTATGGAGAAAAAAAATATTTTCTCTGCCACATTTCTCCGGCTGTATTGAATATTTTTACAAGCGGATTGTTTTATGTGATAAATGTAGCTGACTTACAGGTCCCGACCTTCCCACTTTTTGAAATGGGTTGGAATATTTTTTTTTAATTTTCAATAAATAATTTACATAAAATATTTGAAGTAATTTCAAAAAGTGGGAAGATAGAGACCTGTAAGTTATCTACATTTATTATTAAAAAAACCGTTTGTAAAAAATTCAATACAGCCGGAGAAATGTTTCAGAGAAAATAGTTTTTTCGCCATTGGATTAACACTGAGGCATTCGAGTTTGGAAACCCGTGGTCCAGCGCGCCCATTTCCCCTTAAGATTACTTTAACTTTAACATTATTAAAAAAAATTGAAACCAACTTACATGCTACAACTGCAGAACTGAACGAACTTGGTAATTTCTTTTAGTGGCCATCCTGCTTCAGTGGACTACTAACAAGAGTGTATTACACTTAATGGTACTCAAATACCACAGTTTATGGAATTTTCTATATATACCATAGATATCATCAGTTAAAGTATTAGATTGGCTGATCACGTGACCTCCAATGCTAAAGACGGGACGCGCATGGAGGCCTTTTAAGAGGGCAAAATTGCCAGTGTTGCTGCCATTTTAAGGAGAAAAATACTACGAAAAAATACCATTTAATTCTAAAATTACAAAAAAAAATACTAGAAAAGGATTTAAAGTCACTAAAAAGATTCCAAAATGCAGCTAGTATTTTTACGATATTTTTTTGTAATTTTAGAATTAAATGGTATTTTTTCGTAGTATTTTTCTCCTTAAAGTGGCAGCAACACTGGCCATTTTGCCCTCCCTCTTATTTGGCCTCCATGCGCGTCCCGTCGTTAGCATTGGAGGTCACGTGATCAGCCAATCTAATACTTTAACTATGATATCTATGATCTATACGCATATAATACGTGTGCAAAAAACCCGACACCCAAACCACGAATTATTTGGCTCTATTCTAAGCTGATCACTACAGTATCGCATTAGAAAATTAAGTATTTTAATTGAAAATGTGAAAAAATATTTCTTATTTTTTCATAAAAGTGTCTGCAGCTGTTCGAATAGTCTTTATTTATGTTCAACAATCTATTTTAATACGAAAATACTGAGTCTCAAATGAGCTTAAAATCAAAGCAGTTAATTTCATTTCGATATTGCTGTGTGTCCTACTTCACAATCTAATTTATAAGATACTAGCAAATTTATACCCGTTCTTCGCACGGAATAAAAAAAATATCAAATAGATTCCAAATATGTGTACCATATACCCTGTTATAGGAGCATAAACTTATTGTTGTTTCCGCTCGTTATAAATTATAAAATCCCGTTTCATTGCCTTAAAATTCCAAAATGAAAAATACGCTATAAAATGCACTCATAAATGTCATCACCATTCCCTCATAAATACATAAAACCTTTTAGCTCATTTGGCGCGTTTTGGGAAATAATTTGGCGAGAAAATAGATATAGCTTCCCACACCCATTATACAGCTCAAACACAATGACCTTCGAACAACCGACCAGCTTATAAATTATTTATAAAAGAAATTGCCTATTTGGCGAATTTTAGTTAATAATTTGGCGAGTTTGGCAACGTATTTGGCGAAAAAATAAAGACATAACACACTAATAGCTCTAGTGCGATGGCCTTTATTAACCATAATAGTTCAGTAATAGCTTAACTATACATTTATTGCTTAAATATGCATACATGCAGTCAACAGAAAAATCAATGAAAAAATCATCAAATAAACCCACAATAAAATCCGGGAATGAAGACTGGCGGAATTACGTCACTTGAAACGTGTCAATTATTTTTCAAATAATGAATTTAGTTTCTGAAAGTAATGGCAAAATAATAAAATAAACATTTTGAATTTTAAATGTTTTCGTTAAAAGTTTTATTTAATTTTTTCAGCCGATGGCATCAGGAAAGAGAAAAAAATGACCGGATTTGAGCGAAAGTGGTGTATTTTTTTCAGAAAATTCTAATTTTCTCTAAAAATGAAACAAATATGAAAAAACTAAGCCTCAGGTGCACACGTTAGTATTAAAGGGAATCTATCTTTAAAATTTCGAATTCCTGTGGGCAGTATAAGTAGGTCTTTTACGATCCAAAGACAGACACACAGACAGACAGCTCTTTCTTTTATTATTATAGATTATGGTTTTTTTTTATGGGAGGAATCATATATACTTGGAAATTTTCAAATTGCTTTCCATTTTTTTCTCGCTAATGATCTCTATTCTATTTTGCCTCTATGTCTTAATGATTTTAAAGTTTATAAGAACCGCTAATGGTTCCCAGTCAAAATGTATGATTTAAAATCTACGGTATAAATTCTTAAATATTCAATTAAGTTTTAAAACAATTTCACTTTTATTTAAGTCTAAAAAATGCTTCCAGCTTTTTTCTATAAACCCATATAAAAAATAATTTTTTTAACCATTCAAAACTATAATAATTTCGTTATTTCTACCTCCATTAATATTAGTCAAGTCTTCATTCTCTGCTAATTAATTATTCCGTCGTGAAATAATTAGTTAATTTTTTTATCAATTATATAAAAAAATAAAGAATTATTATCATTTAATTAAAATTTGTTTAGAAAATTAGACTGCTAATTAATTCAAATTTATTATTCGTCCACAATTGTCGAATATAAATATCAGAAAAGATTTGAGAAGATCAAAACTGTTTGTTTTAAATTGAAGTAAAAAAATGAAACTAAGTATTGAGTAAATCTAAGCAAATATATTTTATTGTGTTTTATTTTGTATGATAAGTGTCAAACAAGAGAAACATTGCCAAACTTGGTAACCCTTATCTTTGGCCAATTTAAGCAGTTCAACAACAAAAATGGGCAATTACGATAGCCGGCTAGTGTTTAGGAAGTTTTCTCTTTTCCAGAAATTTCGCCAGATTAATTTACGTCAAATTATTTTGGACTTTTATTAATTATGCCTCCAAAAACAAGAAATAATGTTACAGATACTTAACTTTAAGAGTGATAAGGACTTTATTCACATAGTTTTATGCATAATTATTTATTTGCGTGATCTTTCAGCATATTCTTTGTTTTATATATTTCAAATATGAGTAGTAAGTGATATTTTTTAAAATAAATTATTCGAAAATATATTAACACAATTTCTCGTTCGCTTTTTTTTTTACATAAAACTTAAAAGTAGAGGAAAAAGTTTTTCAGAGACGTTATTAAAAGGGAAGAAATACATGAATCGTTTTAAAATTCAGTATGTTTATACATTATATATTAAAATACAAAAATTAAATTTTTTTGTTTTAGTTTTTTCAAAATGGCAGCCGTAATAACTCATCTCCTGATACCCTCGCGGATAAAATTATCAATCGGCGGGAATTCTAGCTACTCCATAATTGATCTGAAATAAAAAAAATTATATTAAAATATTCATAAAACTTGCATCTTCTAGTTAAACCAATAAAAAATAAAATAAAAAGTTGAAAAATTGTAAATCGGCAAGCGTCAGAATAAAAAGTTCGATTTTTTTCAAAGGTTTTTGGGTAAAAAAAAACTGTAATCTTTAAAATTGATTTGGTATTTTTGAGGTTCAACTAAAAGATAATACTATAGAGAAGACGTATACCAAATTTTATAAGGATCGATTGAGAACTTCTTGAGTTATCGTTTCCGCCAATTTAAAAAAAGTAGTTTTGAGATAAACGTGCTTAAAGTTTTGACAAAGCCATCAAGCGCCGAGTCGAGTTTAAGCATTTTAAATGAGTTTTTAATCAATAAATAATGCGAATTTCATTATAAAAATTTGCAGGCATATTTTTGAGATGTTATTTTAACTATTTATTAAATAAAAAAAATCGATTTTTACATGTATTGCCCCCCTTACCAAAGTTAGTGGTGATTTTCTCGAATGTGACAAGAATTCAAAGGAAAAAAGTCAATAAATAAAACAAGAAATTTTGCTAAAAATACAGAGATAATTTATTAACACTCACAATTACGGAATTACAGTCCCTGGACAAATTATTAGACGCACTGCAAGATTTTATGTATCAAACAATGATGAACAAAATACCTTTAGAATTAAATTTGTGTTCCTAAACTTAAGTAATTTAATAGAAAATAGTATCTGCTATACTTAATACATATATCGACATCTTTTTTAATGATATGGCATTCTTTGGTATGTTTTTATCATTACTAAAAAAAATACAGTGCGTCTAATAATTTGTCCGGGGACTGTATATAATATTCTTTTATCAAGATTAAAGAAGGTACAAACTTGGCTAACAAAAATGATTATATTTCACAATCGCTAAAAATTTCCGTACTTATTAAACCAGTAAAATAAAGATTTGGGAACAATAGACACGGGTTATCGTAAGATTTTCAGCACACTACACTCTTACTATCGACACGGAATCGTATACGGGTAGGCAGTTGGTTTTGATCTAATTCCTGAGCAATTTGCCTTAGATAATTACCAGTATTTAGCATTTCTAATCTAAGGCAACAGAAATGGAGATGTGCACTGCCTGATTGGCCTCATAAGTTTGGATTTAATCTAACATTAGTTGCCAATTGGAAATTTAACCCTTTCAGTCCCAATGACAATTTGGCATCATCATTTTAGAAAAAAAAATATCTGATTGTCTATAGTCATTTTTTAATCAAAAAGCACATCATTCGATTCTTCAAACTTTTTTCGATTAGAAAATATTTTTTATTAATCCCAATAGATATCAGCCCTATTATTTTTTTTTTAAAATTATGATCAGAAACATGATGATGCCAAATGCCATCACTGGCACTGAAAGGGTTAATCATTCCCGATTGCCTATTTCTAGCCTGCTTTAGGAGCTTTAACACAGCTAATTACGCTTTATAATTTAGTACCACGGTCAGGGGACGAGGTTGACAACTGATCTGGAACCCAACTGCACTTTGTGCGAGCGACATCGTACACTAACGCCGTTGCGACTTTGGACTCCACATGTTTAACAAGAATGCCTATCTCAGTATACCTGGGTATTTTATTTGGATTTTGGCTGCATTTTTCGGCCTATAGGAAAGCAGTTACTGCCATCGGGATCCGTACCATTGTTTAACTCGTTCTTTTTTTCTTGCAGCGCCCCCTCGCAGCTTCGACTTCAACTACACGCGGCGTCTGACGTCTGGGAATTCCGGCGAAGCTGTCAACCTCACGTGCGAGGCCGATGGCGTGTTCCCTATGCCCACCATCACACTACTACAGGTAAGATTTCAAATCATATCTCCACATTGAGCTTGAAGAAACGTGGAGTGAGGTGTGTGATTCACTGAACAGGGCAGCAAACGAGCCGGTTCAATAACGAAACGCGGAGTAATACACGGCACTGCAGCAGAAACGAACCGGGCAGAAAACCTAGAAACTTGCCTATTTCGCTATTGGGTTCATCTTCGCTGGCTCTTAGTTAGTGATCCACATGGTTATTTCTTAAAAAAGTTGGAATTTAAAGTTAAAGAAAGTTAATTCTTTCGAACTAAAAATGTAAAAATACATTTAGGAGCCCAAGTCAATATGATAGAGGGGTCTCATACAAGCATTGCATACAAGTGTCGGGAAAATAGTCCTTTTCTGCCCTGTTCGCTCAAATGGGTGTGAGTGGGTTTTCGGCTCGCTGACACATCACTCCAGTTTCCCTTCTAGCTCAATGTATCTCCATATCTAAGAGGTCGTTAATAGCCCTCGTGTAGCTCTAGTGCGACGATATTTCAAACTAACCCATATCTCAGCGGGCTAGCTCAGTTGGTAAAGGTTTTTAGATTCTCGATCGGGAGCTTCTTGAATGAAATACGATCAATACGGTTGATGACTGAACCGTTCCTTGAACCGATTGTGAGGATCAAAATCAAAAGAAAAAATTGTGTAGCGACATGAATTTTACTTATCATGCGACTTGGAACTGCGGAATTATCACTTTTAAATACTTGTAAAACGTATTAGCATTAATATTTTACCAAATAATTTTTTTTAAAATAAAGATGTCTGGATATATCTAAAATAAACCAAACCTCCAGGAAAGACCCCAAGCAACGTCTCGTATGAACTTCTACTAAAATAGCCTCGAAGAAGCCAGAAAAGCCTCGCACATGGAACAATTAAATTGTAGGTTCGACATATTTCAAAACTAACCAACCATATTATTTGATCCGAACCATCCAAAAATACACGGGGCTTTTGAAATTGAAGGCTCCGGATCAGCGAGCGTGATTTATTCTACTCGAGGCTCCCAAATACATGTCGCTAGAAGTTTTGTTGCGTGTTTGATCAGGTGTTGACTTTGTCACTTAGCCAGAGTTCATTATTACGAGACGTAATTTGCTGCATTTATGCAAGAAATATACAGCCGAAAACGATTAATTTACCTGCCAACCTAAATAGAATATCATGCTTCGACAACAAGCGGTTGAGGCCCGTCCGTGGCCGAGTGGCCTAGAGATTCAACCTTCTCAGGAGTGCGGGGGTTCGAATCCCACCTACTGCCAGTCGTCCTATAAATCGGATCTGTGCTGGAAATAGTAGAAAAATCCTCATCACGGATGGGCCCGAGTACACAGGGACAGACGTGCTCGTTAAATCTGTGGAGTCCAAAGTCCCGACGGCGTTAGCGTACGATGTCGCTCGAAGTTCCGTTGGGTGCCCGCTCAGGTGTCGACCTCGTCACTTGACCAGGGTTCTAAATTACGAGTTGACCAGGGTTCTAAATTACGACCAGGGTTCTAATTACGTTCTAAATTACGAGGCCCTTGTTGTGTTAATGCTCCTGAAGAAGGCTAGAAATAGGCAGCCGGAATCGATTACCTTACCCTACAAGCGGTTACTTCATAATTAGTGTAAGGGAAAGAAACACTGATTATAGTGCATTATTTCTGACTTATTAACAATGAACTCGCATATCTTATTGCAGACAGAGTTCGTAGTATCAAACAAACATATATTAAATATATATATTTTTTAATCAACTACTATCTCTTTTCTTCATAGGTGGGCGAGGGCCAGGCAGGTCAGTCCGCCCCAGCCCTCGTACCGGGCGTAAAGACGGCCAGCAATGGCGGCCGGGGCGGTGCCTTCTCCGTGCAGGCCTGGAGAGAAATGAGGCACTGGGAGCTGGCCGGAGAACCGACACTTTTCGAGTGTGTCCTGTCCATACCGGGCACCGATTACGAGAACCAGCGCAAGATCATATACTTCCCCGGTGAGTGGCTTGTTGTTAATTGTTTGTTTATTGATATTGTTTTTATTGATATACCTTATAAATAATTGTTTGTGTCAGTCTGCCAAAACGTTTGTCAAAATAGTTATTTATGCAACTAGCGTGAAAAGTAAGGCTTTTTTAAACGAGTTGAATAAATTATTTCACGAGCGAGTGAAATAAATTCACGAGTTTAAAAAAGTCTATTTTCAACGTATTGCCATACACTATTTTTTTATAATAACGTGCAAAAAAGTATTTATTAAATTGGCATTTATTAATTGGCTTATTAATTATTTTATTATCACGTTCAATTCATTTGAAGGTGATTATTTATATTAATGATTATTTTAAAATCACGTGCAAAAAGTATTTCTTAGATTGGCATTGGAAATAAGACGCCAAATAAAGAATCGCGTTCAAATAAAGAATTTTACACCAATCACAAAGCCGCCGAAAAAAATATCACGCTCCTATAAAGAATTTTACACCAATCAGATGCTCTTATTTACTTTGTCGCATTAGTGCATAAAAGTAACTTTGAAACACGATTTCGTTAAAAGCATATCTTTTGCCACGATTATTGATTTGAAAAAGTTTTTTTGCACAATATTAAAAAAAGCTTATTTGTGCTACAGGGGTTTGAAGTTATTGCTTTATAACAAAATTGCATCTTAATACCACAACTTGCTGCCTAGCGGATATTATCTGAGCTAGGTTTTTTTTTTCATTGTTGCACTGAAATTCAACATAGCAGCGCATTTAACATGCACTAACTATTTCCCTCGAAAATGACTAAAAGTAGACTTGGTTCACTTGTATTCTGAACCCTTTGTATAAGAATTCGAAAAAAAAATTCCTGATTCACTCGCCGCTATTATCAAGTTAAACAGAGGAGAGAGCGAGCTGTAAGAAGATTTACGATTCTTCTTTTAAACATTTAAAGTCTACATTTACAACTTCAAAAAAAAAAAAACATTGTGGCTAGTAAGCCCAGTCGGAAAGGCGCTTGCCTTGCATGTGATAGGTCCCAGGTACGGGTCCGGGCATACGCATACCCAAAATAATTGCCGACCTATAAGCGGCCTGTGCAACCAAAAAACATTAGACGAATATCGCGCTTATTGCACTTTTAATGCAACGGTACTTCTACCTAGCCTAACCTAAAAAAAATCATGCAAGACGAAAGTCTTTACCGACCGGGTCCCCCAACCCTATCGAGTTGTATGAAATATTAAGTGGAATGTTTACCTCATTTGGGCAGTTTCGTTTTGCGCTAATCGTGAAATAGAAACAGCCCATTATATCATGTAGCTGTTCTGGCAATTTGAACAGGGGCCTATGGAAAGCCCTCAACTCTTGAAAGGGCCTGTTAAAATCAACCTCTCAATCAGAATGGTGGAGTTATAATATCCTGATGGAGTGGACAGTGGAGGGATCAATTGGAATGAATCAAAGTTTACATTAAAAAACACTATTAGGGTTATTAAGGGTACACCCGTGCAACGCCGGGTTTATAAAGCTAGTTGATAATATAATACAAGCTACCAAGTGGCACTTTACTCCACAGAATTCAATTGCCGACGACCGACACAACAAGAACTAGATATTCTCACATTTCAGCAAGGATTTATGTCAAATGTTTTGATAATGTTTTCTGTTTAAAAACTTCATGGAGATGGATGGTTGAATATTATATCTGTTAAGAGGAATTTCTTGATATACTTTATTTGTTTCAGTTTCCATTAATTTTTCCCAGAACTATTTCACGATAAAGTAAGTTTTATTTTAAAGAAACTCCATTAGGCGTCTCTGAACAAAAAAAAAGACTTAATTTTTGCTTGAATGGATAATGTTGTTATTAAAAGTATCACGCTAAACCACAGCCAACTTCAATAACAAGCCCAGAGAAGCTCTCCCAAACATGAGCGTAGACGGAAATTTTGACGTCACTGTTCCCAGTGCCGAAGATTGAGAAACTAGTTCGGACGCATTCGGAACCCTAAAAATGTGGTCAGCCGTGAACGAGTGGTTCCGAACAGGTTTCAAGACAGGTTGTCTTCATCTTCGGAAGAAAGTCACTCGGAACTATGACGTCAAAATTTCCGTCCCCGAGCTGGTTTGGGAAAGCTTCTTCGGCCTTAGTAGTTGAGTAGGCCGTGGATAAACCCGAATGCGTAAGCCTTTGAACAATTGCGAAGAACAACAAGCATTTAAAAAGAACACATTTTTCTACTACAAACTAAGGAGCTTTTGTACCACGTAATCCACCGCGGACCAATTAACATCCGATTGCAAAAAAGATCCTGCCGCGGGAAGGGCTTCTCTTTATTGCCACTTTTTCTGCGTTCGAATGTTCTGTGTGGAAGAGTTTTGGTTTATCCTTGTTCAAACAAATGGTGGCATTAGCCTAATCCCCTTTTTTTAGTCCATTAGGCGTTGGTTTTGGTGGTTATTTTTTCCCCTTAAAAGTTGACTTTTTTGTGTTGTAATGATTTGATAACAAAGTAGGATAGCTTGTGGCTGGTACCACGTTACCAAAGGACTCAAGGTAATGATATGCTTAATATACTATTTCCGATGTTATAGAATGGGCCATAAATCTGCGCCCTCTAGCAGTGATGATATTCAGGTGCGTGCTGTGTCCACCTTCTAGAAAATTAGTAGTGACATTGCCTACTGCGTATTTTGCAGTCAGTTAGGGCGCAAGAAAATTACGTGGTTGTGTAGCAGACGTGTTGATTACTCCTCCACAGTGTTAAACCAGTTGGATCCTGGTGTGATTTGTTAATACTAATTCCGATGTTATTCAGATTGGTGAAGGGTACTGCTCTGAGTGATGATACGGGCCCCCTAAATATTATTTGAAAATAAATGCTAACTGTGCATCTTCACCTTAAAAATATAACGAAAATTACCAAAATTATGTTTTAAGTTTGACCCTAAGTAAACAGTTGAGGTGATTTTTAATAATCAATATGTTTTGTTTGTCGCTCTTTTGCCACTTATTTCTTTTCATCTAAACGTTAGTGTCTGTGGGATAAGTTTTTCATAGTTATTTTAGAAATAGTTGTTTTATTTGGAAAATTTTAAACTTATGCTTAGAATAATTTGGAGACTTAACATTTCTCTGCTATAAATATAAGGGCTGCCTTTAAAAATATTACTGGGGATTTTAATATGATGAAGTATCCTTCTGCAAACTTTGTATTTTCAAATTGACTCAGAATGATATTAGTTAAGATCCAGTATCCGTTAGATAAATAGGAAAAGGGGACACTAACCTTTCTTTCCATTAATCCGAATCAAAGAACAAATATGATGAATTCGCCGTGATAAAACCAACTTATTCAATTATAAGCATTGGAAACATTATTTTGTAAGGTTTCTTTTTAAAGTGCAGTTGTAGCCATATTGTATGGTGGTCTTTAAACTCACGGCTCAATTCTTTTGATTTATCTGTCTAACATACTTCAAAATCAACCTCTTATCTTGAGTACCATCTATAGAAACCTCATACAAGTAGACCTTATTAAATTTTAAGAGTAACGTTAGGGCTTCTCTCTGCTTTTTGTGATCGCCAATGGCCTAGGGTTGCTGGAACTCCTAAATCGTCGCCAATTTATGTTTAAAAATTATTGGTAGGATTTTTTTTAAATTCTAAACGCTCTGTATTCCTTGTCTGGTAAAGTTTACTTTTATTAATATCCAAATGGTTCAAAGTTCACTTCAAGTAAACGGTTAGGTAGTTGTGTAACCTATGGTTGAAAGTTTTAAACACCTGAGCGGGCTTCCTATTTAGTTTCAAACGGGCATCTTACGATTTTGTCGAAATTTTCTCATTTATCATGGGGCAAATTTCAGGCAACCACATTTGTTCGTGGCGAGATTTCCCTTACGGTAAAAATCCTTTAGATATGATCCGTTTATAGATTTTTATCGAAAAAATGCCTTAAACAGCATCAATGTCAGCAACTCCTTAAAAACAGTCCCTTTTTATACAAATAACGAATAGTACAAGTCAGCTGCTTCGGTATCGATGTTTTTGAAAAGCTTGAACATTCTCTTTTATACCCGCACGATCGTGATAGCTCGGTCTTAAAGGGTTAATGACAAGAGCCTTACCTAATTGAGCCCAGCATGTGAATTAAGGCGTCATGGCATGGATGATACCTCCGCGGGTTCTGTTCTCGTTTTAGACTTAGGACAAAAATTAAAACCTACTAATAACAATGAAACCCGCAGTAAAAAATAAATCCGCAAGCCGTGTGTGAGAGACTAGACCATATCAGATCAAAATGACCAAAGACCTGATTCCGAGTAAGGTTGTGTTGGCGCCAGTTTAAATATCGGTTTCTTTACGCTACTCGCTCTAAATTATTAAAAGTTGCGAGTAATTAAATTTGCAGAAAACCAGTTTCTCGCCAAAAAAAGCGATTTAGTTTCAACAATAGCAACCTCCGGGGTCCTAAGCGGCTTAAAACCGCCTCCGTGTCAGCGGTTCTGTTATCGCGACAATCTACAGCCGTCTTTCTTTTTAAACGGATTACAATGGCGCAAAATTCCTAATGTTCTTGGACTTTTGTTTGGGTTTTTAGTATGAATTCGAGACATTTATTGAATGATAATTTTATAATCCCACATTTTTATGAAGGGAAGTTTGTTCCATATTATGCTTTTCCAATGTTCTGATGAGCTGAGTTTTGTTTGAATTATCGTCGCACTAGAGCTACACGAGGGCTATTGGCGACGGGCGTCGTATTTTAGAACCACAGTCAAGTGACGAGCCGACACCTGTCTGATGGGCTGAGAAGCCCTGCTGGTAAGGCATTGCGTGCCAGGTTCAGGCCTGGGTATTGCTAAAATAACTATCGACGTATAAAGGGTCTGTGTAGGTAAAACAGTGCGACAAATATTCCGTGTAGAGGAAGTGCACGTTAAAAATGCTTCAACGCTGCGTACGATGTCGCTCTTAAAAGCTGCGTTAGGCGTCTACTCAGATGGCGACTCGTCACTTGACTGTGGTTGTAAATTAAAACTCCCGGTGCACCATGTACACTCCTAAAACAAACGAGCGGTTTTAACTCAGTCTGAGTTAATTTCCACTCCTTTCCGTGCCGAAAATGCCCTTCTCCTATAGGAGTGAATTTCACTCTTTTTCGGAGTGGGTAAAAGAAATAAAAGAAAACAATCTGCGTCCTACACTCTTAAAACGAGCGGTTTTAACTCAGTCTGAGTTAATTTTCACTCATTTCCGGTGCCGAAAATGCACTTCTCCTGTAGGAGTGAATTTCACTCTTTTGTTTTAAGAGTGTACCTCTACTACTGCGGTGACATATACAACAATAATAGATTTTAAAAAAAAAATCTGTGAGTGGAACGCTTTAACAGATTATGTTGTGTATTCAAAAGAGAGTAGAAGAATTCGGAAAGAATCTTAATAATTATTGGAGATTATGGTAAAAAAAAATTAGTCAACATTTGGACCAATTTTGTTGGGCCTCTTTCCAGTTGTTGTTGGTCGTTTAGATTTATATTTGTATTTGGGTTAAAGCTTGATTTACATTGCGGTTGTTTTTTGTATGACAAAAGAAAATTTAGAAAAAATTTACTATATGAGAATTTTTTTTTTCATTCCTATAGTTGGGGACGTAGGCCCTGTTGCCCCTAAAGACGTAAACTACACTCTTAAAACAAAAAGGTGAAATCTACTCCTATAGGAGAAGTGCAATTTCGGCACCGGAAAGGAGTGAAATACTCAGACTGAGTTAAACGCTCGTTTAAGAATGTAGGACGTAGATGTTTTTATTTTACCACTCCTCAGAGATGAAATCTCCTAAGGGAAGTGCAATTTCGGCCGAAGGGTGGAAATTACTCAGACTGAGTTAAAACGCTCGTTTGTTTAAGAGTGTATGCCAGATTATAAGCAACTATAAACTTTTCGATTTTTATTCTGTTTTTACCCTTCGTTATCCCCCCCCCAACACAATCATTCGTCTCAGTGGCTAAGATGCATTTTTCATGGCTCTTTTAACACCCTCTTAGATTAGAGAAACCACACTTGTTGGACAGAGTGGTAACTGATACGCTGTATGGGTTTCCAAATAAAATATTTTTGCCAATATTGTCTTGAAGATTTCTGCGTTTCTCTTCGATCAGAACGATTTTCTTCCTCGAAAAAACTTCGAATGACAGTAAAAAGTCAAATGTTTTCTCTATAGAAATCAAAAAAATTCGCTATGATTTTTTTAAAAACATGCAACATAAACCATGTTGGAAAAACTATAGAGAAAAGAATTCTCGAAAACGCTTGTTTTATTTGAATCTACAGTCCCTGGACAAATTATTAGACGCACTGTATTTTTTTTAGTAATTTTATGTTTCTTAAGAGTTTTTATGCAATAATGGTATATTTAAACTACAATATTATTGATATTTATTTAAAAGAATTATTATAGACTACATATTTGTATTTATTTTAAGATAATTATGATTAAGATTAATTTATATTAATTATTTATTATAAGATTATTTATGTGTGGAATCATCATCCTCAAATGCAGGAGGCAGTACAGTCTTGCATTGATAGCATGCCGCGCAGAATTAAAGCTTTGATAGCGGCTAATGCGGTGGCTCAACTAAATATTAACTTTTACTAACATTAATTTCACTTTTCTTTAAAACTTAATTAATTTATGCTTTTCTAAATGAATGCTGTTTTATTTATGTCAAATAAATCGATAATTGATTGGATAATATAAAAATAAAAACAAATCAATTTAAAATAATAAAACGGTACAATATCACCCGGTAATTAATATTTTACATGAAATCTTGCAGTGCGTCTAATAATTTGTCCAGGGACTGTAATACAACAATGTCAAAAATAATTTGTACTCGTTTGTTTGTATAGCAACTTTTTAATGCATTCTACAGCTAATGAAACTAAACTTTTCTTTAAAACTTAAACAACTTTCTTAGTAACTTTCAAAACTACAAAAAGATGTGCGTTCCCGGAGGCACCATGTATCTAGGTCTATCGCCCACAAAATTTAAAATATTTGTTTTTAAGCGCTGTTACTTATGTGGTTAAATTCTAACTTCAATTGCCTTTATTTAAACTATTTTAAATTTCTTAATCAAAAGCATGTGGTAATTTAAATGTGATAAAACGTTTTTTGGTGGACCAAAGTAAATTTTTCCCGCTTTTTTTTAATTATATAAAATTAAGTTTAATATTTTATTGACCTTAACTAAAATACATAGCTTTTAAGGTCATGTGTAAATCCTGGTAACTTTAAGACTGATTTCCATGTGACTTTTGAATGAAATATATTTTGTGTAAAATCGCAAGAGTCTTGTACTTACACTCTTAAAACAAGAGTGATATCCACTCCTATAGGGGAAGTGCATTTTCGGCACCGGAAAGGAGTGGAAATTAACTCAGACTGAGTTAAAACCGCTCGTTTGCTTTAAGAGTGTAGGGCCACGGCTCTGTAACACAACCGTGGTACCACATATTTCTAATGTGTTAATATATAATTATAAATTTATACATGAAGGCGGCATTCATTCTACTAAATATGCTAGATACACTTACGCTCAACCACGACGTTGAGGTTATGAGACTTCAGACCGAGAAGAAAATTGGCCGGCACTCCACCTAATAGTGGGACCTTATCCCTACTCTTCTAATCCATCCTACTTCCAGGGTTGCTCCATTTTGATCCATTTGAGCCAAATTCCAAAAAGCCGGAATTAAATGGCATTGGCAAAGGTGGATCTGCCTAGAGTACAGGGCCGGATTTCTAAATAAGCTAAGTAGGCTGTAGCCTAGAGCGGTGAATTTTTTGATGCGTCAAATTTTACGACCAATTAAAGCGGCATTTGGCATAAAAATATTATTATTAAGATACGAATATTTTTAAGAAAGAAAACAAATAATTTACATTGATGCGTAAATTGTAAACGTATATATAGTACTAATATTTTGTAGCAAACATAGTCTCTGCAAGGACAATTGCACTTCCCCCTCCCGGATTTCAAAGTTGAAAGAAAAATAGTAGAACAGTTTAAAAAATTCACTTATTTCGCTTTCGATTTAGTGTGTAAAGGTACATAGTTCATTCTAATATGTGTATCTATTTTAAACAGCACTACCGCCCTATTTTGCAGCTAACCAGCTACCTTTACCCTAAGGGGGAGAATATTGGGACAGGGGCGGTAAATCAATCGTAGCATACAAGCTGCAAATCTTTAAATCCGGCCCTAGAGTAAGTAGATATTGGTTCTACTAACGTAAGCAAGTGGTGACAACCTTCATAATAAATGCTTTTGTAGTTATATTAAGACCTTATACTTTTATAGTGGCTAAGTCTTACCCTGCAGTGTTCTCCCGAGTGAAAAAGGTTCCTCTAAGCGAGACAGGAAAAATTTCCTTAGGCAGAATAATATGCTTATTCTTTCATGTCATTCTAAAGATGACAATGGTCATCCAAAGATATTTTATTTTAAAGAAATCATTTTAGAATATTTTTTTTTTAAAAAATGCGTAGAATCCCTGGCCAGTAGGACTCGACAGCACAAACCGAGGTCTAATCAGGTAGTGAATCTATTTTCAATGGTTGTGAGAAAAGTGGACCAAGAAATTTAAAGTGTCCTGCTGCGTTTGCAATTTCTTTCAAAACGAATTCAATCACGGCCAACTTCAATAACAAGGCCAGAGAAGCTCTCCTAAACATAAGCGTAGACGGAAATTTTGACGTCACTGTTCCCAGTGCCGAAAATCGAGAAACTAGTTCGGACGCATTCGGAACCCTAAAATTGTGGTCAGCCGTGAACGAGTGGTTCCGAACAGGTTTCGAGACAGGTTGTCTTCATCTTCGGAAAAACGTCACTCGGAACTATGACGTCAAAATTTCCGTCCCCGAGCTTGTTTGGGAAAGCTTCTTCGGCTTTAGTAGTTGAGTAGGCCGTTATTCAATGGAACTTGCCTTTAGACCCTGTAAATTATTAGACGGATTGGAAAGGCGTTAACACTAAGGTCTGTGAAGAACTTTTTCCAAAGGAGCTGCATTTTTTATTGTGGTCAAGCCTTTTGCAGACTCGGCATATTCCCCAGAACTGAGAGCCATTTTTTGTGGCACCATCTAGGCGGCTCTCACTACCAATTTTGACGCACGGATTACAATAAATCTGAGCTCTCTGTAGATGTTAAACTATGCCCAAAGGCCAGATTTAATTTTTCTGAGAGATTCCAAGCCCAATGGTTACTCAAGGGATCTTTTACATGCCACATAATCATATGACATGTGTGTCTACGGTTTCCCACCTGATTCTTCCTATCCAGAAAGTTGAACGACTCAGCCAAGGCTAGAACACGCAATCTTGGGGATAAGTCGCACATAACTATAACATACTTATAGCACGTAATAACTCTTCTTACGAACTTAATGCTATAAAATTATAGAGTCGTGCGATATACACTGCTCAAAACAATTAGGGGAACGCATGGTTTAAACCCTTTCACCCCCAATGATTCCATTTGGTATCATCAGCTTCCGATTTTTTTTCTCACTAAGTTTAGCTCGCATTTATTTATCTTTAGATGGAAGAATCATGTCTTTTGAAGAATTAAATAATGTTTGTTTTAAATAAATGAAAATATGAAAAACATGGTAAAATAAAATTCACTCCCAAAACATTTTATGAAATAAATTGACCCTAAATTCTTCACGTTCGCATTCTTTGATGTTTATAAATAGAATTTACCTTTTTTTTACAAATAAAGTTTTGAAAAATTATTGTAATAATTTATTTAAAAGTTATGATTCCAATATTTCCGACCTTAAATTTTAGTTAAGAAATTAAGATTTTTTCCCTTGTTTTTTACCATTTCATTCTGGATGCATAATGAATCTATTTCACAAATTTTAGATTCCTATAATAAAAAATAAGAAGTTGGAACTGAAAGGGTAAGCAAAAGTACTCAAAGTGCTCCCCTAATTCTTTTGAGCAGTGTATTAGATAGATTAAAAAAAATCATCGCCAAGTGGGTCGATTTCAGTCAAAATGTAGCAACCTCCGTCGCATGCCATAAGGGAAGATGGGGAGAAAATTGAGCGTGAAGCTTTAATCCCCTTTTTGAGGGAAAACAATCTCTGGAGAAATTCCAGGATCTTCCGAAAATCCCCCTCCACTTTCCTCAAGATAGCAGAATTTAAACACGTTTTGACATGAAGGGTATTTTTTTATTATAAATATGTCCCACTCGTTTTCCAATAATTCATACGGAAAAGCTGCGGCAATAAATATTAGTTTGTAAAATGGAAAACCAGCTTATAGTTGTTTTTGGTTCAGGTATTTTTTAAAATTTATGTATAAGATCCATTCGTAACAAACGAGAGGAAAAAAGGCATTTCGACTATTTTCGCAGTGCATATACAGTCCCTGGATAAATTATTAGACGCACTGTATTTTTTTTAGTAATGTTGAAAACATACCAAAGAATGCCATACCATTAAAAAAGATGTCGATATATGTATTAAGTGTAGCAGATAGTATTTTCTATTCAATAGCTTAAGTTTAGGATCGCAAATGTTCTTCTAAAGGTATTTTGTTCATCATTGATTGATACATGAAATCTTGCAGTGCGTCTAATAATTTGTCCAGGGACTGTATGTCTCGCAATATGACTCGCTGCTGGAGATAGTATTGTTGAAAATAGAACCACACACTAAAACTTTTATACCTAATTCCTACTCTTGACATTGGTTGAATCGTTCCATGCCGTCTTTTTACGCAATTTTTGACAAAAATTTCAGTGCGTAAGGTTCTTGTGTTAAAACGTTTACGAAATGAAATATTGACGAAACTATTGAACCCAATACTACGGCCATAACATTTAAAAGCTATTTCTACTAAATTTCTTATGAAGGACTTGTGAGATAAAACAAAATACTTGTGCTCGTTTCATACGGCTGTGACTTACTGTTTTACCTGCTATTGTCAATCAAGCAGAGGCCAAGTTAAGTAAATTTGGTGTGCCGAGAAATATGCTGCTTTCATTGTGCTAAAAGAAACGTGGAGTGAGGTGTGTGATTCATTGAACAGGGCAGCAAACGTTCAGTTCAATAACGAAACGCGGAGGAATACACGTCACTGCAGCAGAAACGAACCGGGCAGAAAATCTAGAAACTTGCCTACTTCGCTATTGGGTTCGTCTTCGCTGGTTCTTAGTTAGTGATTCACATGGTTATTTCTTAAAAAAGTTGGAATTTAAAGTTAAAGAAAGTTAATTTCTTTCGAACTAAAAATGTTAAAATACGTTTAGGAGCACAAGTCAATATGATAGAGGGGTCTCATACAAGTATTGCATACAAGTATACGGAAAATAGTCCTTTTCTGCCCTGTTCGCTCAAAAGGGTGTGAGTGGGTTTTCGGCTCGCTGACCCCTTACTACAGTTTCCCTTCTAGCTCAATGGCTGCTTTACACTGCGATTGCAGCAGAGTTTAACATTGTAGTAAAACAGTGAGTAACGGTTTTCACTTCCGTCCACGGCCTACTCAACTACTAAGGCCAAAGAAGCTCTCCCAAACGCGCTTGCAGACGGAAATTTTGACGTCTTAATTTTGAGTGACGTTGTTCCGAAGATGAAGCCAACCTGTCTCGAAACCTGTTCGGAACCACTCGTTCACGGCTGACCACATTTTTAGGGTTCCGAATGCGTCCGAACTAATTTCTCGATCTTTGGTACTCGGAACAGTGACGTCAAAAATTCCGTCTACGCTCATGTTTGAGAAAGCTTCTCTGGCCTTGTTATTGAAGTTAGCCGTGTTCCGTCGCATATGACAGATCCAATGAATGATCCATTTACTACTGGAATCATCCGGCACCGGAAGTTCTTTTTCCGGAAAAGTAGTGTTTGAAACCGGACATGGATTGCGATTAGTTTTCTTTCTTGTTGATACTGGCACAATCATAGCTCACTACCAGCCTCTCCAGGAATGAGATCAGATTGAAGCAAGATATTAATTAAATTCTGCATTACCAGGCTTACACTCTTAAAACAAACGAGCGGTTTTAACTCAGTCTGAGTTATTTTCCACTCCTTTCCGTGCCAAAAATGCACTTCCCCTATAGGAGTGGATTTCACTCTTTTTGCGGAGTGGGTAAAAGAAATAAAAGAAAACAATCTACGTCCTACACTCTTAAAACGAGCGATTTTAACTCAGTCTGAGTTAATTTCCACTGATTTCCGGTGCCGAAATTGCACTTCCCCTACAGGAGTGGATTTCACTTTTTTGTTTTAAGAGTGTAGATTTATCAATTTTATGAACAACAACTACAACAGAAACATTTACTGCATTTGCATAATTTTTTTTTGCCTCAACTGTTTGTTTGAAGTTTCTGTTTCCTTCTTAAAAATTGGCATGCTTTCTTAGAAGCATAGCGGAATTCAAAGATCCTGACTACTGTACTTTATATTTGAACTTTCTTTGTTCACATTTTCAGTGTATCAAAAGTACCCTTTTGCGAGCCCATTCTTCGCATTGCATCAAATTTGCGAGTCTCTCCTTTTCCAACTTAATAGCTTCCCGGGAGGACATTTGTTTATAATGCGAAGCGAGTTTAAAAAAAGTCCCAAAGTTATTTGATTAAAATGACGGTTATTTTTCGGGAAGCTATTTTGTATCTTTCTGTTCATTTTTTTTTATGAATAACCGTCTGGTGCCGATTTCGAATAGGTAACTCGGTTCTATTTGGAATGTGTCTGAGTATCAGATGGAATATTTAGTCAAAACCATGTCCTTGTGCAGTGTGTATGGTTGACTTTGAACAGTTAAAGCCTTATCACACGAGGGCTCGTTCGTTCAGCGACGTCCGTACGCCACATCAAAAACTGGTTTTTGGAGCAGTTTTTGCTGGATGAGCTTTTTCGAGTCGACCTGAAAAAAATCCGGCTCCTTTTTGCTGTTCGAACGGCTGCTCCTATCAGAACGAAGTTCAGTCGTGACGTCACGTTGTTACACGTTATCACACCTGTTAAACTTGTGATGTCACGCATGATGTAGCCGTTCTCTTGTTGACGTTTTTGCTGTCCCAAAAGTTGTTCGACAAGCGACGTTCTATCGTTTGATAAGGGCTTTAGAGATGTGCCTGTGCTCCAGAAATGCACTGTAGATCGAGTATTCAGTCCCAACGTAGTGTTAAACCGCATCACTCTGTCACCCTGTCAATAAAAGAACAGCACATTTGCCGTATATTCACACCGCATTCTTTTTTTTACAATGTAAAGTGACGATCAAGACCAAGTTTAAGCCATGATAGGGAATTTTTTATTCAAAGGTTCAAGTGACCGGTAAACAGGCAAAGACATCTGACGTAATTGGAGAATTCAATGTTTTCCTCTTCTGCTGAAATCGTGGGTTACAATCTCAACTGGCTGTTGCCATTCTACCTTAACTAATCACTTAATTAACAGACAATACCCAACAAAGCTTCTTCTCAGTTGTTTTGCGATTGAGGGCCAAAGTGAGTTAGGAGGGACTGTCAGTCCCATACAGCTAATGCTTTAGTTTTGAAATCACAACTTTTGCAAAAGAATTGCTTTGCCATGTTATCCCATTTTCACCAGGTATTTGAATCATCATAACATCAATTTAAAACAAAATTGAAAAGAAATTAACATCCGGTTATTTAATTATTAATTGATAGTTTTAAAATAGTGTCGCCATCTGCTGTATATTTTTGGCATTTTAAAACTTCAAAAATATATAATTTAATAACTAGATAACATTTTCGTTTCAAATTTGTTTCATTTCGATGTCATGTTGATTTCCATATCTGGGGAAAAATGGCTAACATGGCAAAGCAATACTTCTGCGGAAGTTGTGATTCCAAAACTAATGCATTAGCTCTATGGGACTGACAATCCCTCTTAAATAAAAACAAATTGTCCTTTTCTTTCACTTCTTGAATCTGCGGGGGCCGTTGGCACACACTCTGGGCATCTTGTGGTTTATGGGGCGGCGGTGCTTAACGGGTTGTGAAGCCCCTTTTCTGACGGCTTCTTGTTTTATGCCCTTCGGCCGGGTGAGATATGGTGATTGGGTGCGCCAAAACGCGGAAAAGTAATTTTCTTTATTTTAATGGAATGACTTTTTTTCAGTCGGGAGTTTTTCACTGGAATTGAACAGATTGTTTTGTTTTCACATTCTTCTCTTGGTTTGTTTTTGTGAGAGAGAGTTTGTGTCTAGCGATTGTTTGTTTTGAAATCTATGGCTGTGCTGGTTAGGTTTTTTTAACATAAATTTCCTGGATGTGTCTCGGAAGAATGTTTATAATGGTTTGTTTATAAGGACATCGTACGCAGCGTTAGGACTTTGAAGGATATTTAACGTGCACTCCCTTACACTGGGTATTATTCGTTGTTAACATTTTTGGCTGCACTTGCCGTTTATAGGTCGGCAGTTATTTTGGCGATGCCCGGACCCGAACCTGGGACCTTTCGCATGCTAGGCGAGTGCCTAACGTGTGCCACGGCGTGCAAAAAAATACTGTACCCATTGTCACGTACCAGGATTCAATATTGTACAAAGCTACCCGGGTATTCATAGATAGTGACGAAGAAAAGTGATTTCAGGGAGGGGGAATTGAAAATTCTTTCTTTGAATGAGAGAAAAAATGTATAATCAATGTTTATTTGCCGGCTTTTACTCTTTAATTAATAAGTGATAATCAAGAATGAAATATTAGCACGTAAAGCGTGTTGTCAAAATTGGTAATTTTCAAGATTTAAAACTGAAATGTTTGATTTGTGTTCAAACATTTAAATTGTTTGCTAATAATATTATAAAGATTCAATAGCATGAGAAAAGTATTATTTATAAATTGTTTAATTGATTAAATGAACAAATATTTTTTTATAATATCGTGCAAAAATCTAACTTTTTCAAATCAATAATCGTGGCAAAAGTGATGCTTTTAACGAAATCGTGTTTCAAAGTTACTTTTACGCACTAGTGCGACAAAGTAAATAGGAGCATCTGATTGGTGTAAAATTCTTTATTTGAGCGTGATATTTTATTCGGCGGCTTTGTGATTGGTGGAAAATTCTTATTTGAACGCGGTTCTTTATTTGGCATCTTTTTTCCAATGTCAATCTAAGAAATATTTTTTTCACGTGATTTTAAAATAATCATTAATATAAATAATCACCTTCAAATCATTTGAACGTGATTATAAAATAATTAATAAGCCAATTAATAAATGCCAATTTAATAAATACTTTTTTTTGCACGTTATTATAATAGTGTATGGCAACACGTTGAAAATAGACTTTTTTAAACTCGTGAATTTATTTTACTCGCTCGTGAAATAATTTATTCAACTCGTTTAAAAAAGCCTTACTTTTCACACTAGTTGCATAAATAGCTATTGAAATATCATTTAAAATACGGCGTTTCAACAATAATTTTAATTTCAATTACGTTATATGAAATATAAGGTAACGAAAGTCTTGCGTTCGGGTTGGAAATCCGAAATGAAGATTTTTTTGTTTTGTTTTCTACACGTTTTGAAGGGCGCTAATTCTAAAAGTGGTTTTCCAAGATTGGTCCGTTTGCCTGTCTGAAACCACTCCATAGCTCGAACTAAAGTAAAAATGAACTCCAAATTTGGTACACAAGTTTCCAGTACATGTCGAACCTCATAATTATTTTCGAGAAAATTTCGCAAGCACAAAGGGGTGGTGCTATCGAACTTTTTTGGTTTTAAATGTATTGTGGAAAAACGAAAAGATATCCTGACTTCAAATTTGAAACACACCTTCTCAGTATCTGTTACCGAAAATTACTTTTATAATTTCCTTTAAGGGGACACAGTACCTCAAAAACGGCAAAAATTGCGAATTTTTTCATTTGCTAAAATTAAAGTTTGGAATCTTCTTAATAAGTCTACCAAGTTTCAAAAGTGTAGCTATATTTTAAAAAAAGTTATTCCACTTTTTATGCGGAAAGGTGCGATAAAAATACAAACGAATGGAAACGTTAAACGTGTTTTTCTCGGTGTTCATTTTTCCTTGATGACAAGGTTTTCAAAGCGCTAAGGCTTTTTTAATTATTTATAAAAGTCTAAGGAATTTTGTATGCAGTCTGCCATGTATGTTGAAATTAAGAATTGGTATCAAAATTTTCAAAAGTAATACTCTTTTTATAAAAAAAATACTAAAGTCGAAATTTTCCAAATATGCTAATTTTTTTGTGATTTTCTAGATAAATATTTTTTATGAAACAACTACTGAAGATAAATCAAATTTGGATACCAATTCTTATGTAAAACAGTTTAAAGTACATGAGGAAAAAAATTGGGTTAAAATATTTGTATTTAAAAAAGCCTTAGCATTTCCAAAAATTTCATTTTTTTTAAATAACTTAAAAATTAAAATAGTTTTTTAATTTTTTTTGTCATATATTGTTTTTAAATATAGGTTGAACTAATAAAACACCAATTTTATAGTGAATATGTCAAAATTAAAAAAAATTTGAAAATGGTACCGTGTCCCCTTATATGTGTGTATGGATTTATTGAGAGGTGATCGTAAATCGTGTAGTGTTCCGCACCCCTAGTTTTTTCAACGAAAACCTACCAACCCTCCCATGCCGTCTAAGATGCGTCCATGCAACTTCGATGGCCGAATCAATACAATGCAATGATGGCGAAAAACCAAATCTAACATCCATTATGAGCCCGCGAGCGAACGTGTCTGGTGTCTCGCAGATTGGCCAGAAGTGCAAGCGAAATCCAATACGAGATTAGGGTAGGCCCGAAAATGGGCTACGCTCGATTTAGGGATAGTTATAACAGAGAACTTGTTCCCGTCGTTTTTGTTATATTCAACGATATGATGATGATGATGTCGTGTCCATGGATAGAGACTATATAGGACCAAAGGTCTCATAGACCGCCCCAGCGATCTGCAGACAGTGGTCCTCATAAAGGTCTTCGTAGGGCGAGTTGGTAATTTGCTGCAATTTTGCCAGGATGGCTGGACAAGAGAAAATATGTTTTGGATCCAGTTCCGAGTCGGGGCAGTTTCTGCAGCTGGAGTATTCAACGATATAAAAAATATATTAGAAAACCGGTTGAGGCGAGAAACATGATGAATTATTGAAGTTTGGAAACGCTCTACCATTTGAGTTTGCCAAAAAATAATAGCAACTAAGTATAAAAAATTTTATTTTGAAGCTAATTTAGTTGCTTATAGGCCACATATGTTTAAAATATGTTTTTATCTGTATTCTTAGGTTATATTTTGTTTTTTGGACAAAAAAAACACAGTTTGAGACTTGATTGCCGCTTGATGTGCCCTAGAGTTAGCGCAATTGACGAAATTTCTTCCAGATTTCTTCTTGCGATCGGTGCTCCGATAAGTCCTCTGGTCCTTCCGCATGCTAGGCGAATGCCTAACCGACTGGGCTCCCCAGTCCCTGTTATGTTATGTCATGTTAGCTTGTGAGTTGGTAGATGGTGAAATGGAACATACTGTTCTTTTCTACGCCACCCCATCTCACCCAAGTCACGTTCCATCCCCCCCCCCCCCCCCCCAAAGATGCCGGAGAGAGATCGTCGGGGGATTCAGACGGTTTTCTCGGCTGTCATACTCATGCCGATCGTCTGCCACGGCCGACCCACCCTGCTGGGTTGATACACGGTGGCAAAATAAGATGGAAATGCTTGGCAAGCAGAAACGTGAAGCCGCCAATTCTAATCTATGTATCCCAACAAACAGAAATGCGTGCATATCTTATGGTATAATGAATGACGTACACTCTTAAAACAAAAGAGTGAAATCCAAGGGGAAGTGCATTTTCGGCACCGGAAAGGAGTGGAAATTAACTCAGACTGAGTTAAAAGCACTCGTTTGTTTTAAGCGTGTAGAGGGCCCAGCTAAGTTGAAGTATAAAAAAACGTTAAGATTTTAAGCTAAATTCCGTATTTTAATTTTAAACTTGGGGTGTGTAAAACTACAGGACTTTTAATAACCACTCAAAAAGTCAATGTACATTGACATTTATTTATGTGCCCTATAATTTAATTTCTGTATGACAGTTATACCCTTTGGCAACCCCTTTTCTCGAGAACGTTATTACGACTTCCAACAGGCATTATAAGAACTCGTGTAGAGAATTTTAAGTTCAGTTCTATAGATAAACTCATAGTTTCCTTGCACAGAAGCCACGACCACGGGCGGAGCTATAAAACGCGCAGAGCAATCAGGTGAAGACAAAACGGTGGAAATTTCCTCTTTATCTGATTGTTCCGCGCGTTTTATAGCTCCGCCCCTGGTCGTGGCGTCTGCACAAGGAAACTATGAGTTTAACTATAGTTGTAGAGTGGTCTCTAACAGACAGTCTATAGACTAATGTTCAAAAATCCATTTTTGTAGAATCAGCACCCTGCAAAATGTTATTTTAACGCAAAATCGGCATTTTGGATTTTCGATCATATCGCAATACCTAAATTAACCTTTGTGAAAATTGAAAGGAAAAATCGGCTGTTAAGCACAAATAATTTCGAAACTTATTTAAACTTTTCTTTCACATGTTCAATATAAGAGGGCAATATAAGAGGGCAACAATTCATTGACAAACATAATAAAAAACCTTATACTTGTATAAATGAATATACGATGGCTGTTTTTTTTTTCAACCTCCGATGGGTTGCAACAAAAAGACGGGTCAAAATACAAAAAAAATATTTTTTTTACCAAAAGTAATGTACGATACTGCTTATTTCACCACATAATTATCTTGGCGATTAAGGCATTTGTTTTACCTGTAAACAAGCTTTGAAATAAACCTCTTCATAAAATGTAGCCGCCAATGATTGGGAGGGAGTTGTAACGGTTTCGTTTAAAAAAGTAAATTTGGAAGCTTTATGTCAATTTTTTTCTGTCCTCCAAGCCACTGCTAGTCCATAATTCACTTATGGTGAACCTTTGAGATTCCCTAAACACTTGGTCAACTCGCTGAACAATACCGTCTGTAGCGACAGACTTGCTTCCTTGGTCCTCTTCTTCATGAACATCAGTATTGTTCAGCGAGTTGACCAAGTGTTTAGGGAAACTCGAAGGTTTAACACAAGTGAATTATTGATAAGCATAGTGGCTTGGATTGTAGCGCTTCCAAGTTGACGTGGAGCTCAAAGAAACCGTCACAACTCCCTTCAAATCATTGGCGGCTATATTTTATGAAGAGGGTATTTCAAAGCTTGTTTACAGATATGACAAAGGCTTTAATCGTCAAGGTGATTATATGGAGAAATAAGCAGTATTGTACTTTACTTTTGGTAAAAAAATCTTTTTTGTATCTTGACCCGTCTTTTTGTTACAGCCCATCGGAGGGTGAAATAAAAACAGCCCTCGTATAAATAAGGTTTCTAATTTCAGTTGATTTGGTTCAATTCCTTATAAAGTAACGCCAAATAACTCGCCAAATGGTTAGTGAGGGCGCATAAGAAGAGCGATAATGGATTCACATGGCAAACTGGTTTTTACATTTTTTTTTTATCCTGGTAGCACCCCCTTTCTTATTTAAAGCTTCATGGGTTTTGGGGGATATTCTGAAAGGTATGCGGATGGATTTGACGGCTTGTTTTTAGAGGGGGAGGTTTTCTTTTATCGAAATAAAGAATACTGACATGTATTGGGTTATTTTTTGGGTTGATGGGATATCAACTATGGAGAGCATGAGAATTGAATGCGTTGCTGACTGAAGAAACATGTCGTGGGATAATCTACGAAACCATCTTTCGATCGCTGTTTGATTGTGCAATATTAGAAAGATATTGGATGCATATCGGAATGTATTATCGGGTATTCTGCGTTACTAATAGGGCTATACAAACGCCCTTTGCAATGGGAAAATAGTAATTATTAACTGGTTTGTGTAAATGAACTGAAAAAATCCGTAACTATTTTTTGGGTAAATATTTACTTTCACCAACTTGCCAATCGAAGCAGTTTTTCTTTTAGGGCAACAATGATCTGCTTTGCGCTAAGGGGATATGGTACCCAAAACATTATTTCTAGATATAATAACATAAACTTGTACATTATAGTGGTTTTATATAATGTTCACTCTAAATAAACATTTTCTAGCAATAAAAATAGATATTTTACAAGTAGTTTTTCATTTTTTTTTAAAGTCAAAATTTTGAACATTTTCAAAACGCTACTCCTCCTTCAATTTTGAGAATAACTCCACTAAACTTGTATAGTTTGGTTTTAGTACTATTTGTTCAAGAACAGTGCATGGATTTTAAAATGTGAGCTACAGTTAAACAGTAACATGCATTTATACTGAACATCAGGAAAAAATTACAAATTATTGAATTCAACATTTTTTAAAAAAACAACTGTACATAGTAGACCTTATTCCATCCACAATTTTGTGCACCATATATATAAGAACACAGGTTGAAAATTTCAAAATTCTAACTTAATTAGCAAAAAAGCCTTTGGGATTTATTAAACACAAGAATTGAAAAACGCGAAATAGAGAAAAAAGGTTGCAAGCAGACGAAATAAGTATTCAAACTTATAGGAATGACTCCAGAAAATATTTAATAACTTTTTTCTACAAAAGATATCATTATGAAACTTTCAGTAAATGTCCAGAAAGATATTGTGAATAATAAGCAGTAAAAACTGAAAAATCGATATTTTGACCAATTTTTGGGTACCGTATCCCCGCTATTTTACACAAAGCTAATTTGGTGAACACAGCTTGCCATATCTTCAAGGTTTCCACGATTCTTATCTTAGTATATCTTAAATCTAGTGACTCTTGAGTGACTTATTCTTTCACACAAAAAACTAAAAAAGTACCTAGCTCTTAAATTTGATTCCCTCACTCCACCAGACCACGAGTTATTAACTACCTACGTTAGCTACTTACGTTACGAATTCCTACTCTTTTAATTGAAATACAGTAAGTTTCTTTGTTTACTCTGAACTAATTACTTTAACAAAAGGTTTATACTACGGAAAGGGTGTTGCATGCAAGAGTGTTGTTTTTTCGTTGACGAACCACTTAGGGTTATTTGCCGAGGAATATTCTTTTTCGTTCAGATTTGTGCATTTCCACCCACACGCTGAAACGGTAGCGCTGTCAAACATATATTGATTACAATTTACTTATTCTAATTTTTTTAACAAATGGAAATTACAAACAAAATGCATTACAAAAAGTGAATAATATTAATAAATAGGCTCCAGGGTCTCGATCAATTTCTGGTGTCGTCAGCAGTAAAGTGGCGTATCGGAAAAAATACAATTTTGTAGTAGAATGTACTGAGGTTTTTGGTTTCCAGTACATTTCACTTTTAGAAAACTGTGTATTTCATTTTACGAACTTGGACCGCTAAACTTTAAATATTTTTTTTTACATATATTCTTACAGCTGTTTTCACTGTAATTGAGACTGCTTTTAACAAATAAAATCAGTCTTACCAAATCCTATTCAACTTTAACCCCTTCACTACCAGGACGTGCGCAGCGACAGCCTCTGTGCCTCTATTTAGGAGTAGGCTCGTCACTTGACCGTGGCTCTAAATTACGACACCTGTCGCTAATAAACCTCGTGTAGTTCTTGTGCGACAAACTCTCAACCTAACCCTGGCCTTCTAAGTGGAGTTAGCCGTGTTCTTAGTAGGAAACCGAACTCATTAGTATTTTAACTTAAATAGCCGGACCAGAGGACATGATTGGACTTTGAATAAATCGAGCTTTAAAAGGGAGGTAAGAAAACATTATTTTTACAATAGAGTTGTCAATGAGTGGAATGCTTTACCAGATTATGTTGTGCATTCGAATAGAGTAGAAGTTTAAGAAGAAACTTGACGGTCATTGGAAACTGGTAATGCATTAGATTTATTTTGGACCAACCTTGCTGGGCCTCTGGCCTGTTGTTGGTCGACAATTTTTGTATTTGTAAGGCGTAATCGCTGCATTCCTTAGTGCTAACCGTTACACTACAAAGGGGGAAAACCTCATTTAGGAATGTTCGAATTAGATTTAATTATATATGATTTTTAATTAGTTATTATAACTTAGGTATTCATATGTGTCGGATGCGTCATTTTCCCTCGCTCCTCAATATGAGCACCCCCGACTGTGTCCTGTTGTTAGCGTGTCGTCCCCTGGTGTGCTGATCCCCCTCGCTGATAATCGCAATGGCGACAGTGTCACGTTTTTGCATACTCGCGGTCAAGGAGAGATGGGACCGAGATACGCACACGCATTGAATCAATAAAAAGACTACTATAGGACCCAGGAGAGAGGCCTAGTGTACAGGATGTGTTGGCATGGAAATTGGGTTTTTTTTTATCGAGGTGAATTTTATTAACACTGTTCTGATGAATAAGTTAAAAATCAACACAATTATATAAACTGTAAATATATACAGTCCCTGGACATAATTTTAAACGCACTGCAAGATTTCATGTATCAATCAATGACGAACAAAATATCTTTAGAAGGACATTTGTGTTCCTAAACTTAAGCTATTGAATAGAAAATACTATCTGCTACACTTAATACATATATCGACATCTTTTTTAATGGTATGGCATTCTTTGGTATTTTTTCATCATTACTAAAAAAAAATACAGTGCGTCTAATAATTTGTCCGGGGACTGTATATGCACTGCGAAAATAGTCGAAATGCCTTTTTTCCTCTCGTTTGTTATGAATGGATCTTATACATAAATTTAAAATATATAATTTAATATATATATATATATATATATATATATATATATATATATATATATATATATATATATATATATATATATATAATATATATATATATATATATATATATATATATATATATATATATATATATATATATATATATATATATAAATAATATTTGTCGCGTGTTATGTTAAAAAAACGAAGCACATCAGTCAATGTTGAACAGTGTAACAATTATGATATGCCCTGTTGTCTACCTTTCCAGACGAATTTGAAGGCCTAAAGTATGGAGCTTTTAATAACTTTATGCCTCACTAACAATAAATCCCCCATGTTGTTTTTCTTATCCCCTGTTTGTTGTCGCGTGTTATTGTTCCCCGATGATCCCCTATCGTGATATTAATTCTTCCGAACCGTCACGTACTAATGCACGTGACTGCTTGATGTGGGGGTGGACAGTGGATGAGTGATTAAAGAGCCTGCACTCGGTTGTAAGTCTGGGGGGTTCGAATACCCCGTTTCTGGAATGGAAGTGCACAGCCCTTTCAAGTTGACTTTTAGTAGCAGGTCCATAGATATCATAGTTAAAGTATTAGATTGGCAGATCACGTGACCCCCAATGCTAACGACGGGACGCGCATGGAGACCAGAATAAGAGGGCAATTTGGTAAGTGTTGCCACCAGTTTTAGGAGAAAACACTACGAAAAAATACCATTTAATTCTAAAATTACAAAAACATACCATAAAAATACTAGCAAAGCGTTTCGCGTTTTTTTTTTAAAGTCACTAAACAGATTCCAAAATGCAGCTAAAATTGTTATGGTATTTTTTTGTAATTTTACAATTAAATGTTATTTTTTCATAATGATTTTCTCCTAAAACTGGTCGCAACACTGGACAAATTGCCCTGTTATTCTGGTCTCCATGCGCGTCCCGTCGTTAGCATTGGGGGTCACGTGTTCTGCCCATCTAATACTTTAACTATGATATCTATGAGTAGGTCCTAGTCGAATTCAACATCGTGTAGCAAAAACTAAGTCAAAGCCACAACTCAATTTTTTCGAAACAGTTAAGATCCTGTTACGTCTTCGGGGGCTGAAGAGTCCAGCGGGAAAGGTGTTTTTACCTTGCATGAGTGAGATCCCATGTTCGGGCCCTGGCACTGCCAAAATAACAGCCAACCTATAATCAGCCTGTGCAGACAAAATGTCCAACGAATAATGTAGAGGGAGTGTAGTGGTAGTGTCCCCATGTAGAGGGAGTTCACGTTAAATATGCTTCAAAGTCCCGATGCCGCGTATGATGTCGTCCTTATTTAAAGTTCCATTGTGTCTATTCAGATGTCGGATCGTCACTTGACTGTGGATCTAAAATACGACCCTCGCTCCTCGGACGTCAGCGACTACGATCAAGCCTCTCACGTCGCAATATCTCGGACGCCCTTCAGCAAGAAACCTGAGCGTTTCCAGTGTTTATCAAGAGAAAAGCCTACCTAGTCTTGCCCACTACATTTTTGATTTACTAAAGCAGATATCTCGATGAGTCCGAACACCTCATCTAAATTTATTCTTTTTCGTTTTTCTTTGGCAAAAAAACAGCAAGAACCAACAAACCCTAGACGGACGTCATTGAAGTAAGTTAAAACGGTTAATGATTCCATATCCTGATGCTAAAGTAGGACACATTTTAAGTATAAATCATGAGGGGTGCTTGACAACTGTTCAGAATGACAAGCCCTACCCTACTAGTCCTTTCCAGCTTTTAAGTGACTTTTCATTAAAATAAATCCGTCGCATCGCAAAGAGCCTGGGCGTGATCAAGTGAAACTTTAATCCAAACAAACAAAAAATTATGTAAGCTCCTCCGTCTCCATTAATAATGGTAATTGTTTTCGTTATCCAGTGCTTTCGCGTGTTATATTTCCCAAGGATCCCCGCTTGCAGACTGTCACGTCTCATCAGTGTGCGTGATGGGCGAAATAAAATAAAGGAGTTTTGGCGAGGAAAACAAGTGAAGCCAACTCAATTTTAAAGATAGGTGTACAAGGATGGACAGGGCGTATGAACCCTCGCCACAGATCGCCAATTTTTCGCCGAGACGCTACCGAAAGCATTTCACCCGTCAATGATTGGTTAGGCATGTCACATGAGCACATAAAACCAATCACGGACGAGTGAAAATGTTTTCGGTAACGTCTTGAAGGAAGAGTGGCAATTTTAGGCGAAGGTTCGCTTGTTCTGTCTCGCCGTGTATAATGAATCTCTCCGTTAGGTTGATACGATGTACCCATGGATATCATAGTTAAAGTATTAGATTGGCATATCACATGACCTCCAATGCTAACGACGGGACGCGCATGGAGGCCAAAATAAGAGAGCAAAATGGCCAGTTTTGTCACCACTTTAAGGAGAAAAATACTACGAAAAAATACCATTTAAAATTACAAAAAAAATCGTAAAAAAACTAGCTGCATGTTGGAATCTTTTTCGTGACTTGAAATGCTTTTCTAGTATTTATTTTTGTAATTTTAGAATTAAATGATATTTTTCCGATGATGCCATAGTATTTTTCTCCTTAAAGTGGCAGCAACACTGGCCATTTTGCCCTCTTATTTTGGCCTCCATGCGCGTCCCGTCGTTAGCATTGAAGGTCACGTGATCTGCCAATCTAATACTTTAACTATGATATCTAGGGATGTACCCAAGCAAAATGATGAGCTCGTGCATCTTATAATCCCTGGTGGCACAGGATATCCGATATCTACTCTCGATGTCGTCGTTGTACTCTCGTGCCGAAATTGCAATGCCAAAATAAGGCGGGCGAAAGGTTAAAATTTCGAAATCGGGTATTGCCAAATTACTGCTGACCTATAAACAGTCCTTGCAGCCAAAAATTCCGACGAAAAAAAAAATACCCTGTGTAGAGGACATGCACGTTAACTTTTCTACAAAGTCCCGACGCCAAGCACGATGTCGCCCGCAAATATTGCTTTGGGTGCTTACTCGGGTGTCTCTTCCTCACTTGACTGTGGGTTCTTAATTTAGACTTCATCGCCAATATCCTTCGCGTAGCTCTAGGGCGACGATAATGTACCTAACCCTCCTTATAATATTGCCAAACCATTCGCCAAACGTTTGTTTGGGTATATCACTGTAACGACTTTGGCTTCACTTGACAAACCAGTGTTTGCCTCGTTTTTTCACTTAGCAGCATTTCCATCTTATTCTTTACCTCCATGGCGTGACTCTCCACAAAGGGGTTTCTGCCCCCATCAACCTCTAAAGAGCAGCTGTATGTTAAATATGAAGTGCAAATCCGAATGCACGCGAGGCCTAAACTGACTGGGCTGATGGGTCTCGCCGATAAGTCGGTGACAGGGGATTACCTTGAGTTTTAGTTGATGAAAGCTATGCTGGTTACTAGTGACTAATAAGTTTCTTTGTGAGATTTGAGATTTTTACTGGAATAGGGGTAAAGGCTTAGATTCCATAAACTAACGGCTGGAGATTTTATAAATTCTTATATTCAAATAACTCGTTGGCAGTGATTTTATCACACGATTGAACATTTGATGCGATTGAGTAACAAGCTGACAAGTAAAGTCGTTTTTTCATGACCAGGAAAAAAGTATGTTCTTTATTCGGCAGAGTTGACAGATTTGGTTAATTATTATTTTTTGGTTCATTCTACAAGGAATCATACGATTGAACTTTTAATGCGATTGAGTAACAAGCTTACAAGTAAAGTCGTTTTTCTATAACCAGAAAAAAGTATGTTCTTTATTCGGCAGAGTTGACAGATTTGGATAATTTTTATACTTTTTTTAAAAATAGTTTTACTATTAACAGGGTTATTAGATATAGAAATAAATGTGGACAATTACAGCGTTTTCCACAAACATATTCATTCGATTAAGCATATTAAAAAACATCTAAAACTCAAGTATTTCTGGTTTTAAAGATGTATTAATTTTTAAATTCATTTTTAAAGTTAATGATACGTCACTCCTCTTAAACCTCTCTTAGCATAACAGATGACGTCACGGTTGGCTTTTTTTGTTCTTGGCGTGTTATTTCGTATCACGTTTCACTGTATTGCTTTTAAAACTGTGAAAAGTGCTTTCATCCTATCAAACTCTTAAAAAAGTTAATGCTATTTTACAGAAACATGTCATGTTCATTCCAGTTAATTTCTTCAAACGTTGAACGATTTCACTCGACTATTCCGATCAGATCCAACAGTCAATAGTTCTGCAATAGCTCATACGCGCTCTAGTGTGTATTTTAACTAACAACCAAACTTGGAACAAGCTGTTTAACTTCCTTGATATGAACTGGTTACAAATAATATTGTCTTCTTCTTTTAATGAGGTTTCGCAGAAATTGTAAGGTTTACTATTTTATAAAGTGTATTACAGCATAGATCGAAACATCGCCAAAAACATAACAGTTGACGTCAGAGCTGTTTTCAGTGACGTACATTTTCGGCAAATTTCAAATGCATTTTTTGTTGAAATTAAACATATTTGTGAATATTTAACCTTACATTCGGAATCTGCAGCTTCTAATGTACCAGAAAAACACATATATTAGGAATTTTGCGTTTCATGCAACTTGTCCATTGTACAAGATCGAAAACGAATAAGCTTTCATTTCTCCAAGATCCAAGGTTTTTTTGGCGCTTGTGTATGTTCTTACAAATAGCAATTAATATGAACACTGCTAAATGTGCTGATGAGCATCCCTCTTTCGACTAGATTAAATATAAAGTGTTTTTTTTTTTTTGTACTCAATACAAAAATTCGCCGTTCTCGGACTCTCTAATTCACGAGATACAGAGTTTCCGCATTGGCCCTACTACCCCACATTTCCAACAAAAAACCAATCCATTTCCAGCAACATTCGAAATTCACTAAAATACACCTGGGGAATCACTACTCGGTGAGTTTTCCCGGCTATTGGAGGGGCGTAGGATTTTTTTTTTTTTTTTGTATTTTCCCTTTACAGAACGGCAACACTGACGTTATATGTTATTCTACTCCACACTCTTTCCCCTCCCCTCCCCTCGAACTTATATAATCTTCAACGAAAGAAAATAATATAAAAAAAGGCGTTTGTGTTAAGCTGAATAGCACTATATAACGGGCCCCCGAAATACTTTTGGACTAAAATATTGAGAAACTTGATATTCCTTTGGTAAGTTGACTGCATGAGAACTGTGACAGACAACTTATCTTGATTGCCTAAAACTCCCCTAAATTCACGCATCAAAAACACAATCTTCAATTGATCATATCGCTTTACTTCAATCAGCTCATCTGCCTTCTGACTTACAAGTTTTGATCTACATATGCAGGACAATTTAACGAAAATTTGCCATATAGATAGTTCAGGAGGGACGCCAACGGACAATTTAACAAATTGGTAGTTAAGAATAAACAGTAACCTATGATAAACCGTGTTTTTGTTTGTAACTCTAAACTGACAAGACACGTTTTCAAAGGCCTATGTGGAGCTCGAGCGTGACGTTTTTTCAATCAACCTTTTTTTTTTTCGTGGAACTTGGTTCCATTCGGACAAAACCGATCCAAATATAAAATTCGCCGGGACTCTTTGATCACAGAATTCGAACTATTAAATTAAAACGAGTTCAAGATAAATAAATAACAAAAATGGAGCGCAATCATTCGATTGCGTTTCAACCGAAGCGGGAGTTCCGAATTTTCGTCCACGTGCTACGATCGCTAATGGTCGACTCAGGGGATAAAAGGCCTTTTAAAGGAATTGAAGGGCGATTTTGGACTAGGATGGCCTTACTGGCGAACTGTAAGGCTATGGGGCTATTGAGAGATACTAAAAGACTCGTTTCACAAATAACGGTTCCGGTAATTTCTGTGCCCATCCTCAGTGGTACAGTCAATTGGATATTTCGCATTAGTCGACAAAAAATCGTATTCATGGTTTTACTAATGGCATTTCCTCAAGTAGTATCCCTTGTGTAGCTCTATCTTTAATTTGAACAAACCAGACCTTCAAGCAGTGGCCATTGAGCTAGAAAGGAAACTGGAGTGAGGTGTCAGCGAGCCGAAAACCCACTCACTCCCTTTTGAGCGAACAGGGCAGAAAAGAACTAATTTCCCTACACTTGTATGCATTGCTTCTATGAGACACCTCTATCTTATTGACTTGGGCTCCTAAATGTATTTTTACATTTTTAGTTTGAAAGAAATTAACTTTCTTTAACTTTAAATTCCAACTTTTTTAAGAAATAACCATGTGGATCACTAACTAAAAAGCGAAGACGAACCCAATAGCGAATAGGCAAGTTTCTAGGTTTTCTGCCGGTTCGTTTCTGCTGCAGTGCCGTGTATTCCTCCGCGTTTCGTTATATTGGCTCGTTTGCTGCCCTGTTCAGTGAATCACATACCTCACTCCACGTTTCTTCTAGCTCAATGGCAGTGGCAAGGTTAGGGCCTGTGTATAGCCGGTTTGGTAGATTGCTAGACTAACATCCCCTAAGTTGAAAGTTCAACTCATGCCGGTTAAGACCACCGTCCACGTTAACGGTGACTGGTGCACGTTAAAGTTCGTGGTAGTCACAGTCCTCCAAGTTCCCTCACTAAACAATTCTTCGGAGGTGACCAGCCAATATTCTGGGAAGCAGAAGTGCCTCGGCCCGAACACATTCATAATCTTGCTAGATTATAATGTTTCATTAAGAAAATGATCGGATCATACTGAAATGAAACATATAAGCAATTGTTAAGTTTATCATTGTTTTTAAGAATGCCGCACGAAACATGTTGTTTGCAACTATAATATTGTTCTGTTAAAAGGTAGTAAGTCATACCAATATTGTTCCCTTGTTGCTTGTTAAACCACCTTATAAGCTTCGCAGTGAACCGACATTGGACACAGAAAGAATTTTTACTGCTCGACAGCAGACAAGAGTACTACCCAGATAAGGCATAGAATCGATACGAGTTTAAGCGAAAGCTGAAACGCTAGTAATGTCATGTATTATCATTAAGGCCCAAATGGTTAACTATATCGGGTTTCTTTAAAATAAAGTCATCATGCCATAATATCAATAATTAAACGTGGCCATATCATATAGGTACTGTTTAGAGAATAGACAATTATACTGTCGAATCTGTAACCTGTTACAGATAATCCGATGTTTAGTTCTAATTATACTATAAGTACATTTACCATGCTGTCGTATTTACAAAGGGTGTTTACGGATATCCGAATTACGCTGAAGACGAACTAATTCTACAGAGCCTTCGGGCTTCGAATTAAATTGGATTGACTGTAAATACTTATCCATTTTACAATACACACGTAGTGTGGAAGTTCTAATATTGAAGACTATTATGAATAATGAATACTATGTTGTCTAATTTTGAGTTAGGCAATCTAAAACTGAGCCTAATTGGGATTTTGAAATATTTCGGCGAGAGGTAACGGAGATGCTTGATACCGATTTGGTTGCTATGGTGATAGTGACCGGAGTTGTGTTGTTATTATTCTGCCTAGAATGAATAAAAAGTTTTAGCTGAGGTTGACAAAAGAATCAGAAAAAGCTAAACACAGAGACATAAGGTGAAATAAATTTGTCATATTTTTTTGGCGAATCATAAAAAATTTATTTCGTAGTTCAAAGTCATCAGTTTTCTCTGTTTTATACTCTGTCTTGTACTTTTCTAACAAAATTTTTTTTTAAAAATAGTAATACACTTTCTATTTTTTTTTAATGTAAGGTAATATGTCTCTGTATATTATAACAAACTTCAGCCTTGCCAAACTTTTAGACACGTATTTTCGTAGAAACAACTACAAGGTGACAGTTTCCAGTATTTCCCTGGCCAGTTTCGTTGTTATTACTCTGCGCATAATGAAGGAGGTTTTAGCTGAAGGAATCGGAAAAAGTGAAATGAAGGGACAATAGGTGAAATAAATGTGTCAAATTTTTGCCTATTTTCCGGCAAACTATAAAAACCTGTTTCGAAGTTCAAAGTCATCAGTTTTCTCTGCATCAGTTTTATCAGCTTTCTCATCACTTTCTTATTTTTTAATGTCTGACAATATATCTCCGAAAAGTATAACAATTCAATCTTACCAAACTTTTAGACGCTTGTACTTACGTGAAAGAAGTTTCTGTTGCAAACCTACTTGTTTCAAAACTATATACTTCTCTATGTTCTCCTTCAACAACAAAGTTCATTTAAAGAAATAATAACTGTTCATTAAATAGAATACCTGTTAATTACATAGCGAAAATTCAATGTCAGACAAAGAAAAGAGCCAGGCTATCTCCCCAAAAAGGAACACCTAATTGGGCGTAATTAGACGAGGCTACATCATATTGTTAAGCACACTAATTTAATTACACTGTTATCGTGGCAGAAAGGTGGGTGAATTTGTATCTTTAGTTATTTTACTGTTTGCTTGTTGTCAGTTAGTAAATAGTATGGTTGATTGGGTGAAAAGTGTTACCATGAGTTTGGATATGTGTTAATCTGTATGTGTGATATTTTTATGGAATATTAGTTGAAGATGTCTTTTTTTACCTTGCCTTTTAAACCTTTTTTTAAGTTAAAAGTTTTTTTTTTTTAAATTTTTATAATAGAAAAAATGGATCCGAAGACCCATTTTAATAGACCTCGTGTAGCTTTAGTGTGACATTTATTCAACCAAACCTTAAAAAAACTTTTTTTAAGGCTTATTAATTTGTATGTAAAGTACACCAAACCCTACGATAAATAAGTTAGTTTTAATATTCTATAAAAATGTATTTTCTGAACATTTAATTATTTATATTGGTGTTAAACTACAAATAAAATTATACAAACATGACAGCCATAAGGTTTTAATTATTTCTTAAATTCTGAGACATGCATTTATTATGAAAAAAAGCTTAAATATTAACTTTTTCTATACTGTTGTTTGGATACTTATTTTCTTCTAATTGCCAGAAGCCAGAGTATTTACCACTTGCCAAAGACAACAGCATTGGACAGTGTCCCTTTAGGACTTGGTGAAAACGTTTTACCCGTTAAGAGGGATTGTCAGGCCCATAGAGCTAATTAGTTAGTTTTAAGCATTAGTTTTGAAATCGCAACTTTTGCAAAAGAATTTGCAATTTATCCCATTTTCACCAGGTATAGGGATCATCATAACATCAATTTAAAACAAAATTGAAAAGAAAATAACATCCGGTTATTTAATTATTAATTGATAAAGTTTTAAAATAGTGTCGCCATCTGCTGTACATTTTTGGCATTTTAAAACTTCAAATATATATATTTTACTAACTATATAACATTTTCGTTTCAATTTTATTTCATTTCGATGCTATGTTGATTTCCATACCTGGGGGAAAAGGGCTAACAAGGCAAAGCAATACTTCTGCGGAAGTTGTGATTCCAAAACTAATGCATTAGCTCAATGGGATTGACAATCCCTCTTAACGAAAACTTTGTGACTACCACTCGTTAACTTTAAGGGTTTTTTATTCGTTTTTCGTCTAACTTAATTTATTCTACATAAATTGTATAGAACTAAATTGTGTAGAACTGTAATCTTCATTTGTCTTATAATTTGTTTATTTAGAAAACTAAAGCAGAAAGCTCATTTTCGCTATGGAAATTTTTTCTTGATAATCATCGTTAATTGGTTAAATATGTTGTTCTGGCTGGTTTCCCCCAAAACAATCTTACACAAAAGCTTTACACATTTAGGGGACGCGGTTTCCAAAAAATTAAATCCAGTATTTTTATCGCTAGCATTCAAATTAAACTATTTTTACAAAGAACTGACATTCAATAAACATATACGAAAAAATGATTAATATTGAAACGTAAGTTTTTTTTTAAATCAAAAATTAAAAAAATTTAACGTTTTTTCAAAATGCTACTCCTCCTACAATTTAAAGAATTTTTTAATGGATTTTTTTCAAAACGTTCTTACAACATCTATTAATAAAAATTGGTATGGATATTGAGCTGTTAGTTAAACAAAAATAGTTATGTAGCTTTATGTATAGAAATGGCCAAAAAATAAGATTTTTTCTAAATTTTCAACTTCATCATTTTTTTTTTAAAAATCTAATCACACTAGACCTTATCCCATACCAACTTTTGTTAAACTCGCATGTTTAAACACAGGAAAAAAAATTTGGAGCTCTACATTAATTTACTTAAAAGCCTTAGGGTTTTAACCTTTCACAAGCTGAAAAAATTAAAAATTTAAAAAATCGACATAAAATTTCAAAAACCATTTTACCAAACCACTATATCATTTTCAATAAACCTCCTCCATTATAAAGGATACCTTCTTTTTTTACAATATCCTTAGCTCACAGCATTCGAGCATGTTTAATTATTTTCTGGGCAGCCCTAAATTTTGCGTAATGCGTCCCCTTAACTTAACATGTACATAATAAATATTTTAAGTTTTATTAGCTCTATCCAATATTAAAAATCGAAGTGCTGTTACCGCGTCGTGCCAAATACGGTTGTAAAATAACGATATTGCCTCCCTTTCCAAGTTTGTATCATTACTTTTCAGGCACCAAATAGCCCGTGAAAAATGCGGTTTTCTCATACGATTCGGTGTTAGAGAATCTCCATTCAAATCGTCTTCCAAGATGACACCGAGGAAAGAGAAATGGAAACAATTCGTCTGTCAACGGTGGCAGTGGAAATTGGGCTTTTTCGAGACGGAAAGTGACGCGTCGACAAAGGGGATTCTGTCACTTCCCTAACAGGGATTTTATTCCCTCTTCAAAGGAGAATGGAGAAGGGAATAGGATGGAGGGGGTGATGGGTTGGAATCTATTTAAAAATTGGTTTGCAGAGTGAAGCCAAGATCGCTCTTAAGATAGGCCCAAAGAAAGGATTGGCTAATTATTTACCTGGGTATCGTTAACCCTTTCAGTCCCAGTGATGCCATTTGGCATCATCATGTTTCTGATCATAATTTTAAAAAAATAATAGGTCTGACATCTATTGGGATTAATAAAAAATATTTTCTAATAGAAAAAAGTTTAAAGAATCGAATGATATGTGTTTTTTGATATCATAAATGGCTACAGACAATCAGAAAAAAAATTCTAAAATGATTATGCCAAACTGTCATTGGGACTGAAAGGGTTAAAATAAAGTACCACGAGGGCAATTGAGGACGGGCTTCATAATTTTGAACCGCGGTCAAGTAACTAGGCCAGCACCTGAGCTGACAACTTTCGCTAGCAGCTTATATCGTACGCGGCGTCATTATTTTAAAACGTGACAAATTTCATTTTTTTGTACAAGGGGCTATTTGTATGCTTGCATTTTTTATGTTGTTCAGCACAATTAGTTTATTGAATGGCTAAGACGAGGGTAGAACCTGTTAAGGAATATTATGTGGAATAACACCTTAACCCTTTAACAACGAGTTAATGAATATCATTAAGCATTTTATTTTCAAATAAAATTTTAACTTAAGTTTTTATTTTTTAGATTGGTTTCTCGTGTAACTTTTTTGTCCTAAAAAAATTATTTAGAATGGTTTTCATTTGCTTCATATTTTCTTTATTGAGATGAACTTAAGCAGAAAAGTTCATTTTAGCTCAGCAAATTTTCTTGCCAACCATAGTTAATGGGTCAAGATACTTCGCTAATTAATTTACTTTCCGAAACATACAAAAATTTAGCAAAAAACAATTTAAAGTATTTTGTATTTATAGGAGACGTATTAGAACCTAGTATTCATTTATATCTATTTCTAGTACTGCACTGCCCATCGTTGCCCATCGCCAAAAGCCCTTGTGTATAGCTCCAGTGCGACGATATTTTAACCTACACTCTTACAAACGAGCGGTTTTAACTCAGTCTGAGTTAATTTCCACTCCTTTCCGTGCCGAAAATGCACTTCTCCTATAGGAGTGGATTTCACTCTTTTGTTTTAAGAGTGTAACCCAATTAATCTTGCATATGACATAAAGCGAGGACTGCTGGTGAACGAGGGGGATACCAGTCGGTTAGGCATTCGCCTTGCATGCGGAAGGTCCCAGGTTCGGGTCAGGGCATCGCCAAAATAACTGCCGACAAATAAACGGCCCGTGCAGCCAAACAAATGTCCGACGAATAAAACCCTGTGTAGAGCGGGAGTGCACGTTAAATATGCTCCAAGGTCCCAATGCTGTGTACGATGTCGCCCTTAACGGTTGCGTTGGGGTGCCTACTCAGGGGTCGGCTTGTCACCTGACTGTGGTTCTAAAATACGACGCCCGTCGCCAATAGCCCTCGTGTAGCTCTAGTGCGACGATAATTCAAACTAACCTAACCTGCTGGTGAACGCGAGTTACAATACAGCCAATCTAATCACGACTTTATCTCTCTAAGTAAAACTGATTTATACTGACGATTCCATAGTGATGTTAGTTTGGGCGCATCACCTAGATTTGTCGGCTTCACTTTTGTTCACGCCCACTTTCCTCGCCTGACTCTGACCTCGAAGGCCAATCCCTGCGGAGAAAAGAGGAGAGTGAAATGACGAGTGGATAAAAGCATTCGATTCGGTGCAGCGTGAAACATGTGACGGGGATACGGGGAACGTCTGTTGATACACACAAAGACGGTCGAAGTCTATTTTCACTTAAAATGACGTTATTGTTGAAAATTTTACACAACGTTCACTCTCGGGCAATGTAACACACGTTTTTTTTTTCGAAAAATTTAGGTAACAGTTTATTAGGCCAAAAAGTCCTACAATATACAGTCCCTGGACAAAGTATTAGACGCACTGCAAGATTTCATGTAAAATATTAATTACCGGGTGATATTGTACCGTTCTATTTTAAATTGATTTGTTTTTTTGATTTTTATATTATCCAATCAATTACCGATTTATTTGACATAAATAAAACAGCATTAATTTAAAGAAAGCATAAGTTTATTAAGTTTTAAAGAAAAGTGAAATTAATGTTAGTAAAAGTCAATATTTAGTTGAGCCACCTTTATCCGCTATCAAAGCTTTAATTCTGCGCGGCATTCTATCAATGCAAGACTGTACTGCCTCCTGCATTTGAGGATGAGGATTCCACACATAAATAATATTATAATAAATAATTAATATAAATTAATCGTAATCATAATTAATCATAATTATTTTAAAATAAATACAAATATGTAGTCTACAACAATTCTTTTAAATAAAAATCAATATATTGTAGTTTAAATATACCATTATTGCATAAAAACTCTTAAGAAACATAGTTACTAAAAAAATACAGTGCGTCTAATAATTTGTCCAGGGACTGTACTTTTCTTGTTTACTGATCTTAGTTACTTATTAAGTTTTTAATCTCAATTATTTTATATTAAAATTTTAACTGGTAATAGTTCAAAGTCATTCTACTATAGTTGTAATTGCGCAACAATTATTAGGTATGTTCGACATAGCCGTTCATTTTTCTGGATCAAAGTTGTATATTATTATTGTAAAAGTTAACTTGTAATATAAAACCCAAACGCAATATCAAGTCAAGGGAAATTAATTTCCTTTTATGCAACTGCGATTTCGAAATAAACTCCTTTCACAAACAAATTCAACCTACATCCAAGTTAATTATATAAACTATGATATAAAATTGCACAATTATATATAAGGGTGAAATAAACATCAGTTCATCAATTAACATATAATATCCTAGAAACGTGAAACCCAAAAGTAAGCTTTGTTCTAATGTTTTCGTCTATATGACCCGTTTGGCCACCGAGAATATCTAGTTCTTGATCAAACTCATTAAAGGAAGAAACTCGCAGTTATCGGGGGTTAATACGTAATTTCAGACTTATTCGTCGCCAAGATAACAAATATTATGTTAGTATGTGGAAAATCACCATCGTTTATTATTGTTTCTGCGTTAAATGGAGATTTTATACAAATAATGATTCTGTTTTGCATGTCCTTAAAATATATGGCAAATGAAAACAAATCGCTACGAAATTGCGTATAGATTGTGAAAATATATTTGACGGTAAATCCTAAGTTTGGCTGAAAAACCCCGATAACTATGATTTCCTCTCTAAAAGGAGTTTCGACCTCATTATACGGGCAAAATATTTACCCTCTTTTGGCCAGAAACCTCCTAATGAGAACCGATAAGTGGTCTCTGATATCCTTGCCCGAAATACGCCATTATGCGCATACATTTCCAGAATTTTCGTCAAGAGTCCAACCCCTTTTCGTTCTCTTTTGGCGGTGTGATATCGTTAGAGTTGGTTTAGCAAAATGCTAACTTTCAGTCGAACATTTCTAGTCAATTGATTGAGTTTTGTTTGTAAAAATGGTCTTTTACTAATATGTGTGTTCGCAGATATTTGCAAAAAATCTTATTTACTGAAATGTAAAGAATTCTTCGTTACTTGAAATCAACAGCTTTATTTCAAAACGTTTTAATGATTTTTTTTTTTTTTGTGAAGTGTTATACTATTTTTTGTGTCTTCATTTTTTATTCTATTTTTAACTTCAATTATCAAAAATGAAATGTAATGTTATAAAAGTATTGTGATTGGGTAGAAAATTCGAAACGGAGATTTTGTGCTTTCTACACGTTTTCGAGGGAAGTTGATGCTAAAACAGTGATTTTCAATTGCTAGTTCGCCTACCTTTGAAACCACTCTACAAATTAAACTAAACGAGTTACTGACTTAACATTTAGCATACGAGTATCTGGTACTTGTCATACGTCATTAGATTTTAGAGAAAATCGCGTATGGACAAAGTGTAGCTGCCATATAACTTCTTTTGGTTTTCAAAGCATGTTGAAAAAAAATATATATATACACACATATATATATAAAGTCCCTGGACAAATTATTAGACGCAGTGCAAGATTTCATGTATCAATCAATGATGAACAAAATACCTTTAGAAGGACATTTGTGTTCCTAAACTTAAGCTATTGAATAGAAAATACTATCTGCTATACTTAATACATATATCGACATCATTTTTAATGATATGGCATTCTTTGGTATGTTTTTATCATTATTAAAAAAATACAGTGCGTCTAATAATTTATCTAGGGACTGAATAAGTATATATTATGTATATGGTATGTATTATGATTATTTTAGTATATTGTATTTTGATATGATTGTATGTTTTGATGTTTTGTTGTTGTTTGTGATTGTTTGTGTTGTATTGTGTGTGTTTAGTTGTTTGTTGTATGTTGTTGTTGTGTTTGTTGTGTTGTTGTTTTGTGTTGTGTGTTGTGGTGTGTGTAAATTTGTTGATTGTGTGTTGATTTTTTTGTGTTTGTGTTGTTGTGTTTGTGTGTTTTAGTAGTGTTTGTTTGTTTTTGATGTTGTTGGTGATTGGGATTGATTTGTTTTGTGTTTTTGTAGTTTTTTAGCTGTATAGTGTGTGTGGGTGAATGTTTATCGATTGGTGTTATATCATTATTTTAGTGAGTGACTGAAGTTTCTGTGTTTTTTAAAGTTTTTTCTGTGGCTTTGTGTGATGTTGTTGTGTGTGTGTTGTGTAGTGTGGATGTATTGTGTGTGGTGTGGTGTTTATAGTTTGCTTGTGTGTTGTTCCGTGATATATCAGTGTGTGTTATTGATTGTGTGTTGTGTTGGATAATTACGGACGACGACGTTTCTTTTTATTTGTTAAATTTTTTTCTTCTTTATTGAAATGTTAGTTTTGGGTTGTCAAACATAAAAAATAAATGAATAATTGATGAAGTACTTGAAAGATCTTAGAAAAAATTAGTGTTGATTGGTTGCCGTAAATACTCAATGGAAAGCCATCAAATTAAAGATTAGAAGAAAATTGCGGAAATTACCAAAGATTATTGGGTGCTATTCGATATTCTTCATAATGTTTTAATATTATTTGTACATTTTAAAAAATATTTAATAAAGTTTCCTTGAGGTAGAAGTTTCCTATTAGATTAAGAAAATATAAAATGTATATTACTAAGCGTCTAATATTAGCTTGGCAGCTGATGTGTACATTAGTATTCATAGAAGTTTTATTGCAAGTTTGCAGTTACGCTTACCACTACTGAAGTTTGTTATATGATGTAACCGAAAACTCTTAACGTATTAAAAAAAATACATTACAAACCTACTAAATTCATTAAAAAAATCTTAGAATAATAACTTTTTTGTGATAGTCCGTTGTACTTCTTTTTTAATTTATTTTCTTAAGAAACTTTGAAAATATTTATAACCAATAATTTCGAATCAAAACTAATTTTTTTAAATAAAGATATAATTAAAAGTAAAATTAGTAAAATTGTGTCGCCTATAAAGTGCAGGCGTAGAATATAAACTATTTAAAATAGAAACGCACAAATACATACACAAAAACACATTTATATTCTAACAACAAATGAATTTTAAACTGTTTTATTTTAAATACTTAGAATGTACACTAAAGTGCGTATGAACCCATAGGTAAACGGACCGTTCAGCCAAAAATGTCCGACGAATAATACCCCGTGTGGAGGGAGTGCACGTTAAATATCCTTCAAAGTCCTAACGCTGCGTACGATGTGGCCCTTAATGGTTGCGTTGGGTGCCTACTCAGGTGTCGGCTCGTCACTTAACTGTGGTTCTAAAATACGACGCCCGTCGCCAATAGCCCTCGTGTAGCTCTAGTGCGACTATAATTCAAACTAAACTAATTTATAAACCCAATGGCATTTTCTGCTAGAATATAAGCGTGTTTTTGTGTATGCATTATCTGTTCCGATTTAAAATATTTGTATACTACAAGTTTGCACTTTATTGGACGACAAAATTTTACTAATTTTACTTTTAGTTATATCTTTATTTTAAGTATTAAACTTGATTTGATTTTTTTACTTATAAATATTTTAAACGTTTCTTAGTAAAATTAGGTTTTGGTTATAGGACAATCGCAACCTATCTAAGCGAAGCATTCGGACGTTAACAACATTTCAGCAACAGATAAATAAACTCAAAATTTACCAATGATAATATTAATTCCTTATTGCCACGTTCCATTTCCAAATCGATTGTCGTAAACACAATCGGTACTTGGGCGGCAATAATATCGTCATCGAAACGTCATAAAACCGGAATTGCGCAATAAAATCTGATGCCTAGGCTCCTATTAAAATCTCGATTAATGCTCGGGAAATCATCGCTGCTTTCGGTTAAGTAGGGTTATGATATAGCTTCCGGAATTTGGGAACGACGATATATCATAATAGAGGATGATTTTGAGGTAGGGGTTTCGGAAGCGGGTGGAGTTAGATTTCTCAAGAGCATTTTGGTGCTGTTCGAAGAATTCACTTCTGCACCGCCTTTGCTTTGATTTTTATTTCCGATTACCTAATATGAAATATAAGATAAGGTAAATCCGGAATGGAGATTTTGTGTTTTCTTCTTTTTTTGGAGGATTTTGATTCTAAAAGAAGTGTTTTTTAATATATTGGTTCGTCTTTCAAACTGTTTGAATCCACTCTATCTGTACTAGGTGATCTATATTTTAAACCAGTGAAATATATGGTTTTACGTTTTGCTTCAACACTGATTAATTTGTTTTTCGTGAACTGACACTAGAAAATAAATGGAGATTAGATACATTTATTCATCAATATTGCAAAAGACCCCCGATTAAAATTCTGGTATTCCCTTCCCCCCCCGTTTTAAAAACTGACCATGTGTCCACGATTTCACCTTGTTTGTTATAAAGCAGTTTAAAATCAAGCAAACACCATTCCTAGTTTCTCTTCATATAGAGGGTATCGACTACAGTGCCCAAGCATTGACTGTGGAAGTCAGAATCCCCCGACGGAGTACAGGAAGAAACAATTAACGGTCAAGTCCGTCCTTCCAATTACAAGGTATCGATGTCCGTCCCTCCCTCCGATACATCGCCCCGCTCCCGACCAAGTCTCGAGGGACGAGACAGTTTGGTTCTATCCGGATAACAGAGTATCGTTGTTTTGGTACCGATGTTGGTAGTCTTCTATAACTGGAACCGTTCTTAGAAGGGTCAAAGGTTCCTTCGCAGCATATGGCTTCTTCGAATATAGAAACAATCTATTAAATTTAATTTTTTTTAACAGTCTTAAAAATAAACTGTTATATTCCCCCATATAAAATACAATTTTACACGATAATGGTATAACCAACTAACATTATGTTTTTAAAAATTTATCTAAAGTCATTTTCTAGAATTTTTCAAAGTATGGAAGGGTTGGACACTCGTATTACCTAAAACAATCTTTTGATTGGGAAATAGAAAATCAAAAATCAACTCTAAAAACGTAATAGTGGAATTTTTCAGGCATATTTTTTCTAATGAATGCGTACTCGTCTATTAAAAAAATAAAAACAGCTTATACTTAAAATGAAACTTTTATTAAATACTTATTCAATTCAGGAATGTTTCTTACAATAATTTCTTATTTATACAATAAAATGTACCAGAAACTGCTTCACATACCTTAAATTATTCGCCAGGCAAAAGGCCCAAAACAAACAAAATTGGCTTCAACCTCCTACTCACTATTAGTACAAAGCAAAAAGATCAGGACTCTCTCTTTCTCTTCCTGGTGACAGATAGACCAACACCTGCTTGTCCAGGTTAGCCAGCGGACACCTGAAAAGTCTAAATTTTCTGCTAATCAAAAGATCTTCCCTCCTTGCCCTAAGTGCCAGCAAAACCAGGCATCACCTGATCATATCCTAAACTGCCTAGGACTGGACTGGGACGACATACATTCTTCTCCCCTTTTGGTTTCAGACTTCCGAAATATCAACGGATTTATTGATCCGGTCTGACTCCGATAGACCAGATGGGAATTAGCAACAACAACAGAAACTGTGTATATTTACCATGCGTATACGCAAGTACAGCCTATTACGTATTTCCAATAAAATAAAAAAATTAACCAGTTAATTTTTTTCGACAAATTTTACCAAATAGGGAGAGAGTGCACGTCGTCTCGTCCCTTGACCGTGGTTCTAAATTACTACGCCCGTTGCCAATAGCCCTCGAACACCCTAGTGCGACGATTATTCGACTCAACTTAGTTTTCATACAGTCCCTGGACAAATTATAAGATGCACTGCATTTGTTTAGTAATTTTATGTTTCTTAAGAGTTGTTATGCAATAATGGGGTATTTAAACTACAATATTATTGATTCTCATTTAAAAGAATTGTTGTAGACTACATATTTGTATTTATTTTAAGATAATTATGATTAAGATTAATTTATATTAATTATTTATTATAAGATTATTTATGTGTGGAATCATCATCCTCAAATGCAGGAGACAGTACAGTCTTGCATTGATAGCATGCCGCGCAGAATTAAATCTTTGGTAGCGGCTAAAGGTGGCTCAACTAAATATTGACTTTTACTAACATTCATTTCACTTTTCTTTAAAACTTAATAAACTTATGCTTTTCTAAATTAATGCTGTTTTATTTATGTCAAATAAATCGGTAATTGATTGGATAATATAAAAACAAAAAGTAAATCAATTTAAAATAATAAAACGGCACAATATCACCCGGTAATTAATATTTTACATTAAATCTTGCAGTGCGTCTAATAATTTGTCCAAGGTGTATACTGGTGTAGGAGAACCTGTCGTTCTTTGTTGATAAATCCAGAGATCTCTCTAGGGAAAGTTGTGCTCGACGAAGCTTGTCACAATCGACTAGCTTAAGAACGGTCAAGCAGGAAAGGACCATGGTCTCAGTAGTAGTGGTCAAGAGGGTTGGTCCTTTTAAGCTATAACTGAACTCTTGACTAAAATAAAAGTTTCTTGTCGGGTACCGGAACTATACAGTTTCAACTCGGAATGCTGAGGTCAAGGTAATAAAAATATAAGTTTGTCAAATACTTTTTGCTTATGTCAATCTTAATGTAAAATAAGGCATTTATAGTAAAGATTAATTCACCTGCACAAAAATATACATTTTATTCCCTTCATTACTGAAAAAAATCCTACTCGTATATTCTTTAAATAAACATATTTTTCAAACAATTATATATTTAAAAATATGTTTTCCACGTAATTTTGGGGGAAAAAATTAGCGTTAAACAGTTGTTGAGAGTTACAATTTTGTTGGATTTAGGGTTTTGAGAGGTAAAAATGTAAATTTTTTTTTGTGTGTGTCACAAACAAGCCCTGTCGGTTTTTGTGATTAATAGTCCATTCTCTCTAATTTTTGTTTTAATCCGAAACGTCCCATAAACACAACTGTTTTTGCAAAACCTCTGAAATCTGATTGTTCCTCTTGGTACATCATTTTTATTACAATGAACAATTACAGCGTTTTCCACAAACATATTTATTCGATTAAGCATATTAAAAAATTTCCTTTCATCCTTATCAAACTCTTTAAAAAGTTATGCTATTTTACAGAAACATGTCATATTCATTCCAGTTAATTTCTTCAAACGTTGAACGATTTCACTCGATTATTCCGATCAGATCCAACAGTCAATAGTTCTGCAATAGCTCATACGCGCTCTAGTGCGTGTATTTTAACTAACAACCAAACTTGGAACAAGCTGTTTAACTTCCTTGATATGAACCGGTTACACATAATATTGTCTTCTTCTTTTAATGAGGTTTCGCAGAAATTGTAAGGTTTACTATTTTATAAAGTGTATTACAGCATAGATCGAAACATCGCCAAAAACATAACAGTTGACGTCAGAGCTGTTTTCAGTGACGTACAATTTCGGCAAATTTCAAATGCATTTTTTGTTGAAATTAAACATATTTGTGAATATTTAACCTTACATTCGGAATCTGCAGCTTCTAATGTACCAGAAAAACACATATATTATGAATTTCGCGTTTCATGCAACTTGTCCATTAATTAATCAGCTGCCAAGTTCTAAAGTGAATTCTACAAAGAGTTCACGGATGTGCACCTCTTTAACGAAGATGTTATAATAATGAAAATATAGTTGCATTTACAGCTCATGAACTTCGCGAAGATACACAAAATGTTAATGTTTAAAATAAGCCAGTAATTTAAAAGATAAACGTAAACTATAAAGGGCAGCGAAGGTGAAAATTATGTCTTAGCTATTCTGGTAGCGAAATAGTTAAATTTTCGGGCTATTAAAACTAGTTACGCTTACGCGAACATATATATCTGTATTATGCTACCTTCATGCACGAATATTACGCAATTTTTAATCCAAAATGGACCAAATTTCTTCAAAATGAAATCCTATACCCGCACTGCAAACATATCTATGATTAGAACAGCTGCCTTAATAGCCAATTTCCATTCGTACTTGAGAGCGAAGCTCCCTTCAAACAGCGCACTTAAAATGCTGGAAAAGCCGAGCTTCGAAAGTGGCCAGCCTAATTACGTTTACGCTCCCGAAACACCTTAATTATATTCCCCGTCTGGCCGCATGCAGCCTACAACTCAACTCCAAGAGTTATGACGTCGAAGTTCTTTGGGGCAAGGAATTCTTTTTGGATGTTACGCCTCCTAATTGGTTGGCGGGAGTACGGCGTACGGCAGATAGTGGCCAATTAGGTGATGTCTAATTGTTTTACTGTTTCTGGATATGGACGGGGCAAAGAATGTAATAAGAATTCAGTTTTATGTTTCTGTCACTGGAAGGGTGTTATTACTGTATTTCATTCCGAGGTTTGTAACTTTAGCTTGGGATGACTAACTTTGTGGTTATTCTAAAATTAGATGGAACCCTGAGTTAAAAGACCATTTAAGTTAAATATTATTTTAACTAAAATGAAGTAAACATTAAATAATAATTGCAATGTTTTGACTCCTTTAACTGATTAGCTATAAGCTATTCCATTGTAAAATCCCAAATTATCAATAATTGTGAAGCTATTTTAAACTTGTACTACTTTTCATAAGAGTTAGCTTAGTACTTTGTAAAGTTATCGTTGAAATTTTTAGCCTTGTCTAGTCTTCCACGCAGTAAATATACAAGTATCCTTAAATTAAGATTATGAAATAATTTTAACACATTTGTGAAACTTGGACAGTTATTGAGGTAGTCTTATAACATTTCTTGTGATGGCCAAGGAGAGTGATCAACATTTCAATACTAAAATTGTATCTTTAAAGGGAAATTAACTGTTGATTGTGAGTTTATATCTAAAAGGAAAGACATTGCAATTCCACTTTAAAATCAAATTGATAAATAATACTAGTTAAATCATTTGGCTTTTAAACAGTAGTTATTTATTAATTAGATGATTAAAAAAATTAATCTTCTGAATACGCTATTTTATAAGTTTGAAATGTTTTAAACTTATTTTCGATACAATTTTCTTGATTTATTTCTCGTTTCGAAATTTTCTAAAACAACTTCTTGATTTGTGTTATTCTCTCCAATTCGAATTCCGTCTGAGAAGGCGTCGGAGAACAATATCATCCCGCGACCTGATTCGCTGGTGTCCTTCACGCGTCATCGCATTTCGAATCTTTTCGAGGAGAAACAAACCAATCACGCCAGGTTTTTCAATCACAAGTCAGGATAACGTGGTTTAGTTTTGACAAAAATGTATCCCACACCCATGTAATTTTAAAAGGGATTGCCAATCCCTTATTACCCGTATTTTATTTTTTGAATCACAATATATGTGTAGTAATGCTTTAAAATTTAGGTCTTTCTTCACTTCACCAACACTTAAAAATTGGCGCTAAGTTTCACTAAAAAATATGGTGCCTAGTAGCTGCACCAGCTGTGTGGTGAAATGTTTCACCATATTTTCAGTATTCGTGCAAATCTCTTCTCAGATTTTCATGTAAAAAAAACCCCTGAAAAATGGTTCAATTAAATGCTGAAAATATGGCGAAACATTTCACCGCACAGCCGTTGCAGCTAATGGTGAAACCAAGAACAAAATTTTCAACATTAAAGTTTAAATTAGAAATAAAAATAGCAAAAATATGTAAAGGAAAATATATGGGTCTTAGCTTATTATCTATCAATTCTGCCTCACATATTGTGACAGATGACGTAATTGGTGGTGAGATAAATACGAGTTTTAAAAATATTGATTTGACGCATACGATAGGTTCTATCTACGATTTGGTGACTGATATGTATGTGAACAAGTTTTTGTTGTTGGACAAAACTTTGAATGTATTTTCAATATTTAGTATTTGACTTCAGTTATTCCTTATGGTAAAGATATTATGGATACAGTCTCGCAAAGTGTTTATTTTAAGTTTGAAATGCTATTTTGTGTGCTGTTGCTTATTCGCAAATTGAAACACAGTCAGTTACAGCCTTTTCAAACATTTGCAGTAGCAAAGAAATGTCAAAGAACATTCCGAAAGAGATTCGAAAATTGGATTCTTTTAGAACTCAAAAAGTTCGAACTAAAAATATTTGTGTCCTCTGGAATGCTAGTACATCACATGGAGGAAGTGTTACCTGCATTTGATGTTTAGGAAATCTTATGTTTTTATGTGTTGTCTTATAGAAACATACTATTTGAATTTCAAGATGGCGTCTTATTCTGGAAGTGTCAAGAACTTTGTGCTTTACATATCTTGTGTGTCCAAATGCGTTACTAAGCCGAACTATTACATATTTCTATTTAGAAATATCAACTTATCAATAAATTATCAGCAATAAAAATATATTTGTAAAAAATATTCTCTAAAACAGCTACAAAGAATATTTTGAATTATAGCGTCATTGTAAAATATATGATTATAATATTTTCAGTATAAAAATATGAATATTAAAATATCGTCTGTTTTACGTAATATAATTACCGCTGTTTTACTTGTATACTGATGTCATTTTACAGTGCCCGTTACATATTAAAACGTACCCAAATCTCGTATTTTCTTTGAGTGAACTATATTTCACCGATTAACTTTAATCTAAACAAGGGTAACTATAGCCTGAGCTATACATTTTACATAACTCCTCATAAAATCCCGCAGTTGTGTTTGTGTGCTATTTTATGAAAAGTTTTCAATATTACTTTGAAGAATCATTGAGTTGTATGTGTGTTTCAATGGCATTAGTGAGTCTGTATGCTTCGGCCAAATCTGCTTAAGTCAACGACAATCTGCTAAAAAAAAATTATGTGAAATATTTCTTTTGTTACATTTATTTAACAATTTATTTCGGGTATTTTTCCATTTTTCCGGGCGCAAACGATTTAGTCCCCAAAAATGTACAATTACCGCCAAACGGAATACTTCCAATGATAACATATGACTATGTATTATAATGTGGTAATTTAACTACAGTCCCTGGACAAATTATTAGACGCACTGCAAGATTTCAAGTATCAATCAATGATGAACAAAATACCTTTAGAAGGACATTTGTGTTCCTAAACTTAAGCTCTTGAATAGAAAATACTATCTGCTATACTTAATACATATATCGACATCTTTTTTAATGATATGGCATTCTTTGGTATGTTTTCATCATTACTAAAAAAAATACAGTGCGTCTAATAATTTGTCCAGGGACTTAATGTATATTATGTTTTATCACCGAGAAATTCAGATTGTTGCCAAAGATTCTATTTGGCGAGATTTGTGCCCGAGAAATGAAAAAGTACAATATTTTGTATCAATCTTTGTACTGAAAATGTGTTTCTTCTGATTGCAGGTAGCATAGGCGGCTGTTGGAGCACGACGCGGCCTGCAAGTTGGCTTCTCCTGCTGCTCATCGCCGTCTACTTGTCTTAACACCTCGAGGTGAGATGAACGTATTTTATTATTCATAATAATACATTATTTTTTTTCAATAACGGTAAAGTTTAGTTAAGACCAGTGGATACAACTAAATAGAGAATGGCAGATGTTTAGTTTTGTAAAAGTTTTTTAGACTCCTGCAATAAAAAAAGTACTGTTCATCTATAAGACATTCAATTGCTTTTTATTTTTCTGTTGACTGCATGTATGCATATTTAAGCAATAAATGAATAGTTAAGCTATTACTGAACCATGATGGTTAATAAAGGCCATCGCACTAGAGCTATTAGTGTTTTATGTCTTTATTTTTTCGCCAAATACGTTGCCAAACTCGCCAAATTATTAACTAAAATTCGTCAAGTAGGCCATTTCTTTTATAAATAATTTATAAGCTGGTCGGTTGTTCGAAGATCATTGTGTTAGAGCTGTATAATGGGTGTGGGTAGCTATATCTATTTTCTCGCCAAATTATTTCCCAAAACGCGCCAAATGAGCTGAAAGGTTTTATGTATTTATGAGGGAATCGTGATGACATTTATGAGTGCATTTTATAGCGTATTTTTAATTTTGGAATTTTAAGGCAATGAAATGGGATTTTATAATTTATAACGAGCGGAAACAATAATAAGTTTATGATCCTATAACAGGGTATATGGTACACATATTTGGAATCTATTTGATATTTTTTTATTCCGTGCGAAGAACGGGTATAAATTTGCTAGTTCATAATAATACATTAATTTTTTCAGAAACAGTAAAGTTTAGTTAAAACCAGTGGATACAACTAAATAGAGAACGGCAGATGTATAGTTCTGTAAAAGTTTTTTTAGACTTTTGCAATAAGAAAAGTACTGTTCATCTATAAAACATTCAATTGTTTGTTAAACATAATTTGTTTTTTATTATTTGTTGATATTGTTCGAGTTCGTCATTTAACCCGGCAGCACTCGCGCTCCTAAGAGAAATACCGTCACTTGCAAGGGGGTACTTTAGACCACTGAATTTCCTTCAAATATCACTTTTACGTTCAAAACTTGCACAATTTTTACTTAAAAGCAATTTTCTAACAAATATTTAAGGTATTTATGGAGAAGTTTCGGTATCGGAATTAAAATTATGATCAACATAATTTATCACTTCAGCGATCGTATCCACAGGATCCCCAGTAATGTCTTCATTTTCCAACAATTCATTAGACTCGCTATCGGAACAAGGACGATAATCAATTGTCATATCATCATCATCCATAGCATCACCAGCTTCTTCTGATTCGTTTGTAGATTTGTCATCCGAAGAAACTTCTGCTAACAATTTTCGCATGCTTTCCGTCTCTTCATTGAAGGACAAGTAGCGTGACAATTTGAACTAGAATGAAGAACCGCGGGCACTCGCGTGGGGTCTTTCACACCCCAAAACCACAATTCCACTAAAACCGCTTTCGGAATGTGAAAGATAATCATTCCTTGCTTTAGTGGGTGACCTTAAAGGCAGATACTCTGGGTTTGACCAATTTTAAAAAGTGAGAAGTTGGGTAATTCGAAACATGAATGTGCGTGGGTTCTGAAAGACCCCCTTGCGAGTGCTGTCGGGTTAAAGTTTCGTCAAGTATTTCTTGGACAGATTATTTCATTGATCAAGAAATATATTAGTGTATTCGAACTTTTTGAATTTCAAACATTTTCACAAGAGTACATTAAAATTTCGCCCCGATGTTGCTATTGGTTTATTGCGTCACTCAATCTTTTTTAAAGTGATTAAATGTTGGGATAATTAAAGTGTCGTCACATGCCTACTGTTTAAATTTGAGACGCCCGTTCAGGAAGCTTTTATGTAGATCTTGGGGGACGCTATTTCTACCAAACCTTTAAAAAGTTTCATTTGGATTGTATTTCAATGTGACGTAGTTCATGTAGTTTTATTTGACCACATACTTCAGAGAATTGTGAATTATTGGCTTGGAATAATTTTATTTTTAACTTTTATTAGATTATACTATTTTATTTTAATTTAGATAGCCGTTTGGTAGATAAACCTATATTAATCTTACTATAAGGTAGATACAATAAGACAAACGTTTAAGGACCTTGGAAGTTCCTTATTTTTCTCCTTGAATCTCCACAATAAAACCCATAACTACATGATTCAAATTTACGCTACGTTTCTCCAAAATCTTTACCTCTTAATGGGTTCTAGAACCGTCACCGATACCCCAGGTGCACTGATAGTGCGACCCTACGTCAAACAAAACCAAAACTGAGCTGTATGTCGGTCAAGGCCCAGTTCAGGATCACTTTTCCCGTTTCTTTTTATTATTCATCTTCCTGGAATGGCATCGCGATCGATGAGGTCACAGCGCCACCTACTGGCCACCGCAGGAAGCGAATCGATTGAAAGAAAAAGGTAGACACAGCCGAAGTGTAAATCTTACTATTTGGTTTGGTAGATTTGTTTTGGAGTCGTTTCATATTTATTTTACGAGCAGCATAATACATTAGTTTAAACTATTAGGAAAATGAGTAACTTACAATAAACCATTGTTTTTTCTATAATCATAAAAATGTATGTTTTCTGAACAAAGCATTCTTCTTTGCCATTCACGGTATTTTTAAATTGTTAAAATACAAATTATCGAAATTTAAAACAATTTCATTTTGAAACTTTATTACGGTTATTAAAAATTCTTAGCAAAAAAAATCAGTCTTGCATATAATTAACAGTCAGGGCGTTAATTTATTTCATCAAAGGAAATGAAATTAGCAAAAAATACATAGATTTTCTTTTATAAATTTTTTACTATTTTTAATAACTTAACTTGATAATTATACTTTATTTATGAAAGTCCAAATTTTTATTAAACTTGAATTGTTCATATAAATTTTTAAATATTTAATGAATTTTAAATTTCTTCTTATTGAGTGAATTTTGAAATTTCAATATTATGTAAATATTCTCATTATATTATATTTTACTTATTGTGCTTGCATTGATCTTATCAACTCAAATTTGGAAGTAGAGTGCTTTTGTATCTTTATAATAATTTATAGGTTAACCCATTAACAATAACACCAACCATTACAATAACTTTAAATTTTATAAATACTAAAGTTTTATTAATAATGAACTTTTTTCATCTTTAAGGGGGAATGGGCGCGCTGGACCGGGGGTCTCCCAAGCAAAGTGCAGCAGTGTTAATCCTATGGAGAAAAAATATTTTCTCTGCCACATTTCTCCGGCTGTATTGAATATTTTTGCGTGTGTGATAAATGTAGCTGACTTACAGGTCCCGATCTTCCCACTTTTTGAAATTGGTTCGAATATATTTTTTTCCCCATTGGATTAACACTAAGGCACTTGAGTTTGGAGACCCGTGATCCAGCGCGCCCATTCCCCCTTAAATGATTTTAAGATTATGTCTTCAAAATAGAAACTACTTTTGATTTTTTAAACAAATGTTATTCGAAATAAATTTAATTAAAAATATATGCAGTGAAAACACCATACATGTTTGCCCGTTTGCAGGCCGTTTCTAAAAAGTTCGTTTTTCGCGTAATAACTTAATTATTTCTACATAATTTTTAATCTTTTAATTATTAATCTTTAATTTATTAATCTTTTGAAGTGAGGGATTTGTTGCTTCTAAACATATTTAAAGCAGTTTACTTAGCTGTATAACAAAAACAAGTAAGTTTGTTACAGAATCTGTCACTGAACCCGCTTCCACACAACAGTTATGTTTAACAGGTAAAAAGGCGCCAAACACAGCATTAATTCTATATTAAACATTTATATGATAAATTTGCCTAGTTTCATTTATTTTATTCCGAAAATTCAATAATTATTACTTATTGTTTGCAAAAATTAATTTATATTTCAACGAATAAGTATGTAATATTCCTCGCTTTTAAATATAATTAAAACCTTTCATATCAACGTACAAAGAATCTCATAGTGAAATATATTTGACGTCATTTCAAACGGATCGATGTCGGAAAAATAAATTTATTTTAATTTATTGTCTAAAAGAATTAAAATTTCTCGAGTGATTGTTGCGAATGGCAATGGTGATTTAAATCTAATAAAAATGGCTTCCTATGCTTTTTGAAAGATCATTAAATTTTGCAGTTTTTTAAATAATTAAAGTACTTCGAATTCGAATTCTTTTCTGAAATTTTCAATGTATTCTAATTTAGATGCGTTGAATTTTTTTTAACGTATCACACTTGTCCGTAGCATTTGTAGTTTGGGCTATGAAAGTGGGTGACAGATGGACAGACAGACAAACGGACTGAACGATTATAATACCTTCCACTTTTTACAATATAAACGTAGTGTGGAAGCTGAAAATAATACTCGGCATTTGGGAATTACGTGCAATACGTTTTCTATTTCAATGTAATCGCCAAATATGACGATTCTATTTATTTCCAAAGTTGGATAGTTGTTTAAGCGCTTCGTCCGTAATCATCACAAGCGACCTCTGTGACGTGTTATTGAAATGGTCTATCGGACCACACTGTGCGGGTAACTTTACATTGGAGTGTAGGATTTAACTTTAATGTAAAGAATCTCCCTCTTCTTTATTTAAGGGGACAGGGAACATATCGAAGCTTCAAAATATCAAATTTTCATTTTAACTTTCAATCACTGAAATGAATATTTACGAATTTTTTTTATATAATACGCACCTGAACATGGTGTTGGAGTTCCCAAGTTTGGCAGTTTATTTTAATATAACTTTGTTTCTAGCTTCATATGTCATTATTTTAAAACACCGATTTTTAGCTGTTAGGTACACTTTCCAGCACAACTATTGGTATCTAAAAATAAGTTTTTATAAAAATAAAAAAAAGTCTATTCAACGCAAAGAACCTCAAGTTTGACGATAAAACATTCATAATTTTAAGTTATTTACATAAATAAAAAGTTTGCGCATTTCTTAAATTAGAAAAATCGTCTTAATTGTACTCACTTAATATATTTTTGGAATATTTTTAGTTCACTGTGTTATATAGACATGTATACGACATCACAGAAAATTTCGACCCTTCTAGTAAAATAGAAAAAGTGAAAAGTGTACCTCAAGGCTGAAAATTGGTGTTTTGCAATTAATGACATTTAAAGCTGGCAACAAAGTTATATTGAAATTAACTACCGAATTTGCAAACTCGAGCCCCATATTCAAATGTGCATCGTAGAAGTTTTTTCGTAAAGGTACGATTCAGTAACTAAAGTTGAAATGAAAATTCGATATTTTGAGTGGTCGTTTTGTTCCCTGTTACCTGTGTTTGCTTAGTGAAACATTCCACTCTGCTTCAGTAAAATTAGTATTTTGATTCTTATAAAAATCAGAATTCAAAACATTGCTAGAAATATAAGTAAACAAAAAATATCGGAATTGTGTATTTGAAACGAGTTGCATTATTCTGAGTGTAAAATAGCATCATATATTTATGCCTATAAAATTTTTAACGCTTCCAGTAAAAGTTGTATTTTTTACTTTTAATTAACTAATTTGAAATAAAAGGTAAATATTGCAATGGGGTTAAAAATCCGAAACGTAGATTTTGTGTTTTCTTCGTGTTTTGGAGGGTGCCTGATTCTAAATAAGTAGTTTTCAAACATTGGTCCGTCTGTTAGACAGTCTGTCTGAATGAGCTCCTAGTACCTGTCGGATGTCATAATAAGGTTTTCGAAGAAAAAACGCATGCGCAAAAGGTAGCTGTTTTAGAAATTTATTGGTTTTAACGGTATTGCTAAAAGAGAAGAGATTCATAGTTCATATAAAGGTTTTGAGAAAATCGCCCATGCACAAATGAAAGCTGTCAAAGAACTTTTTATGTTTTAAAGTTATATATCATAAATAAACTTAGGGGCTGGGGAGCCAGTCAGTAAGGCATTCGCCTAGCATGCGGATGGTCCCAGGTTCGGGTCCGAGCATCGCCAAAATAACTGCCGACCTATAAAACGGCCCGTGCAGGAGGGAGTGCACGTTAAATATCCTTCAAAGTCCTAACGCTGCGTACGATGTCGCCCTTCACGGTTGCGTTGGGTGCCTACTCAGGTGTCGGCTCGTCACTTGACTGTGGTTCTAAAATACGACACCCGTCGCCAATAGCCCCCGTGCAGCTCTAGTACGACGATAATTCAAACTAAACCAAAATAAATAAATAATCTTAATTTTAATAACTGCCTTTAAATGTACTGTTTTATTGAGTGGTAATTTCAAGCTGTGTAGTGTTTCACACTACTAGATTTTTTTTAATTATAATAGTTGGTATTATTATCATTTTATTTCCTTCTTAATTTATTTACACAATTATTAATTCGAAGCTGCTGTTTAGTCAAGTGCTATTTCAAACGATCTGTCCTACAACTGGGCTTCACTGCCGATAAGGTTTATCAAAGGAAATCCAACTTCTACAGGGGCGCTTTTTGAAAAGAAATTGCAATGTATCACGAAAACTTCGCTTCATGCAATCTAAGTTAATTTAATTGGAATTCAGATTTAAAAGCTAATCCAATATTATTAAACCTGGAATTTTAAAATATTTTCCTTTCCATTTGAACGGAAATTCATAGAACATGGATGCTTCTTCCAAATTTAGAATAGGATTTCTGGGATTTTCAACGAATTACGCAGCATATTGTTACTATTGTTTATTATTGGCTTTCCTTATAATGATTAATCGTCCTTTTGTTTTGTTTCTTTCTAAAAGCAAACTATTCTATTTGAAAACAATATGTAAAATAGACTATCCTTAAATCGTGGGATGGTACTTTCAACTAATGAATAATCAATGAAGTTATAATGCCTCTTATTTGAAAAGGAGGTGTTAGTTCTGGAAGTTAGAAACTAAAAAATCTTAATTAAAAGCTTTGGACTGTGAAACTTAAACTGTTTATACATTTTTACTACCCTTTAAAAGCTTGGAAAATTAATCTAAGAAAGATTTTTAAAGTTAACAATTAATCAAAAAGATTACATGCAGAATCAACAAAAGTTTATGTAAGTGCCAAACCAACGATCGACATAAATAAGTAAAACCGCAACACTTTAGCAAATTTCAATTCATTACTATGAATGCAGTCTGATACATAAAATCACCTGCACTCGCATTAAATTTAAATGGCGCCTGGTGCGAGTGCATTGTTTTGACAAAAGTGTAACTGACATTGAGGGACTTAAATTCATAAAATGGTTTTAAAATAAGAATTTTAACGCCCTGAGCCATGAAATCTATTTAAATGTATATTACACTTTTAAAACAAAAGAGTAAAATCCACTCTTATAGGGGAAGTGCATTTTCGACACCGGAAAGGAGTGGAAATTAACTCAGACTGAGTTAAAACCGCTCGTTTTAAGAGTGTAGGACGTAAATTGTTTTCTTTTATTTCTTTTACCCACTCTGAAAAAGAGTGAAATCCACTCCTATAGGGGAAGTGCATTTTCGGCACGGGAAGGGGTGGAAATCAACTCAGACTGAGTTAAAACCGCTCGTTTGTTTTAAGAGTGTAGGTTTTATATTAATGTTACTACACGCATTGTTTTAAACTATTAAGAACTGAAATAGTTCGATAGAAGATGACATTAAAATCTTTTTCCAGCTTTTAGTGATAGGTATCAGTCATCTGTATGAAAAATGACATAATTATATAATAACCATTGACCATATAAAAAAGTCAACAAGTTGAAACAAATCATAAAACTGAAATTCAATTATAATGTGTAGTTCTAAACAATTGAAATAAAACAAAAAATTTCGAAATTTTTCATATGTTTACTTATTTAGTACCAGTATTTTGATAGATGATGATAGATGTCAGAGCATTTCATACATTCAGCCATCAAAGTGTAGGGTAGGGTAGGTACATATATATTCCGGCTTGTGTGCTTGATCAGAGACCCGCTTATAAGCCTTCGTCAAGTAAGACAGACACAGAAAGAATTTTTACTGTCACAGAGAAAGGAAAGTACACCCAGGGCGAAGGCGGGAATCGAACCCGCACCCGTTACAGCGCGCAGACTGCTAGCGTAATGGTACAAACCACTCGGCCATCCGGGCCCCCCATCAAAGTGTAGAAGTGTCAACGTGAAGAAATAATGCGTCTCAGTGTTTTGTTTGGATCGTTTTTGGCTGCCCGTTTCTAACCTTCAATCTGAGCTTTCACACAGCCACTAACGCCTCGTTATTTTTAACCAACTGTCTTTGTTATAAAATAATATCTCGGCAAAAAAATCTGTTTAAACGCACACGTATGTCAAACGAACGTGGCTCTTTACAGTCATAGGGAGAGAAGGGCTTTCATTGAATATTCATGGAATGTCAGCGAGAATTGGAACTCGCGTTCATCAATGTCCCCCGGACCAGACCACGCCCCCCTTAAGATCCGACATTCCAGATTGAAAAAGGGGGAGGGGGACATCCTGTAAGTTTGCATACAAGTTCCGGTTCAATTTGTTTTGTGTTTCGCGTGGAACTGTGTTGCGTTTTCTAAAGACAACGTTGAATTTGTTTTTAAACTATTTCGTTGGGTTTTGTTTTTGATGTGTGCCAGTGAAAGTTGCTTTACCTAAGAAGAATGTGCTTGGCGGTGTAGTTAGCTTAATCTAATTTGTTAAATTTTATGTTTACTAGATAGCAAACTACAACGGTAAAAGAAAGTTGTGACAGAACTAGAATAGTCTAATTTCTTTCATACTAACTACACTCTTAAAACAAAAGAGTGAAATCCACTCCTATAGGGCAAGTGCATTTTCGGCACCGGAAAGGAGTGGGAATTAACTCAGACTGAGTTAAAACCGCTCGTTTGAAGAGTGTAGGACGTAGATTGTTTTCTTTTATTTCTTTTACCCACTCCACAAAAAAGAATATTAAACTACAACATTAAAAGAAAGTTGTGAAAGAAATAGAATATAGTCTATCTTTCATACTAACTAGAGTTCTTAAGGTAGGAAAACAAAATTTAAAAAAAAAACAGTAAAAGAGTGTAAAATATAGGCATCTGCTGTCATACCTTACAAATAAAAAAATAAAATCAGACAGTTAAAATCTTAAAACAGACCGCCGAGACTATATGAAACGGCCAACGGATGGATAGACGTATCGGCCAAAGAGTTCTATAGTAGGGTAGAGACTGAACCTGGCAACAGCACCATGGGCCAACACGGAGGCAATATAGGGTGGCATGTGGGGCCCGATGGCCGAGTGGTTTGGATCGCAGGCCGTAACGCTAGCAGTCCGCGCGCTGTAACAGATGCGGGATCGATTCCCGCCTTTGCCCTGGGTGTACTTCCTTTCTCAGTATCAAAATTATAAATTAACTAGCACTTTTGCCACTCTATTCGGGCTCCGTAGTGAGCCATGGCTGCCGATGGCAGCTCAGTACGAGTCGTTCCTCTACCCTACTATAGAACTCTTTGGTATCGGTATCCCAACAAATAGTGAAAAATGGGTCTCTGCATTCTTTTCTGGCAAGAATATATAACACAATCGGACGATTAGGACAAAAATATGTCACACCGTATTAAACAAAACAGACGGACACACATACGAAAAAGCGTGAATAAATTACACAAAAAAGTAAAGTATAAATGATAGGTTTAAAAATGTATGATATATTCTAAATAAATATGATAATACATAATAGGATTTTAAAATTAAACAGTTAGAACGGATTTTGAAGGGAGAGTACAGACAGAAATCTCCACAATATCAGTACCTGATTTTTATTTTTATTCTTTTGAATAAAAAAAGCCGGGAAAGTAGGTTAAAAATAAGTATTTAGACAAACATATGTCACGAAAAAGACTACGTAATTATATGTACTATGTAATTATAGAATGATTACGGTTATATCAAATAAAAGTTTATTTATTCGATACATATGTTTGTAAATTAAACATAAAAAAGGCAATTGTTTAGAGAAACATTAATTTCTAATTTAAAACAGTCATTTAACCTTCAAATTAAATTAAAATAAAATAAGTAGTGTTTGTTCTAAATTAGTACGAAATTTTTCAAATCTTTTTCGTATGTGAATTTCATTATTTTGTTTTTATATGAAGAATTCGAATTAAATTATGATCATTTCAAAAAGTATACATTTTTACATTTATTGTTTCTCCCTTAGGTGCTGCACTCCGGTGTTGGTCAGGAAGTCGTATGAGGCCACCTCTTCCGGTTGGTTATCGTCTGCTCGAGTGTTCTAATTTTGTGATAGAAGCGCCTCGGCGCCCTGGGGACGGTTATCTTCTCTTCGTAACTCAAAGCTTACACTACACACTCACGGAACTCTCGACTCTTTTCTACTACTCAGTCTTTTCTTTCCCGCGCCGCGCCATGCTCGCTGCTCCAACCTCTGTGCCACTGGACATTTGCTGCATTCGGAGAATGTGGTTGAACATTCATCCAGAATGTTCTTCAGTGGGGAATGTATATCGTTATTCTGATCTACTTCTACGCCATTGTACCAAACTCATTCGCTGGTGAATACAAAGAAATATTTCATTGTGCCGAAGATGTCGTTTGAATGTTCTGCAGTGAAAAATAAGTTCTGATATATAGACCATCGTATTCTATTCATTGATGAATATCGGGAAATATTTTTCGTTTATAATGTTTGAATATTCCTGAGTCTAGAAATGTGAAATGATCTCTACGCGACAAATTATAGCGATTTGCCGAAAAATATCGTGTAGAATAAAAAAAAAATTGAATGTTCTTCAATGAAGAATGTACAGTACATCATTCTTGTTCACTGTTCCTGCTCCATTGTCATAATTGTTTTCCTTGAAGACTATTGATATTGACATCTTAATATTCTACGGCGAAGAATATAATTCGATCTCCACGTCATTGTATCGAATTGTTTTAGTGCAGTGTCCAGGAAGACGCTCCTTCGTGTGAAACCTGATGTTCTTCAGTGGAGAATGTTAAATTGCGCTATTGTACTATACCCATATTCACTGGAGAATATAAGCGAACTGTTTATTCGTAAAGAACATAACATTTGTGTATTCTTTGGTGGAAAATATGATCTGATACCTGCGTCATAGCACTATCTTCAGGAACAGAAAAATATAGAGGAAAATACCATGTTTGTAGAAATACATCTGGACGTTTTTCCGTGATGAATTGATAAGTGAAATGTATTTCAATACCTTACACACTTCGGAAGTTGTCCATTATGAATATAAAATATGGAGATTCGTTAAATGAGAATATATCTTCAAGAGTTTCTTTAATTCCATTGTTACAAGGTACATTTAACTCCATCACTGAAGAATATAAGGATGTTCTTCTGTGTAGAATAAAACAACTGAATGTTCTCCGGAGGTATATGATCTACAGGAATTTTATTTATTGTGCGGAACACATGGGAATATTTGAACTTAACATCTGGATACTCTTCATTGTAGAATATGATATTCCAAAATTTCGAAACTGTTCTGACATCATTTTCTAATGACAATATTGGTAAATATGCGGGTATGCTCCTTACATTGTTAAATGCTACAATTTAGAACATTCATTCTTATATAATATTTGTAGCGAGTCTCAGAATCTAAACTGAAATATTCTTTTAAATGATTATTTTCTACTACCAACTGAAACTGAAAGAAGGTTTTTTTTTTCATTTTAATGAATATCTTAATTCGACTTTTCACTATACTTACAAAATTATTTTTAAAGGTAATAATTCTAATCAATATTTAAATAGTAGAGTATACATAAACTCTTTATCCATTTATCTCAAATAATTTTGTGTTGTGAAATTATAAGTAACAGTCTTCTCTGTGATCGAAAACTAAATTAACTTACAAATACAAATATTGTCGACCAACAACAGGCCAGAGGCCCAGCAAGGTTGGTCCAAAATAAATCTAATACATTACCAGTTTCCAATGACCGTCAAGTTTCTTCATAAAATCTTCTACTCTCTTCGAATGCACAACATAATCTGGTAAAGCATTTCACTCATTGACAACTCTATTGTAAAAATAATGTTTTTTTACCTCCCTTCTAAAGCTCGATTTATTCAATTTCTGATCGTGTCCTCTGGTCCGGCTATTTAAGGTAAAACCTAAGCCCTCAATGTCCCCCTGTTTTATGAACTCGAATAACTGTATTAAATCATCCCTAGCTCTCCTGTTTTCCAGGGAATACATGTTTTAAGAATCTTAATCTGTTATCATAATCAATACCAGATAGACCCTTAATCATTTTTAAAAGAGACTTAAGAAGACTATAACAACCTGCGTTAACCTAGGTAATTAAACTTGTGGATCACTTAATTTTTTTTGTGGTTAAATTGGCTTGGACAGTGATAAAAAGCGTTAACCAACTAACCTAAACTACGGATTGTCGCAAACACTTTTGTGCGTTTTATTACAAGTATAAACAGGGGGACCCTAGCACAGATATATCAGTGTCACAAAATCCCTTTACCGTTATCGCTAACGTAAACGGAAGCCCCGTTGTTTTTTATCCCCACAAAACAAAGCCAAATGCTACCGGAGTGACATTGATCATCAGCAAAAATCTTATTTATCATTCCCCCCTCCCGCTACCCTAAAAGATTAATATTTGTGGCACCTTTTTCTAGATCCTCGTAATTAATGATGCTCTGAGACCATTAGTGGCTAAAAAAAAGTTACTAGGTGCCATTTCGCTGTGTTAAGGGGGATCTTGTAATTCATGTTCGTGCACTGAAAGGACTATTCTTGGGAGCAACATGGAGGGGAAAATGCTGAAAAAAGGTTACTAGACGCGGTTTTGTTGTGTTGAGGACATGTTCGTGAGCGGGAAAATGGTTGTTATGGTTTGGCATAATTGTAAGTGCACCCCTACTAAGTTCTAATGTAAAATTATAATTTTAAGGCTAATTCCTAAATCCAGGTCTACTATTTGAGTCACTAGACGTCATCTCTGCTAACGTAGACAGTTCTAACAATCCTGGTGATGCAACAACATCTTTCGCCAAAGTCATTACAAGTTGAGACACGGCGGATTTCTTTTAGCCTAGAGGGCAATGAAAGTCGCTAAACTACTAATTATCATAACTTTTCTTTGTGTCTCTAGCCTACGCTAGAATACCTAATTGTTCATTTTACAGAGCGGCTCAGTGGCTGAGAGGTTAAACGTGTCCGCCTCGTAAGCCCAAGATCGCGGGTTCGAGCCCCGGCTGAGTCGTCGGATTTTCTGGATGGGAAAATCTGGGGGGCGCATGTCATATGATTATGTGGCATGTAAAAGATCCCTGGAGGGTCCATTTGGCTTGGGTTCTCTCGGCAAAATTAAATCTCGGCATACTTTAACATCCACAGAGAGCTCAGATTCATTGTAATCTGGGCGTCAAAATTAGTAGCAAGAGTCGCTTGACAGTTCTGGGGAATATGCCGAGTCTGCAAAAGGCTTGACCGCCAATATTGCAGCCCCATTATAGAAAAAAAAAACATCTGAAGACAGTTGTAGGAACCATGACGAAGCCAACTCACTAACCTTCACTATTTTGGTGAATGCAAGGGACAGAGATATAGGCTAGAGGGCGATAAATTGACACTAGTCATCATCAAATGACCGAAGTGCACTCTTAAATGAAGTATTGGAATCAAAATATCGAACTATTTTGATGATGTAAAATGCCACTTACATTTCCGACAAACTAAAACAGTAAACCGCTGTTGCTATTCGACGAGAAGATTTATTTTATGGGCTGTCTATTCTGCTTCAGTAATTTATCTTGCTATCTAAAAACTCGAATTAAAACGTCTTGAAGGCATTGTAAAGTTTTAGATTCGAAAATTGTTTTATGTGATAAGTTTTGTTAAAGAAGTTTTTAGTGTGGCGAGGTAAATTTGTCAAAAAGTTTAGTTACGGTGTTGTGGACTTGACAGAAAAAAAATCTTATATTTTAAAAATAATTTATTGGAAAGTTAATATCTTTAAAATTATGAAATCTATTGACATTTTTAATGTTTAGTTTAAGCTACATTAGTTAGAAATTTTTTATGTTCTATGAACATTTTTATAAATTTAAAAAAGAATTGTTTGATTAAAACTTACAATGAAACTAAAATGACGATTTTAGTGTTTTTAAAGTAAATAACGGAGAAGACTATTACTGAATAATTTTGCCTTGAATTAATGCTGAGAATTAAAAAGATTTTTTTTTAATTTTAAAAGGGATATCGGACCCTCATATTAAGGTATTAATCATTTTGACTGATATATTCTACTCAATTAACCACAAAAACAAGGAACTAGTTTTGTTTTAGAAAAAGGACAATCAAAACTATTTCCAACATTAAAAGTTGAAAGAACACATCTTTTTAAAAATCTAATATGAAGAGTACAGGGGAAGAACCGTTTGATTTATTAGGAGTCGTACCGTAATTGTGTCTGCTTGGCGGACATTGGCGACAGGAAACCGGTTTTCCTTTCGGTTCTACATTTGAGGTACAAACGTGTGACTCATGCCCACTGATCTCTGGTGTGAATCAGGGTTGCCGCGAGAGAAAAACAAAGTGAGAAACTGGTTTCCTTACACCAGTTAAGGCGATGACTCGCTTTCATCGCCAAATAGGCCTGATGAGGAAAGTTTTCTACGAAATTAAGTGGTTTTTCCCCTGTACTATTCATGTGTGGAAGAACATTTTGAAAAGTAAAATGGTGATTGAAGATTTTAACGAAATAAAAAAGACGAGAGAACATAATACTAAATGAAAACAAAATGCTGGACAAAAAGTTTGAAAGAAACCTGAATGGCGAATGACCAAACTGAAATGAAATAAAGAACACAATACAATGGCGGATGGACATTTAAAGAATAAGAAAAAAAGGACATTTAAAATAAAACAAAATGGCTCAGAGGTTATCCCTCCCCTGAAAAAAGCGAGATGGCAAAACTAAAAAACATTTTGCAAACTTTTTGAGTCACTCCTGGAGTGAAAGTTGACGCGTGTTTTGGAATTCACTTTTCACAAAGGTCAATTTCTTATTGGTGCCTCTTTCATGGGTGAATTTCAATTGATCCTCTGGAAAGAATGTCTCAAATGGTAATGAAGATTTATTTAGAGTATTATAAAATTGTTATTTTTTAAAGTAATTTCTGTTTTCAAGAAGCAAATCACTTTTATCAAAACAAAAAATACCAAGTTCGCGATTTGTATTATCCCAAATTTTATTTATGTAAGCTCATATGAAAATTTTGAATGAAATTATTAGCAATTGTATATTTTACTTGCATTTTTGTTTTAGAAAATTACTTAATTAGTTTTAAAATTCTACTACCGGGTGGCCCAGCGGGTAGTGTTTGAAACAAATGAAAAAATAAAAACAAATAAGAGACATGAGAAGAATTTAATGACGTTTATTGAATGGACATATTGGGCAATTTATGATAAAGAGGTTCGAAGTGCCCGCCATCTTTAACAAGGACAGCAGTTAGGCGGTTCTCGAATCCAACCATACTCCTTACTCCTTACAAATACCTTCCTCCTTCCTCCATACTCCTTTTGTTTGACCAATTCTTTTTGTGGGAAGCTTTTATTAGCTTTTGTGAGAAGTTCCACAAAAAGAATTGGCCAAACAAAAGGAGTATGGAGGAAGGTATGGGTAAGGAGTATGGAGTATGGTTGGATTCGAGAACCGCCTAACTGCTGTCCTTGTTAAATATGGCGGGCAATTAGAACCTTCTTATCATTAATTGCCCAATATGTCCATTCAATAAACGTCATTAAATTTTTCTCATGTCTCTTATTTGTTTTTATTTTTTCATTTGTTTCAAACACTACCCGCTGGGCCACCCGGTATATTATCACCACAAATTCTTCAGGTTAAAACTTTTTTAATTTATTGATACTAAACATAATACAACATTTGTTTTTTTCTTATGTACAACATCAAAATTTTTAATTAAAGCTAAATAGATATGTTCTTAAAATATACCGGATAATTTGTGTAATAGTATGTTTTAGAGTTATGGTGATTTAACTCTTATGTTAAAAAAATTTTGTATCTGCAAAAAATTGAGATGTGTTACTATGTAATCTATTTTTGCATTTTATTAGTTAAACCAAAAGTTTCATATTTTTTTTATGTTTATTGAAATAATTTATTATCAAGTAGTTTCTTTTATTAGTTTTAAAATCATTCAAAATTAGCGAAGATTGGTTTTTCCCTCTTTTACTAGATCTCAATTCAACCTTTCGTATTTCCTTCAATTAAAAGTAGCGTGGAAATATTTCCTATTGAAAAATGTATCTTTACTAATTAATATTTTTATTGGTAATTTACAAAAGATGATTTTTTTTATCAAATATAATCAGTAGAAGTCCCTTCCCCGCAAAAAAAAATTGCTTCAAAAAAGTTTAACTAATGATCTCTCGATTTTTATTCAATCAAAATAATTGATAAAAAGACATTTTCTTGCTAAGATAGACACTGTTTTAACTGAACATTCACCAATATCTGTTTATTATTTTGGAGTTACACGGGGTCTTCTAAAAATTCAAGGCAATGAAATTAAGAGAGATTGTCAGTCCCATAGAGCTAATGCATTAGTTTTGGAATCACAACTCCCTCAGAAGTATTGCCTTGCCACGTTAGCCCTTTTTCCCCAGGTATAGGAATCAACATAACATCGAAATGAAACAAATTTGAAACGAAAATGTTATCTAGTTATTTAATGATATATTTTTGAAATTTTAAAATGCCCCAAATGCCCAGCAGATGGCGACACTATTTTAAAACTTTATCAATTAATAACTAAATAACCGGATGTTATTTTCTTTTGAATTTTGTTTTAAATTGATGTTGTTATAATTCCCATACCTGGTGAAAATGGGATAACATGGCAAAACAATTCTTTTGCCAAAGTTGTGATTTTAAAACTAATGCATTAGCTCTATGGGACTGACAGTCCCTCTTAAGTAAGAATGTATAATGTAATGAAATTATTAAAATAAGGTAATGAAATTATAAACAATGGACTGATTTTCTTACCGACCCCAAGCCAATACCTCCTAGGGAGCAAGCCTACTTTTGGAATTCAGATACGGAGCTAGGTAGAACCACTTGCATAGAATTACGAATACGGAAATGCTGGTTTGCCACATAATGCCTTTGATCCCTTTGTTTCTAAGCAGAAGCAAACGCTTTTGGCGAATCATTTGGCGTTATTCTAAAGTTGAATTTGTTTAGACATACTACATGGCGACTTTCTGACTCCATAACCATAGAAAACCATAGATATCATAGTTAAAGTATTAGATTGTCAGATCACGTGACATCCAATGCCAACGACGGGACGCGCATGGAGACCAGAATAAGAGGGCAAATGGGCCAGTGTTGTCACCACATTAAGGAGAAAAATACTACGAAAAAATACCGTTTTATTATAAGATTACAAAAAATACCATAAAAATAATAGCTGAATTTTGGAATCTTTGTAGTAAATGAAAAAAAAAAAAACGTGAAACGCTTTTTTAGTATTTTATGGTATTTTTTTGTAATTTTAGAATTAAACGGTATTTTTTCGTAGTATTTTTCTCCTTAATGTGGTGACAACACTGGCCCATTTGCCCTCTTATTCTGGTATCCAAGCGCGTCCCGTCGTTAGCATTGGAGGTCACGTGATCTGCCAATCTAATACTTTAACTATGATATCTATGGACATACTACATTGACATGGCGACTTTCTGACTAATAAAACCTACAATTAAAGCGTATTTTTCTTACCTGTGAAGGGAATTACCTCCATCTTGTGTAAATTCGTATCTCGTGCTACAGCCTACAACTGAGCAAACATTTTTATTTTTAGTTAACGCCTTTTTAAGGGGGAATGGGCGGCGTTGGATCGCGGGTCTCCAAACTCAAGTGCCTCAGTGCTAATCCAATTAGAAAAAAACTATTTTCTCTGCCACATTTCTCCGGCTGTATTGAATATTTTTTAAAAAACTGTTTTTTTAAATAATAAATATAGATAACTTACAGATCTCTATCTTCCCACTTTTTGAAATTGCTTCGAATATTTTGTGCAAAATTATTTATTGAAAGTTAAAAAAAAATATATTCGAACCCATTTCAAAAAGTGGGAAGGTCGGGACCTGTAAGTCAGCTACATTTAACACACAAAAAATAATAATGTAAAAATATTCAATACAGCCGGAGAAATGTGGCAGAGAAAATATTTATTTCTCCATAGGATTAACACTGATGCACTTTGCTTTGGAGACCCCCGGTCCAGCGTGCCCATTCACCCTTAAGACAAAATGATGCGTCTCACATTGAGGGTAGGGTAGGGTAGGTACATATATATTCCGGCTTGTGTGCTTGATCAGAGACCCGCTTATAAGCCTTCGTCAAGTAAGACAGACACAGAAAGAATTTTTACTGTCACAGAGAAAGGAAGTACACCCAGGGCGAAGGCGGGAATCGAACCCGCACCCGTTACAGCGCGCAGTCTGCTAGCGTAATGGTCTGCGATGCAAACCACTCGGCCATCCGGGCCCCGTCTCACATTGAACTAACGTTGAGTGAGAGGTATACTAGGGTTGCTTGCCGAATTTCTGGCGGCTTCATTTTATTTAGCGCCAAGCATAAGCCACTTTTGGCTCAAAATATGTGTATGGCAACCCTTTAGTAGGCTTGCTCTACACTAGGAGGTGTTGACAAGTTTAACGAAATGTGATTGGCTATAGAAGCTTGTTCAAAACTATTAGAATGGCTTCTTTTGCTAGTCTCTATGCAAATGTACAACTCTTTTCTTTAAAAACTCTTATTTACATCATTGTCAAACAAATGTAGCTTTTTTAAGTTGCCTTCATATTCACAGAATTTTGTTTTTAGTTACCAGTCATTAATTTTTTCGATTTGTAAAAAAATATAACTTTTAAATTTCGATATAATTATGATTAAAAAATATATATGAATGTGAATTCAAAGTCCCAAGGTTAATTATGAATATCTGATTTTTTCACAGTGTTGGTTTTACGACTTTTCATTGCCACAGAAAGATGATTAATTTGTCTGAGTTAAAATGTCAAACCACTGAGCCAAATAGCTAAAGAGAGGCATTATCAGTTAAAGCCTTCATTTGTTTTTCCATTTAACAGGCCTATTTTCAAGTACTTATTTATCTTAAATTTAATATGTTTCAAACATTATTTCAATTTTAAAATTTTCAAAAAATAGTTCTAATTACATAACGGCAAAATGTCAAAAATAAACTAATGCGGAAATAAATTGCTTTTGGAAAATATAAAGTAATGCCATGAAACTTTCTGAAGGAATTTTAATTTATTAAGAGATTTTCAATTACATTTCGTATTTTATGAATTCTTTACACTTTTCGCTCTTATTCAATTTTAATGTTTCTTTAAAACTTTAATTTTATTTATTCATTATGAATTGAAATACGTGTGTTTCATAAATTGCTACACATTTTTACGCATCTCATTCCTGTTTTACCTAAATATTTATACAAAAACGTGTATTTATATCAATAACTACCTTAAAAATGTACATAAATATTTAATTCCATAATTATATGAAAATCAATATAAAAATAAATTTTCCTATTTTTCGGAGTTTTATGGGAAAAATAATTTATATTGGAGGCCCAGTACAATACATCATATAGATAGGAAAGAGAATAGAGAGGTCCATGTATATGCGCAGTAGCGCACAAATGAAGCAGGCTAGAGCGGTGCATCTTGGGATACCTCGGTGCCAGTTTCGGTCACTATGTTATGCGCAGTAGCTCAAAAAGCCGCTAGAGCGGTGCATCTTGGGATACCTCGGTGCCAGTTTGTTATGTGCAGTAGCTCGAAAAACCTGACAGCCCCTGGCTTCAAACCATTTGAACTCATCGACCCATTTACCTCTCCTTCCTAACTCTATGCAATACATTGATTTTTTTTTATCAAAGTTATACTTACAATGAAAATGCAATAATAATGATAATTTATCTATTATACTGTTGAATTTTACTCGCACTAGTGAGCTTAAACATTTGGTATAGCTATAATAGAATTGCCGGTCTTTTTATTGGCGAGCTAGAGAATTTAACAAAGGACTGTTATACCTACGGAGCTGTATGAAATTTGGAGTGGAATGTTTACCACATTTGGGCATTTTCGAAGCTTGGCAATGATATACAAATCGCTTTGTCGAGACCGGCCATTATATCCTATATGTTCCAAACATTTTTAGGAAGTTATATTCATATGGTCAAGAGTACTTTTTTGCATTTGATTTTAATTTTTAGAATTTTGTTTATGGTCGAAAAATTGTCATTGATTGTATGTTTACTTGCTTTTTTATGTCGAAAAATGTTAATGTATTGGGCCTCAAACTCTTTTGTGTACTTAACTGCAATATTGTTTATCAAATTCAAATTTTTTTATCTATATTTATATATGGCGTATCCGGTGGTTTGTATAAAGAGTGATTATATTAAATTTATTCATGCGTTAAAATTGTCATACATTCTATGAAAAGTTGTCTTTTGAATTTATGCGTGAAAATGATTTTCTGTGTTCCGAAAATGTAAAAGCTATCGGAAATAGGCTGTAACAGATTCAGAAAATATTCACGAACTCTAATAAGTTAACAGATCTTAAAAAAATCGTAATTCATAGGACAGATCATTCATTTTAGCAGTAAAAATAAATGAAAAATACTTGCAAATTATTGGTTTGAAAGTAGAGGTTTCTAAATTTTTTTTAATGTTTGTGGCTTTGCTAAATGTGTATTTGGGAACCTTTAAAACACAAACAATATTTTTTTTAAATCTATCAAACGGGATTTAGAAGCGTTGTACGCTTTTGAAATGTTAAATAAATGGAAAAAGCGTCCGATCCTAACGCATATTACACAAAACATACTTTTTGTGTCATTTTGTTTCACTTGAAAAGAGCTTTGTTTACTAGATTTTGAAAAACTTAAATATTTCCAAATACAAACCTGCTTCAGCAAAATTATGTTTCTATTGCAGCCTATAATTGATACTCTAAATATTTCACAGTTTTATTTGATAGATTACTATATAAAAAATATAATTTTGTTGATAATATATATTTGGTATGCTAGTGTGCTTTGAGTAATTCAGTCCTGCAGTTTCTAAACGCGAATGTTCATTTTTTGTTTCCCAGTATGTCTCTGAACGAAGTAATAATATGATTCAAAGTGCAACAGAGGAGCGAAAATTGTACATACGTTTATAAATCAATCAAATCGTGGTGTTTGATTCGTCTCTTGTAAAGTTGTAAAATAAGGAAGAAATAAATTTTCAATAATTAAGGCTTTGTTTACTTACTTTTGTGCATTAGTATTGTAATATGGTGAGTGTGCGTTTGCTTGCCCCATTATTTCTTTGAAAAGGTAGGTTGGTAGACATATATTTTCGGGCTTGTGTGCTTGGTCACAAAAACCCGTTTATAAACCTTCGTCAAGAAGGACGGACACGAAATACACACACATACAAGACAGATGCTGCCTTCTATCGCCACCTCCACAATTTAGACATGTCCCTGAAGGGGAGGAAAATAGTGAGTCAGGGTCTCCAGGGACTTGTACCCGTGGTAAACTGCGCAATGACCGACCACAGGACTTTCGGACCAAACAGATTTAACGAGAACGTACTCCGCATATATACTCGGTAGATCTTCAGTGGTACCGGGACTCGATCACGGGACCTTTCGATACCGAGACGCTGACCACTAGGCTCCCTACAGCCCCATTTCTTTGAAAACAAAAAATAGCATATTGAAATCATAAAGAACCTTTTAGAAATAGGGTATATTAAGCATATACAATAATACAACCAATAGGGTATATGACTAAAAAAAAATTATTGGCTTAAAATATTCTTATGCCAAAAATATTAGACCCGTATTTTTTCTCTTTTTCAAATACCCATAAAAAGGGGAAAAAATGAATTTTAAAATTAGGACGAAAAATTACACCCGAAAACGCTTTGTGGCTGTCACGTGGTATCTATGATGTCACTAGTAACTATAAACAAACTTTGAAACACCATTTTGGAATCTACTTTAAGCAAATTTGAACTATCCGCTTCTGTAAAACCTCCTTCCATTATCTATATAATTCTTATTTTAATAGTATGTTAGATTAAATCCAGTTTAATTGCAAGGAAAAAAACATCACACCGGTTTGTTTATATATACTAGTGACGTCAGCCAAATCGAAGTGTTTGTGATCACGTGACGTACCGATGAAAAATAAGCCATTTTAAAATGATTTTTACTAATTATTTAAAGATTTTTTTTGCAAAAAAATATATACGTTTGTTATTTTTGGGTTCAAACTGTAATTTAATATTGGAAGGTATTTTAGCGATACAGTCAAGTAACCTATTGGGAAATTTATCTTCATATATATTTCTGTTTGAGGGTAAATTAGTGAAAAGTTTACGCTGGACACATAGTGCTTATAAAATCTTTGAGATAGTTTAGTTTACTAACAGTACACATACATGACTAATGCTAACGAGTTTTTTACCTATTATTTTCACTAAACATTATATTCATGTAGCTTAGGAAAATCAGAAGTTACTTGGGCTCTGTTGCTATCCTCTTCTACTTTTGCTTATTGGTACCAAAAAGCGATTCACTAAATCATCATCAAATAGTATAAATGGACGATAAGGGGTAGGTAGGTACATATACATTCCGGCTTGTGTGCTTGATCAGACACCCGCTTATATAAGCCTTCGTCAAGTAAGACAGACACAGAAAGAATTTTTACTGTCTCAGAGAAAGGAAAGTACACCCAGGGCGAAGGCGCAAATCGAACCCGCACCCGTTACAGCGCGCATATTGCTCGCATAATGGTGCAAACTACTCGGCCATTCGGGCCCCAGGGACGATTAGATGGAGTGATTTTGGTAATATGCATGTGAACACTCACAAGAAAGAATACAGATTTGTGATACTTTGCCTTTTTTTTTAAACCATGTTGACATCTTAATTCAAAATTTTTGTAAACCATATTATTCCACAAAATTTGCCTATTACCCCTCGTGTTGCTCTATTGCGACAATTATTCAACCAACCATAATTGGTTGTAAAAAACATTTATTGCTGGATCATATATTGAGCAGTCATTGAATTTGATATTTCCGTTGCTTTAACGTTACCGTTTTGTCACATGACCGGGGTTCTCAATTGCGAGGCGCAATAAGCCGTGTTAAAGCTCAATGGAGGCTAGAAATAGACAACCGTAAAATGTAAAATCTAACCTTACGTTATAGTTCTGGTTAATTTTAGATGTCATAGCCAACCATTGATCATAAAATGTAACACTTAGCAGCTCTAGTGCGTTGGAAATCTATCTCCACCAAATAAATCCAAAAATGAAACACTTAGTTGTAGTTAACTGAATGACCGGAACAGCCAGTTCTACGGTGACTTCACAGATACGTCAAACATTATCCAAAGAGTTCTATAGTAGGGTAGAGACTGAACCTGGCAACAGCACCATGGACCAACACGGAGACAATATAGGGTGGCATGTGGGGCCCGATGGCCGAGTGGTTTGGATCGCAGGCCATAACGATAGCAGTCCGCGCGCTGTAACTGGTGCGGGTTCGATTCCCGCCTTTGCCCTGGGTGTACTTCCTTTCTCAGTATCAAAATTATAAAATAACTAGCAATTTTGTCACTCTGTTCGGGCTCCGTAGTGAGCCATGGCTGCCGATGGCAGCTCAGTACGAGTCGTTCCTCTACCCTACTATAGAACTCTTTGACATTATCTTCTATCACATAAAGCACCTCGTCATTTGACCAGGGTTTTTAATCACGAGGCGTTATTAGCTGTGTTAAAGCTCCTATAGGAGGCTAGCAAAGACAGCTGCAAATTATTAATTACCAAAAAACATAAAGCACCTGTACCTCCTGACGAAGGCTTATAAGCGGGTCTCTGATCAAGCACACAAGCCGGAATATATATGTACCAACCCTACCCTACCTCCCCCCGTACATTCAAACGACGATCGAATTTCAAATAATATTTTATGTTGCTCTAGTGTCCTATGGTTATTCAAGCAACTAATACAAAATTTTATTGATTACCGAAATAGAAAAGAGAAATTTTGAGTTGAAGATTGTAGCTTGCGGTAGGTAGGTTGGTACATATATTTTCCGGTTCGTGTGCTTGATCAGAGACCCGCTTATAAACCTTCGCAAGTAACACAGACAGAATTTTTACTGACACAGAGAGAGAGAGAGAGAAAGTACACCCATGACGAAGGCGGGAATCGAAACCGCACCCGGTACAGTGCGCAGATTGTCAATGCTGCGTACAAGTAGCCCCGTAATGGTGTGCTCGCTTGAATGACGCTAAACCATTCGTCACCCGTAATGGTTGCGTTGATGGCTCATCACTTGACTGAAGGATATGGTAGGGTTGGTACATATATATTCCGGCTTGTGTGCTTGATCAGAGACCCGCTTATAAGCCTTCGTCAAATAAGATAGACACAGAAAGAATTTTTACTGACACAGAGAGAGAAAGTACATCCAGGGCGAAGGCGGGAATCGAACCCGCACCCGTTACAGCGCTTAGACACTTGACTGTGGTTCTAAAAATTACGACGCCCGTCCCCAGTAGCCCTAATGTAGCTCTAGTGCTACGATAATTCGAGCTAAACTATTAATTCAGGCGTCCGCTATTCCGTCGTTAACTTTTATACACATACCGATGTCAATACGCCGATGTGCGGCCCTTGTACTAGTAATTTAACCACAACCAAAAGTAAGTTCAAATAGTTGGCTACTTTTTTTTGGTGGTATCGTAACCAAAGTCGCCATAATTTCTCTTCTATGACCAAATGGTGAATGCCAACGACCCATTGTGGGTTGGTTGTTTAAATTGATACATTACAAACTCTACTTCGAATTCTAGTATTTTGCGAGAAGAAGCAGACCCCCTGTGGTGGTGGTATTTATTGTGTTGTCATTCTGCTAGGTAAATTTCCGGTAATACCTTCCACTATTTCACTTGACCGTGGTTCTAAAATACGACGCCCGTCGCCAACAGCCCTCGTGTAGCTCTAGTGCAACGTTAATTCAAACTAAACTAAACTAAACCTTCCACTATCTGCTGTACAGGGTTCGAAATTACGAGGTGTAATTGACTTCGTTTAAGCTCCTCACGGAGGGCTAGAAATAGACAGCCGGGAACTATTTTCTACCTACCCATTTGCTGTCTCGGTTCTGACGAGATGCGAGTGAGTGACGATTAAAACTTAGCATTGTATTTCGTCCTTCTTTGATAATTAGATGCAAGAATTTTACTTCTGTACGCAGTTTAAATTAAAGCAAAAAAAACTACTTCCTTGCCATAATTTGGCATGAACCCCCACCATGTACTTACTGTACTTTTCAAACGACGCCATTCTGGCCTCTCGGCCTATTGACGCCGAGCCTCCCAATAGCGACTAGACGTCATCAGTCGGAGTTGGAAATGCAGTGCATTGACTGTTATCAGCATCCATCTAACATGGCCGCAGAGCGGGAAAGTTGTCCAATTCGATGGGGTAGACCCAAGAGTCATGCGTGGTGAGGCGAAAGCGTCAAAGCATGGCTCTTCTCGGGGTGTCTCGGTAAGCCTAAAGACGGAGAGCGATCGCTGTTACTACATTAGGTATCAGGGGCACAGTACTAGAGATGTAGGAATGTAACTCTACCCCCAATGTTAACCCATGGTGAAGCAATAAACTAACAACAAAAAATAACAAAGTATCAGTGCGTGTGGACTATTGTTGAAGGTTCTATTTTACCAAGAAAACTCGACTCATCACAGGTCAAACGAAGTGAGTGTGGTGGCTAAAAAATTTTGAAAGAGAGACACTTCCCCGGAAGACACGAGTGAAGTCGAAACTTCATTTTGAAAACTTCATAAAAGGTAAGTGTCTGTTACTTATTATGTCATCTGACAGTTGTGTTGTATTGCAAATACTGGAAGTTGTAATCTTGTAGGTTGGATTGTGAAAAATAGCCGTTGTAGGCTATTAGGAATGTGTTCAATTGAAAAAAGTTATATTGATTTAATTGCAAATTGCATGAGGCATATTAAAAATTTATCTTAAAATAAAGTGTTGATTAATCAGGTTTTTTTAATGGTCTGTCATACAATACGAGCAAACAAATCTTGTGGAACATACTGAAATTTGTTGCTGTAATTTTCTATATCTAACTTTAAAAGAATACATAGGAACAATATAAAAATTTTTCAAGAATTGAATAAGTAAAATACTGGATAGACGTATAATTGATTTTTTTAATTACGCGATTTATACGAAAACTATACCAAACAGATCTGTACCGCTAAACCTTTTTAGCCCTCAAAATACATTGGCTATTTTTCGATTACGCGATTCATGCTAAATCTATGCCCAACAGAATGTATCCGTGTATATAACGAATATATATGTGAATATTTACGGCTGATTTAATATACAAAAATAAGCCAACAACAAAACTACATTCACTCCTTCTACACTTTTCTCTTGCGTTTAAATTCAAGCTGTAACACATTGTGTCAATTGAAGAAATCTATATCAACAAATCATCGAAATTACGCATGAGATTTATAACGCGTATCTTCCTACGCGAAACGTTGTAACCTGTAATTTCGTAAGAACGTGACAAATGAAATTTAACCGTTCCCTATTTACTTAAAATCGTAATTTTCAGAGATGTGAAATAATTAAGCACGTCGGTCTTTTTGCCTTGTTTAAGCCTTGGTTGTTTTGTTATTTGAGCCAAGGAGTTGCATTATTCTAGGCTCGTGCTAGGTTTGAAGTCCGTGTGGGTAAATTGCAATCATACTTTCATGCCCTTACTGCGTTGTTGTTAATGTTGTTAAATCCGTTGACATTTAGGAAGTCCGAAACCAAAAGGGGAGAAGAATGTATGTCGTCCCAGTCCAGTCCTAGGCAGTTTAGGATATTATCAGGTGATACCTGGTTTCGCTGGCACTTGGGCAAGAAAGGAAGGTCTTTTGATTAGCAGAAAACTTAAGACTTTTCAGGAGTCCGCTGGCTAGTCTGGACAAGCAGGTGTTGGTCTGTCTGTCACCAGGAAGAGAAAGAGAGAGTCTTGGCCTTTTTTTGCTTTGTACCAGTAGTGAGTAGGAGGTTGAAGCCAATTTTGCTTGTTTTAGGTCTTTTGCCTTGCGAATAATTCAAGGTATGTGAGCTCTGAGGTGGAGGGGACTGAGTTGTCTAGTCCCTGCTTTGCTAGAAAGTCCGCCAACTTATTACCGTGGATGTCGACATGGGATGGGATCCATTGGAAGCGGACATCATGCTGTTGAAAAAGGTGTACAACTTTTTGCAAGATCGAAAAACTGCTTTTATCTCCAATGAGAGCCCAATTTTTAGGTGTTGAATCGAACTACGGCTGTCTGATAGAATCCCAAGATTTCCATAGTTCCATTCACTCATGATTGTCTCTAGTCAATTGCAATAAGCTCGCTTCGAAAAACTGAACAAAAATCAAAGGTATATAAATGTACTTGGTATGTAAAGGTACTAAAAGGACGTACTGCGTAGATATAATAAGTACCAAGCTGGCTTGCGAGCTAAATAGTAATGGGGTTGTTTTGTCAGTTTGACCAACTGCTCTGAGCATCTACTGCAATGCACCCCAATGGGCTATCGCGCAATTGACTATAAATTAGTTCATTTTGTTATTTTCACTTGTTTATTCTGTAATTGCGATCACAAATAAAATGCTATAACACGGATTTCAACTGCTTTTAGTTTAGTAGTTTTTAAGTAGATTTGGCTACCCAATTTTTAGTATTTTACTGTATTTTAATATTTTTTTGTACTTAAAAATTTGAAATTCAACTGTTTGTCGAATAATATTATATTGGTTGTTTTTTTTTTAATTAGAGCACGGCCAACTTCAATAACAAGGCCAGAGAAGCTTTCCCAAACATGAGCGTAGACGGAATTTTCAACGTCACTGTTCCGAGTGCCGTAGATCTAGAAACTAGTTCGGACGCATTCGGACGTTTCAAGACAGGTTTTCTTCATCTTCGAACAACGTCATTCAGAACTATGACGTCAAAATTTCCGTCTCCCAGCGTGTATGGAAGAGCTTCTTTGGCCTTAGTAGTTGAGTAGGCCGTGGTTAGAGACGATGTTTTTTTATGACTTAGGGAGAGAGGTATTTAAAGATGTTCGAGACACATATTTTAAATAAAAAAAAATAGCACGTAACCTCCGAGAGAGGGTCTTAACTACATAAAATAGTTAAAGACCGATTAATATTTTCTCAGTCTACAACGTGCCAGCATGAAGATCTATGCGATCTAGTCATGTTTAGTTATTCGCACTCCTAATCAGAGCGTTAAGTTCTAATTCTAATATTTTCACTAAGGCTTCAAGATTAATTCTTCTTTTTGAATGTTGTTTTAGGCACGAAATAAAATGGCGAACGAAATGAAATGGCCAAATTAATATGGTATTAACACATATTAATTTGGCCAAACACCTAGACACACCTATCAAGGTTGCTGGTTAACCCTTTCAGTCCCAATAACAATTTAGCATAATCATTTTAGAATTTTTTTTTCTGAACGTCTACACTCTTAAAACAAACGAGCGGTTTTAACTCAGTTTGAGTAAATTTCCGCTCCTTTCCGGTGCCGAAAATGCACTTCCCTATAGGAGTGGATTCACTCTTTTTGCGGAGTGGTAAAAGAAATAAAAGAAACAATCTACGTCTACACTCTTAAAACGAGCGGTTTTAACTCAGTCTGAGTAAATTTCCGCTCCTTTCCGGTGCCGAAAATGCACTTCCCCTATAGGAGTGTATTTCACTTTTGCTTTAAGAGTCTATAGCCATTAATGATATCAAAAAGCACATCATTCGATTCTCCAAACTTTTTGCTTTTAGAAAATATTTTTTATCAATCCCAATAGATGTCAGCCCTATTATTATTTTTTTTTAAATTATAATCAGAAACATGACGATGCAAAATGGCATCAATGGGACTGAAAGGGTTAATTGTACAATATCGAGTCATATTAAATATTTTAGTTATATTTAAGATTTTATTTTAGCATGACACAATTTAACATAGTAAAAACTGGAAAAAAATTGAAGGAACTGTGACACTAACAAAATAATAGAATCAAGCGAGACCTACTCTTTAACCATAGCTTGTTTCAAATTCCCGGTAATTTCCCATTTATTTTTCGGATTTATTACGGACGATAAATTTAGAGTAAGGTTCGTAAAGGGCGGGAACTTTGCGTATCGGTAAATTTGAAGGGTCGTTCTAGACGCAGTTGTATCGGGAAAATGTTCTAATTTGTTTTCGAACAAAAAAAATTGATTCGATTTCTATATGCGAGGGGGAAATAGTTGAGTGTTTTGTCATTCTAAAAATCGATTGTTTTGTAGTTGACGTCGGCATTTTGATTGTTAAAACGCCGAAAGTTCTTGGAATGGTTCGTTTATACTAGTTAGCTAAAGTTGCAACAAATACTTCTGATATTGATGTACTATAGAAGTTGTATAAGCCGAATGCTTAATAAGAAAAACATAAAATTTAAAAATCGCGGAAGGTCGATTTTATGCTTCCCATTTATCTGAGTACGGGCATACCTGGTTTGATCCGGATATGATGATCCAAAACAATCGCCTTGTCAATGCCTAGCTCCCAATACATAAAAAACCGTCTGCGACAAAGTAATTACTCGGTCGCGAGGGCTAGTATTGGGTATTGGCGTTTACCGCCATTTTCCCATTCAAGCTCATTCTTTAAATCTTTAAAAATCAGCAAGCAAAACTTTGATAACTCAAATGTAGTTGAAAGATATAGTACAACTATCTGATTGTTGTTGTTGGCTTTCCATTTTCTCCTGATCTACGAACAGCTAGATCTCAAATCACATGAGCCCGTCAGCCATGAAAATCAGCACCAGGTGAGAGGGCTATCACAACTCCTCAAGGTGAGCTCTAATCAATCGAGGATATCTCCGTGGAAAGCCGCATACAGATGCATTGATTTAATACCAATATTTATTAATGGCAAAAGATCACAATTAACTACTGATAAAAACCCTGAGCAACGAAATTTTCGAACAAACAATATTCACAAGAGTCTACAAAATAAAATTTGGTCTAAAACAAAATGATTAATTGCAGCTCTGTCGTTCTAACTACATTTCAATTACTTTGGGAATCAATAGTTTTAAAGTTTCGAACAAAAATTTGCAGACAGATTAATAGTTTTGTTCGAACGAATGGTTTTAGATGCATAAACCACTTACCATTTCAATATGGTTTTACGTTTCAATTACTTTTGGAGTGTCTTAACTTATTACCACTCCTTCATCATGCATTTTATTCGTTATTTCTAATTTTGAAGCTATATATAAGTCATTCTAAACATAATTACAATTTGAATGTTTCAGCTGATATAACGCTATTGTTTTCATTTTTTACTGTACTTCATTGGTTGTTCCGATTTTATTCTCAAAACGAACGTACTTTTTGTCTGTTTCTGAGTTCTTTTCAGAATGCAACTTGTTTTATCTAAGATCAGAATGCAGTAATAGTGAAAAAAAATATTCTTAGAAAACTCATTTTCGAATACCAAAACAAAAGTAATTTGAGAAAAATGAAAACAAGTCCGCGAAGCTGTTGCCACCGACGACGTGAAACAACCCCATTGTGACTTTTAAATATTAATTAATTTTTATAAGTTTTTGATTTAAGATGTTTGTAGTAGTACCTCGATATTACACCTTCTAGCGGGAACAAAAACTTATGGTCGCTGTAGCGAAAGGACGTTAAAAAAGAACATCATTAGTAAAACTGAAACAAGATGATAAAAAATTATTTTTAAATGTAAATCACAATTTATCGTGCGAAATTAATAATTAATCAAATGTTTTTAATTGAATATTTTCGAATGTTCTATAAATGAGTTTTAAAATATTACACTACCTTCAGTATCTATTTTGTTTTTCTTAACACTAACTATTATTATATTATTATTATTAACTATTATTATTGATATTATATTATAAACGAGGATGTTAAGTCTTTACAAAAATGTTGATACTGGAGCAGTTGGTTTATTTGTAAAAAAAAAAAACGTAGATAGTAAGATGGTCAACCCCGATTTCGTAGTTTTTCGCAAAAAAATGTTTTATTTTTTAACGCTAAATTGCTACAACATTTTGCATTATAAAAAGTGTTAAAATCAATTGAAAGGATTATTAATGGGCTTGTTTCACGTGGGATCTGGCAACAGCTCTGCGGTCTTGTTTTCATTTTTCTCGAATTACTTTTGTTGATATTCGAAATTGAGTTTTCTAAGAATAAGTTATTTTAGTTATTTTTTTTAAATTACAACTTCTTGCTGTGCTGTTGGTTGTTTTAATCATTTATCAAGGAAAACTTGCATTAAAAGAAGTTGGAATTTAAAAAAAAATAACTAAAATATTCTTAGAAAACTCAATTTGGAATACCAAGGCAAAAGCAATTCGAGATAAATGAAAACAAGACCGCGGAGCTGTTGCCAGATACCTCGTGAAACCAGCCCATTACAAAAGAACTCACAGCTTGCATTCATATGACACAAAAAAAAATATTTTTAGAGCATTAACTCAAATTACATTAATGTACCCCTCGGAAAATGATAATTGATATTTTTTTTTAAAAATTCCTGGCAAAACGTACTTCTAAATATATATTTGATTGCAAAATATTTTTAAATAAAGAATATATGTATAGGATTTAAATGGGAAGGGAAGGAGGTTAAAAGTTTCGTTACGAGCAAATTATTATTCGCTTAATTAAATTCGTAGTAAACAGATAATCATTAAAACGAGGTCATTTTAAACCAGGCTTTACATTACAATATTGAACTCCAGAATCAACTTACCGTAGAATAAGCAGTTTGCCACTAGGTTAATTCCATAGATATCATAGTTAAAGTATTAGATTGGTTGATCACGTGACCTCCACTGCTAACGACGGGACGCGCATGGAGGCTTTTTAAGGGGGAAAAATTGGCAGCGTTGCCACCACTTTAAGGAGAAAAATAGTACGAAAAAATACCATTTAATTCTAAAATTACAAAAAAAAATACTAGAAAAGCATTTCAAGTCGCTAAAAAGATTCCAAAATGCACTAGTATTTTTACGATATTTTTCTGTAATTTTAGAATTTATTTTAGAATTATTCTAAAATACTAATATCCTCCTTAAAAATATCGTAAAAATACTAGCTGCATTTTGGAATCTTTTGTGACTTGAAATGCTTTTCTAGTATTTTTTTTTGTAATTTTAGAATTAAATGGTATTTTGTCGTAGTATTTTTCTCCTTAAAGTGGCAGCAACACTAGCAATTTTGCCCCCTTAAAAAGCCTCCATGCGCGTCCCGTCGTTAGGATTGGAGGTCACGTGATCAGCCAATCTAATACTTTAACTATGATATCTATGGTTAATTCGAACCCCTCGCGAAACAATATTGAAAATCCCCTAGAGGAAAAGCTAATGTACGTAAAGATATTCCATTCAAAACACACGGGTGAGATAATCGCGAGCTCTAATGATATTTAATGAAACACACCCCGAAAAATACATATTCAAATTACGACATTATTAAAGCAGATTATTTTTGCCCCATTTCAAAAACCTGCCCGATCCAATTAGAATTCTCATTCCTCATAAGCAAAATGCCCCAAGTCGCAGCAGTGAATTGGCCATTTCGCGGAAATATACAAATGTTGAAATATGAAAAATGTTTCTTTGTTTCACTTAATGTGCGCTGAAACATGTTGAAATTTTTGATAGAAAAATGCTGGCTCTCAACGTAGCTTTGTTTTCAGTTTTGCATAAGTGTAAGTAACAGAAAACTGATTTTATGAAAATGGCGTTTGGAAATTCACATTAAATTTGAGGTTATTCGATTGCTGTAATATACAGGGTGTCCGTAAAAGAATGTCCGAGTTTTAATGTTTATATTACAGGAGTTTATTTTATACTGAATATAACAAATCATACATGGCATTGAAGGGAAACTAACCTAGTTTTTCCTATAAGTGCTCAATGTGTGCGCCTTTAGTGATTCGGCACACATCCAAACGAAAATGCAATTCTTCCCATACTGTTTGCAGCAAGTCCGGAGTCATGGAAGCAACAGCCTGTGCAATTCTACCTTTTAAGGTTGGTAAATCGTGGGGTAGGGGTTTAACGTAGACCCGATCTTTTACGAAGCCCCAAAGGAAGAAATCACAAGGCGTGATGTCAGGTGAACGAGGCGACCAGGGTAACAGAATTCGGACATTCTTTTACGGGCACCCTGTATAATGATCTATTCAGTTAACTGCTCAAGTATTGCTGGGATGTGAGAACAGGTAGTTTCGGTCGTCATCAACCAAAACCTAAACCAAGGTGTAATGTGCTGTTTTAGCGTGATAGTTTTTTTTTAAACTTGTGTTATAATCTTAATTTTCGAAAATTTATTTTGGACATATAAACTTATATACTACAGTCCCTGATAAAACTATTAGACGCACTGTATTTTTTTAGTAATGATGAAAACATACCAAAGAATGTCATATCATTAAAAAAGATGTCGATGTATGTATTAAGTATAGCAGATTGTATTTGGTATTCAATAGCTTAAGTTTAGGAACACACAAATGTCCTTCGAAAGGTATTTTGTTCATCATTGATTGATACATGAAATCTTGCAGTGCGTCTAATAATGTGTCCAGGGACTGTAGGCCAAGTTGTTACTGTTCGTCTCTGTTGGATGACATGCCTAGTAACTTTTTTGGGAGGTCCAAAAAATCACTAGGCTTGACATCCAACATAGACAAGCAGTAGCAGATGGCCGGGTGGAATTTTGTTTTAATATTCGGATTAATGGCAACACTTCGTTTTATAAGAGTGCGGATAATTTTAGTTCTATGGTACTAGGATTACTTTCAAGTGGAAGTGAGTCATTTTATTTCGTTATTTGTTTGTGCTAAAACAACATAAGTCATGAGTTTTGTTCAAAATAGTTAGTTTTTTTTCTTTCTGATTAGTTATACTGTCGGGAACCTTTTACCATATAAATTAGGCTAATTACCATGCATAGAATAACTGGGAAAAATTATATATTCCTTTAATTCAATAATAAATCTTATATAAACGAAATCACGTCTTCTGGAAAAGGTAAAAAAAGACTTAATACTATTTTATAATGATCTCTTCAATTTACCTCCGTACTTAAAATGTTTCTGAAGTTGCTTTTTTGTTAAATATTTTCTTTACTTAAGAGCTTTGTTTTAAATCCTATAATATGATGTTCTACCAAACTCATCAATATTAGTGTAGTTTTTATTCTTTTATAAAAAAAAATGAAGCGTTGTGTTTGTTTGTGTGTACCTTATAGATTCCTAAACTAGACATCCGTTTGCATCCCAACCTACACAAAAATATGTGCAGGTTATACTCAAGTTATGGTTCTTGAAATTTCACGGTTCAAGATGTTAAATTTTTGTAGAAATTTCGAAATATCTGAAAAAACTACACTTTCATTAAAATCCGATCTTTGCTTTCTTTCGTATTGCCATCAGCTAAATAAATTAATTCAATCGCTTACATTAAAATGAACATGTTTCACGTCAGGAGTTTCAAAAGTTTCTGCGGCATTGTATTCTTTACTGTATAAAATATTGGAATTTCTAAATAATTGTGGGCAGTGTATATTTTTATAGCGATTTCTTTTGATTATATTTTCTCTTTTGTTCGTTTTATTTTATGTAATTAATTTTATGATTTAATTATGTTTTTATTTTGTGCATTTTATTTTACTGTAATCGGTAGAAGTTTTTCCCAAAATACTATTTATACTAAAGATAAAATAACTGCTAAATATAATACATCCTATAAATAAACTTAAAAAAAACATTTTTTTGAATATTAAATTGACTCTTTATGATTATGTTTATTACTGACAAGATTCCATATGAATGCGATCAATGATGTCAAAATAAAATTAATTTGGCAAAAAGATACAGTACAATTACCAATTATCTTTTATACAGTTGCGCAACTGCAAATGTACTGCAATTATTTATAAAATGCGAGCGTAATGAAACTGCAAATCAAATAACAAAGAGCCAGTTTGACCAACATATCCATTTTGATCTCACACTGCTTTGTATACCAAAAGCTTTAGCAAAATTACAAATGAGTTGTGTATCATGGTAATTTTTGAAGTATTACAATGATTTTATGAATTTAAAAATCACCATACATTGTGAAAAAGATTCTGTAAAATGACATCGCGTTTTGGGTGCTACAACGTTGTATTGCTATTTTAAAGAAATTGATGTTCTCATAGCAAACATATTCTCCGTCACGAATTTGTACATTGTAAATGAGTTTATTAATGAGTCTACTGGTTCTTTGCTTCAAATCGAATTCACTTAACGAACAACTGAAGATATGCACATGTATTAATTTTGAGGTATAAATTGCATTTTGTTGGATGTACAAATCACTAAAGTGCAAATGACATTAAAAAACATTAGTTTTCGTGTCAAATGTATGATTTGTATATTTATTTAAAATAAACTCTGTAATTCCATTTAAACTATTCTACGCCCCATATGGAAATGTTACAAATGAGGTGATGTAATTTTCCATTTTGTAAATTAAAATTTTCCAGTGAAAAAATGAGAAATTGCTCTGTATTTGTTTATACAAGTTAAATCAAAAACAAATCACCTAAATGTGACTAAATTGAAAACATTCTGGCGTTTCTACAATCGTATTATACATTTTGATTTTCTCAACACTCGACATTTGGTTAATATCCAGTCTTAAGAAAATTTTTAAAAAACTGAGATGTGCATCATGGTAATTTTTGAGGTATTACAATGATTTTATGAATTTAAAAATCACCATACATAGTGAAAAAGATTCTGTAAAATGACATCGCGTTTTGGGGTGCTACAACGTTGTATTGCTAATTTTAAAGAGAATTGATGTTCTCATAGCAAACATATTATCCGTCACGATGAATTTTAAGTACAGGGTGTCCGTAAAAGAATGTCCGAATTTCAAATTGTAATAGTATTGTGCTATCTGTGGATGTTCTTTGGGGCTTCGTAAAAGATCGGGTCTACGTTCCACCCCTACCCCACGATTTACCAACCTTGAAAGTTAGTATTGCACAGGCTGTTGCTTCCATTACTACAGACTTGCTGCAGACAGTATGGGAAGAATTGCATTTTCGTTTGGATGTGTGCCGTATCACTAAAGGCGCACAGCACACATTGAGCACTTATAGGAAAAACTAGGTTAGTTTTCCGTCAATATCATGTATGGTTTGTTATATTTAGTATAAAATAAACTCCTGTAATATACCATTAAAACTCGGACATTCTTTTTACGGACACCCTGTATAATGGAAAGTTACAACATAAGAGGATGATGGTAATTTTTCCATCTTTCTGGGCTAGTAAATTACAAGATATCTTCACAGTGCAATAAAAAAATTGCCTTTTCAAGAAATTGACTCTTTATTTGCGTTTTCATACAAGCTTAATAATGCAAAAAGTAGTTCAGGTATAATCATTTCCTCCTAAATGTGACTTAAAATTAAGAAAACAATTTCTTAGGCGTTTCTACTGATCTGTATCCTCATACATCTCTACACTACTCTTATAAGGTGGGGTTTCTAAAATAAATACACACCTTCTCAAAACCGAGGACGTACTTTCTCAGAAATGAGAACGTGAGTTTTCTTGAATAAGTACATAGATTCTCAAAAACGAGAACATGCTTTCTCATAAAAGAGAACATGAGTTTTCCAGTACGAGTACATTCATTCTCAGAAACGAGTACATAAATTCTCAAAAACGAGAACATGCATGATCTCATATTCGAATAACGCATGTTCTCAAATTTGAGAACAATGTATTCGGAGCTATTATGAACCTATGATGTTCTCAAAAATGAGAACATTGTCCAAAAATTTAGAACGTTGTCATCAAAATTGAGAACGTTGTCATCAATTGGAACTTGTCCAATGAGACGTGTCCTCAAAATTGAGAACGTTGTCCTCAAAATTGAGAACGTTGTCCTCAAAATTGAGAACGTTGTCCTCAAAATTGAGAACATTGTCATCAAAATTAAGAACCCATTTTTAACAGTGTATTAACTACTACTAAACTACTTCTCTAAAATGCGACGTCGATGAAACTGTTTTATCTAAATAAAAACAGCTACTCCATTTACACCTGTATTTTTTTAATCATTTTTCACATGTTTCTTTAAACTCGGCATTTCATTTCTTATTAACCTAACGAGTAAGGGTTTTGTTACGTATTTCAATAGTTTATTTTTTATAGGATTGTTCTAAAGTAATTTTGTGTTTGGTATTATTTTCATGAAGGTATTGTGCGACGATATTAAGGGGGAATGGGCGCGCTGTACCGCGGGTCTCCAAACTTGTGCCTTAGTGTTAATAACTTGTGCCTTAGTATAGTGCCTTAGTGCCTTAGTGTTAATACAATGGAGAAAAAATTATTTTCTCTGCCACATTTCTCCGGCTGTATTGAATATTTTTACAAACGGGTTTTTTTTAAATAATAAATGTAGATAACTTACAGGTCCCGACTTTCCCACTTTTTTAAATTACTTCGAATATTTTGTGTAGAATTATTTATTGAAAATTTAAAAAAAATATTTGAACCAATTTTAAAAAGTGAGAAATTCGGGACCTGTAAGTTAGCTACATTTATCACATGAAAAAATCCGCTTGTAAAAATATTCAATACAGCCGGAGAAATATATTTTTTCGCCATTGGATTAACTCTGAGGCACTTGAGTTTGCGGCACTTGAGACCCCCGGTCCAGCTCGCCCATTCCCCCTTAAAATTAAATATTCGGAAAAGGGGGCCCTGAAAACATTTATTAAATTACGAATTCGCAGCATTTAGGCTTAGAATTGTAGCTTCTTCTATTTAATCCTCGATAAATATATGATATTAATGGCATGAGGAAAAGTAAACCAGGCTTTTCAAACTGGTGTCCAATCTTTCAACGCAACAAACATTTATTCAACGAAAGCCCACATTAATTAACAAAAGCTGAAATAAATCAATGGATCATCTTCTCCCCATTCCCGCAAACTGTTCATCAATATTTAATTTGAGATTAATCCACGGGAATTCTGCACTCATCGGAAAGCGAATCATCATTATAAATGTAAGTTAAATACATTTAACTTTACGTGATATTATGATTTGTTTCTTTAAAAAGAACCCTGTGTCAAAATCTCGACAACTATTATTTATGTTTCGAAGTTTAAGATGCCCGTTGGAAATTGGTTCCTTCTCTGTTACTTTATAACAAACATTTGGTGAAAAACTAATGCTTAAATCCATTTTAATGAGATAGCAAGAACATCTATTTCACGTTACTTAAGAAAGAATATACTGGTAGTATTTGTTATTTCTGTACCAATTTCTGAAAAGATTAGTTTTGACTCTGGTATCTTTATCTTTAGATATTATTTCTCCCTTTTAAATAAAATGTCAGTGCTCCGATATTTATTATTTAATAGGAATTAAATTAAAGGGAAAAACATAAGTCGCTACTATACTATTTGTCACCCCGGCGGTAATCCGGTCTAGTGGTATAGACCCTCTCTTGTCAAATGAGTGGGCCTGCGTTTAAATCCCGGACAAGGCATGGTTTTTCTGTTGTTCTGAGTACATGCGAAGAACGTGCTTGTTAAATATGTTTGTCTAAAAGTCCTGGATTTGGTCATACCACAGTTGCAAATTGACCAAATATACTATGGAATATACTTTTAAGTATTCGTCTTATACTGATATATTATGGAAGTTGTATAAGACGAATACTTAATAAGAAAAATATAAAATTTAAAAATCGCATCCCTGGTTTTGATCCCGGAACAGTCCAGTCAACGCAATGAACCTCAAGTTTGACGATAAAACATTTATAATTTTAAGTTATTAACCTAAATAGAGATTTTGAGCATTTCTTAAATCAAAAAAATCGTCTTATTTTTACACATTTAATATTTGTTTGGAATATTTTTGGTTCACTGTGTTAAATAGACATGTATACGACGTCACAGAAAATTTCAACCCTTCTAGTAAAATAGAAAAAGAGAAAAGTGTTCCTTAAGGTTGAAAATGGGTGTTTTGGAATAAAGACATTTAAAGCTTTCAACAAAGTTATATTGAAATTAACTACCACATTTGCAAACTCTAACCCCATATTCAAATGTGCATCATAAAAGTTATTTTCGTAAAGGCACGATTCAGTAACTAAAGTTGAAATGAAAGTTCGATATTTTGAGTGGCCGTTTTGTTCCCTGTTACCTTAAGGTTCTTCTTAGGCTAGAAATAGACACCCAAAACCAATCAATACCTTACTAACTTTGAAATGAAACATAATAGGCATAGTTGATTCGACGCAGTTGTGAATTTTACCTTACCTCAAAACAATTAAACAAGACTGCAATATATCCATTGGCGGTCCACTCCATTGAATTTACCTTTTGTTTCAATTTCCTTAGTCTTTCACGTGCATTTTGTGTTCCAATAGCAGTTTTGAATATCTGTACCGGTGGAATACCTTTTGTTTGGAACAAAATCGAACAAATTGAAACGAACTCCAGAACGCTTTAGCATCTACACTGTTAAAAATTTTGTGCTTGGTTTCACCATGATATTGGTTCCTTTCACCATGATATTGATTCTTAGTAGCTGCAACGGCTGTGTGGTGAAATGTTTCACTTTTTTTTTCGGTGTTTGGTTGAACCTTTTTTCTGGATTTGGAAACAAAAACATGATAAATGGTTCAACCGAATACCGAAAATATGGTTTAACGTTTCGCCACACAGCCGTTGCAGCTACTAGGAACCATATTTTTGGTGAAACAAAGTGCTGAATTTTGAATAGTGTAATGAAACGCATGGATTACTTGAAGTTATATCATTGGAAAAGTATGAAATACTACAAAAGTTATTGATTGGGATTTTATATTGTATTAGTTGAGCACAACCCAATAAGCCCTGGTAAATCCCGCTTTTGTGATGTGAAGATGGGTTTTTATCATAAAGTGGGAGAAAACTTCGATGTAAAGACTCCACCAACTACATACCAATATGTTTGATAGTTTATTTAATATGGCTACATCAATTATAAACATTGCCCAAGCATTTAAACCATACTTATCTACAGTCCCTGGACAAATTATTAGACGCACTGTATTTTTTTTAGTAGTGATGAAAACATACCAAAGAATGCCATATCATTAAAAAAGATGTCGATATATGTATTAAGTATAGCAGATAGTATTTTCTATTAGATAGCTTAGGTTTAGGAACACAAATGTCCTTCTAAAGGTATTTTGTTCATTATTGATTGATACATGAAATCTTGCAGTGCGTCTAATAATTTGTCCAGGGACTGTGTATGAAATCAAAGCAGATAGTGTTGGCACTTATAAAAATGAAACCACTTTTATTGCATTAATTAATAGTTATTTATACAACTCTCCAATGTTACTATTAACATTAATATTATGAAATAAAAGTTTTACTTGAAATGTTGGCATCTTATGAGAAGAGTGAAAAATAGTACTTTTTTTTCACCGCTTTTGAGGGGAAAAAAATTACTTTTTTTTCACTGTTTCAAAAAGTAACTTTTGATGATAACTGATAGTAAAATTAAAACGTAAAAGTCGGATTTTTTCACGCAATTATAAAAAATATTCATGTATTAACCACATTATGAGCTTAAACGCTGTATACGCTTCATATTAGGTGAACAGTTAAAAAAAATTATTAAAAAAACTACAAACAAATGGAACGTTTCAATTGGTATTGCATCTTAGTTTTAAAATACCACCAAATCGGGTAACTTTAACCCAAGCTTTTTTATTGCCCTTTTCAATTAGTGGCAACTCTGCCTTGATCTATGAGTAAAATACTATTTAATACGACCAGTCTTTCTAGGGTTTTATTCTTGGGCTAAAGTTATCCATTTTTCTGACTAAGCTTTGGTATCTTGCTTAAAACAGCATTATGGCTACTTACTGTGTTGACCCATTAGGATCTATTAAATTTTATACATTTACACAATTCTAAACTGGGGGAAAAAACTACTTACTTTTAGCTTCCACACTACGCTTATAACTTAAAAAGGGGAAGGTATTATAATCGTTCAGTCTGTCCGTCACCCACTTTCATAGCCCAAAATACAAATGCTACGGACAAGTGTGATACGTCAAAAAATTCAGAGCATCACAATTAGAACACATTGAAAATTTCAAAAAAAGAATTCGAATTCGAAGTGCTTCAATTATTTAAAAAAAAAACTGCAAAATTTATAGCTCATTTAAAAAGCATAGGAAGCCATTTTTATTAGAATTAAATCACCATTGCCATTCGCAACAATCGGTCGAGAAACTTTAATTCTTTTAGACAATAAATTAAAACAGATTTATTTTTGCGACATCGATCAGTTTAAAATGACGCCAAATATATTTCACTACGACATTCTTTGTATGTTGATATGAAATATTTTCATTCTATTTAAAAGCGAGGAATATTACATATTTATTCTTTGAAATATAAATTAATTTTTGCAAACGGTAAGTAATAATTATTGAATTTTCGAATTAAAATAAATGAAACTAGCCAAATTTAGCATGTAAATGTTTAACATAGAATAAATACCGTGTTTTGCGCCTTTTTAACTGTTAAACACAACTGTTGTGTGGAAGCGGGTTAAATGACATATTCTGTTACAAACCTACTTGTTTTTCTAATAGAAAGCAAAAGAACAAAATATAACCACACGAAAACATTTCACAGAATAAAAAAAAAAGACTGGTAATGAAGAAACAAAATCCTGAATTTCTACTAAAAAAATCTGTCTTTTCATTTAGAATCTCGGCTTCCCGTATTTTAAGATAAAAAAGTAAGTTTTTGTATTAAAGAACAGAAAAGAATAACTTTTTCTGTTCATCTACCGGACTTAAGATACGAACATGTGTTCTTTTAAAGAACAATTTTACCGTATTATTGTTCCTTGTTTGTTTTAAGTTTTTCGTTATAAAATAATGAATAATAAAAATTTACATTTAAAAACTATTAGGATTATTATCAAAATTCTAAATCGTTTGTTATTATAACTATTTTATTAAAACACCTACGGCAATTTTAAAACACCTATTTAAAATTGGTCGTAATGTAATTTAAAAAATTTCTTTCATTTTTTATCTTGGTAAACTTTACTCGCATAATATTTTAGGATGCAGTCGGAGTATTACCTTTTTTTTCAAAATTACATTGTGCAAAGTAACGAAATTGCATCCACTAATTACCCAATTGAAATCTGCGTTCAGTAGGAAAAACTTATTCTTAAAGTTGGTTTTTACGTGTGTGTAATAGTTATATATGCAACTAGTGTGAAAAGTAAGGCTTTTTTAAGCAAGTGAAATAAATTCACGAGTTTAAAAAAGGCTATTTTCAACGTGTTGTCATACACTATTTTTTATAATAACGTGCAAAAAAAGTATTTATTAAATTGGCATTTATTGATTATCTTATTAATTATTTTATTACCACATTCAAATGATTTAAACGTGATTATTTATATTAATGATTACTTTAAAATCACGTGCAAAAAGTATTTCTTAGACTGGCATTGAAAATAAGACGCCAAATAAAGAATTTTACACCAATCAGATGCTCTTATTTACTTTATCGCACTAGTGCGTAAAAGTAACTTTGAAACACGATTTCGTTAAAAGCATCACTTTTGCCACGATTATTGATTTGAAAAAGTTAGTTTTTTTACACGATATTATAAAAAATAATTTCTGTTGGTAGTTCTATGAATATTTCTTAGAGCACTGTTATAAATAAAATTGTATTTAAAATATATTCATCAACTAAAATAATTGAAATATGGAACGTTATAGATGTAAGTAAGATGTAGTTAAGATGTAGAGTAAGGACAAAATTAATTCACCCTCTGAGGGATACAGAACCGGTTCCTTGACTGTTAGATTTTCAAGCAACATACAAAACTTTTTAAAATATATAAATTTATAAAGTTTAAAGTATGTACCAGTCATTTATAAACATTTCCTATAGAAATATCATTTTTTTAAATTTAAATAAAATTTAAGTTAAAAATTTAATTTCATAAATAACTCATGCATTGAAAACAAGTTTACACTAAAAACAATTTTCTCATCCCTTAGAGGGAAAAAATAGCATTTTCACATTTTTACTAAACAATTGTTGGTGAAAGAGTTGTTAATTTCTTTCACATTCCTAAGCCAGGACAGCTGGATTTTTCGGACTTCATCAAATAAAGATTGGCGCGACTTTTCTTTAGCCGACAAAAAAAAAACTTCCATCCCAAGTGTCCAAAAGGTGGACTTTGGAAATCATCAAATCAGCAAAAGACAAACAATTTCTTTGGGGGGATGTTCTATTCCCACTAAAAGAATACACCCCGTGCTCGAATGATCCGTGAAGATTTCACCCCCTCCTCCTTTTGGTGAGCGCAGGTGTTACTGGAATTGAAACAGCGCAAGATTGACTTTAAAAAAGTGTGTTTTATAAATTATAAGAATCTTAAACTTTATTGAAACACACAGGTTTAGGTAAAGGTTGTGACAAATTACTTTATTAAAATCACGACTTTATTCGAACTATGCGGTCGAAACTGTTTACATAGTCGACTGTGATTTCGTATTTTAATATTTGCAACAACATGAATTATGACTTTTTTTGGTGAGGGGGCAAGTTCGCCAAGCACTGCGACCTCAAATCTATTGTACTCAACCCCAGAAATGACACAGGCATAAGAGACACGCAAAGAAAGAGACGACACAAACACATAGACAAATAGCAACATTTATTGACGGATGCAAACACCCATGCCTTTTTGCAACATAAATTTGAAATTGGGCTTTACCAATCATTCTAAGAAATTAACCTAAGATTTAATGGGTTACTAAAAAACTTGTGGAATTTAAGTTTTAGGTCTAGAGTCGATAAAACTTGAAGTATATGAAGTATGCCTTCTGTTTTCGAATCTTCGACTCAAACGGAGTAGAGCATGATTTTCTTTTTGTGGTGTTGAAGACAATGTTTGGTACATCACCGTAGAACGTAAATATGGCCATCCTAGTTTCGACGAATTAGCTTCCTGGTAGTTTGTATTTGGGGCTTAAGACAACCTTTAACGTAGATGTAACGTCACCTTATTCGTGGCCGCTCCAGTTGTCCATTGCACTTTGGTTTCATTGGAATAATATCGCACTTCAGCTAGACGCAAGTTATTTCAACTCAGTTGCACCTACCACTTCAGAGATAGCATTTCATTGCTGCTTTCAATAACTCGTGGCTGACAAAAAAACTTTCAGCATATTTTTTCATCAACAACACCAAGCCCATACTATCACTCAAAAAGAGTACCCATACTCTGCAATATAACGTGAGTGATTGTCGCTTTTGGCAGTGTCAATTAACGCTTTAAACCCATAACCTGCCTACAATTAAATGTAGCATTCGATATGAATGTTCCCTGACTTTAGCACCGATCATAATAACGTTTTTAAGCGTTCTGCACTAAATCTCTCGTGGCTGACAATGTAAAAACTTTAGCTTTAAACTTAGCTCATCAACAGTACCAAGCCATAGCCATACCATCACTCAAAAAGCGCACCCCATACTCTGCAATATGGCCGTGGGTTATTGTCGCTTTTCGGCAGTGTCAATTAACGCTTTAAACTGCACACAACCTGCCTACAATTAAATGTAGTATTCGATATGTTCCCTGAGTTTAGCACCGAATCAAAATAACGTTTCTAAGCGTTTCTGCACTAAATCTCTCGTGGCTGACAATGATAAAAACTTTAAGCTTTAAACTTAAGCTCATCAACAGCACCAAGCCATAGCCTACCATACCATCACTCAAAAGCGCACCCATACTCTGCAATATGAGCCGTGAGTGATTGTCGCTTTTGGCAGTGTCAATTAACGCTTTAAACCCATAACCTGCCTACAATTAAATGTAGCATTCGATATGGAATGTTCCCTGACTTTAGCACCGAATCATAATAACGTTTCTAAGCGTTTCTGCACTAAATCTCTCGTGGCTGACAATGAAAAAAAAACTTTAAGCTAAGCTCATCAACAGCCCCAAGCCATAGCCTACCATACCATCACTCAAACAGCGCACCCATACTCTGCAATATGGCCGTGAGTGATAGTCGCTTTTTGGCAGTGCCAGAAACCTGACACCTGCTTTCGTACGTATACTCATCAAATCCGAATCAAGCGAGAGGAACGGATCCCAGTTTGGAACGAGTCCTTTTCCGTCTTCGTGAATTTTCATAAGGGTTGGGTCTGGATGGAAGAAGAATGGGACAATAAGGGGATATTTTCGCAAAAGGACGGTTCCATAGCCTCTTGATGACGGGTGCTTATCGTAAAGATGCGAAGGAAAAGGCTACCTTGTATTTACAGACTGTTCTTTCCAGTATTCCATTTACAGACTGTTATTTCCAGTATTCCATTTACAGACTGTTATTTCCAGTATTCCATTTACAGACTGTTATTTCTAGTATTCCATTTACAGACTGTTCTTTCCAGTATTCCATTTACAGACTGTTCATTTACAGACTGTTATTTCCAGTATTCCATTTACAAACTGTTCATTTACAGACTGTTCTTTCCAGTATTCTATTTACAGACTGTTCTTTCCAGTATTCCATTTACAGACTGTTATATCCAGTATTCCATTTACAGACTGTTCTTTCCAGTATTCCATTTACAGACTGTTCTTTCCAGTATTCCATTTACAGACTGTTCTTTCCAGTATTCCATTTACAGACTGTTTTTTTCCGTTTTCCATTTACAGACTGTTCGTTACAATCTGTAAATACAAGGTAGCATTTTTTCCCTCTTACGCATTTTTTCTGATTCCTATTTCTGTCGTAACTGTGACGTCATGTAGGACAGTTGTCGATAAAAACTACTATTAGACGTTCGAGTACTCCAACTAAGCACCGAATCTCGTTAGATATCCTTCCGATATCAATCTAATGGCATTATGACAGTGCTTTATCGAGTTCGAGAAGTGAATCATGATACACCAAGCGCTACTAGAACCATTAATATTCGTATAAAACGGACTTCAGCACTATCCGTATAGGTTGGTCGTGAAAAAAAATAAGTCATATGTAATTGGTCTTTAGTTAGAATCCTTATTGCCTTAGCAATCCCTAATATTTTCATATATTCTTAGAAAATCATAATATATTTATACACTGCTCAAAAGAATTAGGGGAATGCATGGCTTAAACCCTTTCACCCACCCCCACTAATTGATTCCATTTGGAATCATAAGCTTGCGATTTTGCGAAGTTGAGATCGCTCTTATTTATCGTTAGATGGAAGAATCATGTCTTTTGAATAATTAAATAATGTTTGTTTTAATTAAATGAAAATATGAAAAACACGGTAAAATAAAATTACCTTCCAAAAAATTGTATGAAGTAAATGGATCCTATATTCTTCACGCTTTTATTCTTAGATGTTGATGAAAAATTGATTTGAACTTTAGTTTTACAAATAAAGCTTTGAAAAAATTATTGTTATATTTTATTCAAAAGTTATGATTCCAATTTTTGTCCCCTTAAATTTTAGTCAAAAACATTAAGATTTTTTCAATGTTTTTTTACCATTTCATTCTGGATGCATGATGAATCTATTTCACAAATTTTAGATTTTTAGAATGAAAAATAAGAAGTTGGAACTGAAAGGTTTAACAAAAGTACGCAAAGTGCTCCCCAAATTGTTGTAAGCAGTGTATTTGATCAAAAGATCTGTGATAATCTTCATAGATAGAACAATACTATATCAAGGGAAACAGGCCTCCATAAACTTAATAAACCTCGTGTTGCTCTAGTGTGCAGTTTTTTTGTTAACTTCTTTCCAAAATGTGTATCATCTTTTTTTTAAGTAAAGGGAAACATATTGTCGTAAACGGTCGAACTAATGATCTGATGTTAAACTGTTAATTTTTTTTTCCATGGATTCTTTTTGTTGAAATCTAAAAGAACCAATTAATCAACATAAAATTTATAGATAGGGTTTTTTGCCGATTAACATCCGGCTACCAGCTGCATATTGATAAATTAGCAATTTGTCAAGGTCATTTAATACATATTTTTTAAGACAAGCGCTCATTTTTTTTAGGACATAAGTTTTTAAGCAACAGAACTGAGTAACAGAAAAACAGTTATTCAGAATGACTCGTGTTTTATGTATCCATAACTTTTGAATCTTCAGTTTATGGAAGGGTGGTAATATCGGAAGAGAAACTTTAAGGGGAGATGGGGAAGGGAGGGTAAGTAGGAAATGATGGATTTTGTTATAAGTGCGGGGAGTCAGGACTATCAATCGTATTTCGTAGTTTTTCCTTGGCAAATTGTTGTTATCATGAGAAAAAACTTCAAAAAATATAATGTACCAAATAAAAGAGAAATATGTTAATATATATTACTAGAGTACTTTATATCTTAATATTATTGAGCCTATTTTTTATTTGCAGTATTGATTTGATCAGAAGAGTTTAGTATAAATAGTGGCAATATCGGCTAACTGGAGCTGTGGGGTATTACGTGCACGTCTCATAAGCCAAACATCGCGAGTTCAATCGCCAGGTGATTTTTGGTATTTTTTTTAGAATTTTAAAATTGTCGGCAAGCATGTCATATGATTATGTGGCATGTTTCAAATCTCGTCATACACTGCGATGCAATAGTTTAGACAATGACTTCATTTAGCTGTAAAATTTAGAATTGTGATAGTTGAAGAGGTGCCGATCTCTACATTGTACTAAAGTGCAAAAAAAGAATAATATGTCGCTATTTTGTGATTTTATATGGGAAAGACTGCACTTTTTTATCTAGAAAATCGGTCAATACATGTCTCTAAATCTACGAATTTGTTTCAAAACTTTAAGGTGATGGAGTGGTAGGCATTCGGTTCGTATTTAGAGAGGTTGAATTGTACAATTGAAGCAAATATGAATTGAATAAAGATTTAAAGTGGCTATATTGTCTTTTTGGTGTAAAATTGAACCAACGTTCTGTTTAGTTCACCGAATATCGTTTTTTTTTTAAATTTATCATATAAAAAATATACAATTCATCAATAAAAATGCGAAATTAGGCCATTATCTACTTTAAATTAGCATAATCTCGTATTTGTGTCTAAACTTTTGCATCATAAAAATTTTTATTTTATGAAAAAAAATTGTTATAGCAAATCAAACAATTATGTTTCAATTATAGCATTTCGAAATACTTTTGAAAAGAGGTTTTTGTAACACTACTATCACAATTCTAAATTTTACAGCTAAATGAAGGTCATTGTCTAAACTTTTGCATCGCAGTGTACTTTGACATCCACAGAAAGCTTGGATTCATTGTAATCTGGGCTCCAAAATTGGTAGCGAGAGCCACTATGATGGTGACACGAATAAATGGCTCTCAGTTCTAGGAAGCTGCCGATTCTGAATAAGGCTTATTCTACTAAAAAGAAGCCGCGTTTTGAAAAAAAAGTAGTCTGATGTCTATAGAATCGTCTTTTTTAGAACAAGTTTTATACGATTACATACTTACACATGCTACTTTTAAAAAAATCTATTCAAGTGATCAAGATTACATTACAGTCCGTGGACAAATTATTAGACGCACTGTATTTTTTTTGTAATTTTATGTTTCGTAAGAGTTTTTATGCAATAATGGTATATTTAAACTACAATATTATTGATTTTTATTTAAAAATTGTTGAAGACTACATATTTGTATTTATTTTTAACCTATGGCAACATTGTGTTGACAAAGTGATACATGAACGTAAACAAGTTCAAACCTGTATCAGCTCCTAGAAAAGATTTTTTATGTGTGGAATCATCATCCTCAAATGCAGGAGACAGTACATTATTGCATTGATTGCATGCCGCGCAGAATTAAAGCTTTGATAGCGGCTAAAGGTGGCTCAACTAAATATTGACTTTTACTAACATTAATTTCACTTTTCTTTAAAACTTAATAAACTTATGCTTTTCTAAATGAATGCTGTTTTATTTATGTCAAATAAATCGGTAATTGATTGGATAATATAAAAATGAAAAAACAAATCAATTTAAAATAATAAAACGGTACAATTTCACCGGGTAATTAATATTTTACATGAAATCTTGCAGTGCGTCTAATAATTTGTCCAGGTTTTGTATATAGAGTGGCTCTAATATATACCTATAAATATATGTGCCTTTATTTAGTGAACATATGCCCTTTTTTCTAAATACACCCATTTCTCACACTTGGAGTCAACAATATTCTTCAGTTACGTGAAACAAGACAAATTGAAATATTTCCTCTTAGCAAATTCATTCGGTCATGATATATTACATTTTTGTAAAGACTAAAATTAAAAGCAACATAAAATATTGTAATTTATAAAAAAAACTTTTTAAATTGATTAAAACTTTTCTACCTCAAAGAAATTCAGAAGTAACACAATATTTAAAAGAAAAAAAAAACGTCCATTTTCTACATTAGAGTTTTCGAACATTTTAATAATTCCAGAGTTTTATTTTCTCTATGAAAACAATTTTCACTTTTAGAAATTTACATTTCCTTATGCCCCTTGCAAATTCTTTTTAACGAGCCCCCAAAAAAACAAACAGTGAAATAAAAAAGAATTCCATAAAAACGAGAAATTTCGTTTCCAAGGGCCGGAATTGAATTAAAAACCAACTTGAAATTCAAAGAAACTCGTCGGGTTTCGTGACATTTAAAAATAGGGCGACACCATTAGTTATGATATCTCTTTTTCATATCTTGAAGCAGAGGCCATTAATAAGAAAAACGACGAAACGTCACTAGTTTTATTTGCTGAAGTTAGACACGGGTGTATGTGAGATTTTTGTGATAAAGTTTATATAGGGAGAATTGGGATGTTTCAGGTGACGGAAATTTCTCCCAGCTATCATTTTTGCCCTTCTTGCCATCAGTGCTCCGATTGGTCCTCTGTTCACACGTGATATGAATTCACCAATCGAGGCCCAAGAAAGGATTTATTTTATTGGAGATTTCTGTTGCCACTCAAGAAATGAAACATGCAGTTTGAAAGTGATTTTTTTTCAGTCCGTTTAAGGGGGAATGGGCGCGCTGGACCGGGGGTCTCCAAAGCAAAGTGCTTCAGTGTTAATCCTATGGCGAAAAAAATATTTTCTCTGCCACATTTCTCCGACTGTATTGAATATTTTTACAAGAAGATTTTTTTATGTGATAAATGTAGGTGACTTACAAATCCCGATCTTCCCACTTTTTGAAATTGGTTCGAATATTTTTTTTAAATTTTCAATAAAAAATTTTACACAAAATAGTCGAAGCAATTTCAAAAAGTGGGAAGAGAGACCTGTAAGTTATCTACATTTATATTTAAAAAAAAACGTTTGTAAAAATATTCAATACAGCCGGAGAAATGTGGCAGAGAAAATTGTTTTTTCGCCATTGGATTAACACTGAGGCACTTGAGTTTGGAGACCGGTTGGTTTGGTTCGAATCCGGTTTGCTTCATATTGGTAAAATGTGAAAATTTGTCACTTGCAATCGTTTCGAACCAACTTCAAATTTTCTTGGATTTTCTATCTTTTCTTCTAAGAACTTCGTACAAGTGGATGTTCTAAGAAATTATTCCAATGAAAAAACTTCACCCCCTCCCCAGCTACCCTCCTCCACTACTTCTTTTGTTAATTTTTTTTGCGAGGTGTCCAACTGCAAATTGTAAGGGAATTCAAAGGTTTTATCCTGCAGAAAAAACAGGATTTTTTAATTACATATGAATACATGTGCGAACTAGATTATTTTTAAAAAATGTGTTGAAGGGAAATTATAGAAGATTCTAGATTTTAGTAATATTAAATTGAAATGAAAACGTATAAACGCATTCAAAAGTCGTTAATTTTTTAATGCCGACTCTTTTATTAATTTATTAATGATTAATGTTGAAATGATTTAATTTTAATTTAAATGCGTTCAAAATTTACACAATTTTAAAAACAATTTCTTTTTTTTAAATTTTACTTTAAAATAGCATTATTAGTTATCTATCCTAAAACGGGATGAGCCTAGAACCGCGTGAATAAGTTTTTTTAATGGTTTTAGAATTTATGTGTGTAATATGTAACTAAAATGAAAGCCTGCCAGGAACTTTTTTCTTCATAATAGCCAATTGTAGATTCTGGAAATCTAATAATTACTAATTACTTTTTTAAAACCATCTTTTTAATGTGGAATATGAATACAGCTAAAGGACAAACTGTCTGTGTAATAAAATTTGCAGTTTTAAATGAGATTGAAAGCCTTTATTTGGGAGGGATATCGTTTTATCTTGTGATAGTACCCAATTATTATTTAATAATTAAGTGTGGATAAGTATGAGAAATATTGCAACATTAATCAATATCACATTTATCTTATTTTTACAGCTTCTTCTCCGGATCTTCTTGTTCTTTTTGTTATAAAGTTATATTGCGTATTGCACATTTTTCAACCATTCGTAACATTAATAAACATCACTTATTAATTATTTTCCATTGCTCTTTTGACCTAGTGAAATTTTTTCAACAAAGCAAATTGAGAATATAAACATGGGTACTAATAAAATATATATATATATATTTACATAATTATAACCAACTTTTATCCTATTAAAGGTTACCTTTACCATGCATTAACTAAGGCAATGGAATGGTTTCTCTCGTAATAAAATTGATTTACCTATTGTTATATTGCTAATTCAGTATGGTAAAGAAATAGTAAAAAAAAGTCACACATTTTAAAAAAGCTTAATTTGGTAACCTTTTTTTAAATTTTGAAGAGGAAGCTGAGGCTGAGGGCAAATCTCATTGCCCCTTAGACACAACTTTCTTGCAATTTTACCCCCAAAACAATTCGAGTACATAACTAACATTGCAACGTTATTTCAATCGCCATCTCTAGAACTGCCCGGTTCGGTCACGCGCGAGAGACGTGGAGAGATCGTGTTTCGCATCTGGCATCAGTCTGGATCCAGATAACATGGAGCCACGCCCTCTGGTGGTCAGTAAATGCCCCATTGGGATAAATGGCCGAAATGCGTTCCATTAAAAGAGCGGTTTGCGAGAAGAATACCTGCGGACCTGTAAACCGTCGTGCAGTTAAAAGGTCCGACCAATTCTACCCCGTGAAGAGGGAGTGCACTTTAAATATGATACAAAGTTTCGACGCTGCGTAAAATGTAGCTATAAAAGTTGCTTTGGGATTCTTACTCGGGTATTGGCTCGCTTGACTTATCACTTGACTGTGCACTCTTAAAAAAAAAAGTGAAATCCACTCCTATAGGGGAAGTGCATTTTCGGCACGGAAAGGAGTGGAAATTAACTCAGACTGAGTTAAAACCGCTCGTTTGTTTTAAGAGCATAGTTCTAAATTACGACGCTCGTCGCCAATAGCCCTTATGTAGCTATATTGCCACGATATTCCACATACCCAACCTAACCTAATATCTCCTGATTTTACTCAGGAATAACTCTTTTCCAGATTCTGGGCGATGGTCCGGGCATCGGAAAAAATAACTGCCAACTTATAAACGGCCCGTGCAGCCAAAATACGTCCAACGAATGCGCACGATGTCGCCCTTAACGGGGGCCTACTCAGGTGTCGGCTCGTCACTTGACCTTGGCCCTATAGAAGTAGAGTAGCTCTAGTGCGACGGTAATCCAACCTTACTTACTTATCCCTCTTGCACTCCATCGCTGGAGCATAGGGCCTCCGTCAGGTTCTGCATCTCACTCTGTTGGTGGCCAGATGTTTCGCCTCCAGCCATGTTGTCCCCACCTCCTTCAGTTCGTTTTCGATAGTTCGCCTCCAAGTGTTTCTTGGTCTTCCTCCTCTTTCGGTGTCCCTGGGGATTTCAATCAAAAGCCTGTCTTGTCTTGAATTTTTCATTTTTACGCAATACATGCCCAATCCAACGCCGCTTTCTTTTCTTAATTATAAAATTCTAATTCTTCAACAGAAACCGAAGACAAAGAAGACCGTCTTTCTCGGAATCCAACCTAACTGTTACCAAATACCTCATCTAAGAAAATAACGGAATAAATATAACGATAAGCTTCTCTTTAGCATCCCTACTTCGGGGGGCACTTGCGGCCTCTGATAGTATATGCCTCTCGTGTTGACCACCCTTCCATTAAATCTTCACACGTGCCGCACTTAAGATAAGAGTCTGGCCATACAGTGACGTACTATGGCCAGAGCCGCCCCGAAATTAATTGTTTTTGTGTATGGGAGAATAAATATAGTTACACATTTCTTATTGAAAATTAAATGCTTTCGAAGAACAATTCCCGCGTGGAAAGTAGTTCGTGATATTGCTCTTGGCCCAATACCGACGATTTTGTGAATACCGTTGAGGGGATACGGTACCCAAAAAATGGGCAAAATATCGATTTTTCAGTTTTTACTTCTTATTATTCACAATATTTTTCTGAACATTTACTTAAAGTTTCATAATAATATCTTCTGTAGAAAAAAAGTTATTAAATATTTTCTGGAGTCATTCCTATAAGTCTGAATACGTATTTCGTCTGCTTTCAACCTGTTTTTCTCCGTTTCGCGTTTTTTTTCAATTCTCGTGTTTAATAAATACCTACGGCTTTTTTCCTAATTAAGTTAGAATTTTGAAATTTTTAACCTGTGTTCTTTAGATAAATGGTGCACAAAATTGTGCATGTAATACGGTCTACTATGAATAGTTGTTTTTTTTTTAAAAAATGTTGAATTCAATAATTTGTGATTTTTTTAGATTTTCAGTATAAATGAATGTTACTTTTTAACTGTAGCTCACATTTTAAAATCCATGCACAGTTCTTGAACAGATATTTCTAAAAACTAACTATAAAAGTTTGGTGGAGTTATTCTAAAAATTGAAAGGTTTTTAATGCTAGAAAATGTTTATTTAGAATGAACATTATATAAAAACACTATAATTTACTAGTTTGTTATTATTTCTAGAAATAATGTTTTGGGTACCGAATCCCCTTAACATCTTCATTTCCGAATATAAACGTAAACATTTTTACAAAATCGTTTTTTTTTTTTGTAAAACTAAATCTGTCCTACATACATTGTTCTGGTATATGGTTTTCATTTGTCTCGTATTTTGTTTATTTAGATAAACTTTAGCAGAAAGCTATAGTTAAACTCGTAGTTTCCTTTCACAGAAGCCACGACCACGGGAGGAGCTATAAAACGCGCGGAGCAATCAGATGAAGACGAAATAAAACGGCTGAAATTTCTTCATCTGATTGCTCCGCGCGTTTTATAGCTCCGCCCATGGTCGTAGCTTCTGTGCAAGGAAACTATGAGTTTAACTATAGTTTTCGAGTGGCAAATTTTCGTGCCAACCCCGTTTATATTGCGATATTTATTAATTTACTAGCAAATTTATCCCCGTTCTTCGCACGGATTAAAAAAATATCAAATCGTTCCAAATATGTGTACCATATAACCTGTTATAGGATCATAAACTTATGTTATTGTTAAAAAGTATAAAATCCTGTTTCATTGCCTTAAAATTCCAAAATGAAAAATACGCTATAAAATGCACTCATAAATGGATGGTGTTATGCAAAAACGACTCAACCCACAAAAACCTGATTTTGAGATAATGGGCTTTAAAGTCAACAAACTCTGGCAAATCATGAGCTCTGTGGGTTAAAATGTTATCTGTATTAGTCCTTGAAACGCTGATAGAGCTTAAATCGTTTTCGCTTAATGTAGAAAGCAACATATTTTACCATCAGAGTTGGATAACTCATTTTTTTAATGTTTTGTGGGTTAACTCCTTTTTACATAATACCATCCAAATGTAATCACAATTCCCTCATAAATACATAAAACCTTTTAGCTCATTTGGCGCGTTTTAGGAAATAATTTGGCGAGAAAATAGATATAGCTACAAACACACCCATTATACAGCTCTAACACAATGACCTTCGAACAACCGACCAGCTAATATATTATTTATAAAAGAAATTGCCAATTTGGCCAGTTTTAGTTAATAATTTGGCGAGTTTGGCAATGTATTTGGCGAAAAAATAAAGACATAAAACACTAATATGCAGCTCTAGTGCGATGGCCTTTATTAACCATCATAGTTCAGTAATAGCTTAACTCATTTATTGCTTAAACATGCATACATGCAGTCAACAGAAAAATCAATTAAAAAATCTTCAAATAAACCCACAATAAAATCCGGGAATGAAGACTGCTGGAATTAAGTCACTTGAAACATGTCAATTATTTTTTAAATAATGAATTTAGTTCTACTGAAAGGTAATGGCAAAAGAATTAAAAAAAACCATTTTGAATTTTAAATGTTTTCGTTAAAAGTTTTATTTAATTTTTTCAGCCGATGGCATCAGGAAAGTAAAAAATGATCGGATTTGAGCCCAAGTAGTGTAGTTTTTTCAGAAAATTCGAATTTTCTCTAAAAATAGAACATTTTGAAACCTGAAAGTTCAAAAATCATAATCTAAGTATGAACTACGCATTCGTGCCAAGTTACGAGTCAAACAAATGTCTAGTTAATGAATCTATAAGACACACATACATAACTTCGTTTTTATTATTATAGATTTAGGACGAGAGGAAAGTGACTTAAGTGCATAATTGAATATGACAAAACAAGTGATAACTGAATAATTATGGACATGCTCCACTTCGGACATGCTCCACTTTCTTTTCCACTGTTCGGTACATACTAGTCAAAACTGGCTAAAAATAGTTAAACATCTATGCCGCAATACGACCACAATTCGTAATAAGACTGGTATCAATTTCATACAGGTTATTCTGAATGGCTAAGAAGATCGACAAGTCAAAAGGAAATTTTTTGGCTCGAGGTACCGAGGTCCATTTTCTATACTAATTCGTTATAATGAATCATTCGTTATAATGAATCATTCGTTATAATGAATCATTCGTTATATATCATCAATGTTCCAAATGAATCAGCAATTAATTTGACTATGTTTTTACATGAATTATTGAAAATAATTTATGTGTAAATCTTTGAGATGTAATACAAATACAAATAAAAAAATTGTCGACCAACAACAGGCCAGTGGCCCAGCTAGGTTGGTCCAAAATAAATCTAATACATTACCAGTTTCCAATGACTGTCAAGTTTCTTCTTAAAATATTCTACTCTCTTCGAATACACAGCATAATCTGGTAAAGCATTCCACTCATTGACAATTCTATTGTAAAAATAATGTTTTCTTACCTCCCTTCTAAAGCACGATTTATTCAATTTCTGATCATGTCCTCTGATCCAGCTATTTGAGGTAAATCCTAAGCCCTCCATGTCTCCCTGTTTTATGAATTTGAATAACTGTATCTGTATTAAGAAGAATAAGTCGCCCAAAGCAACTAAATAATCCCCCTTATTGATTTCTAATATGTAAAATTTACAAAGAGCTATGTGTGTGTGAGAATAATACAAAGACAAAATTTCATCAAGCTTTCTCTAACATTGCACTCAAGGAAACAGAAAGTAAACAGTTTTAGCACCAGCAGCGATTTGTTTTTACCAATTAATATAGATTAAAAATCAATATTTAAAAATAATTACTTTTAATACATTGGTTTTAGGGGACAACCTCTGCTTTAGCTATTACATAAATGCAAAATTTGTTTGATTTCGCGTAAAGTTCAAAAGTTGAAGGCATCTTGAAATGATTTCTTCTAATAATATATTTTGAAACTTTAAAAAAATAACTAACCTTAAATTCGACGCAAAAAGGGAGCATTCCATTAAATAGTACAGCTATTAGCATTTTGTTTTTGTATTTGGAAACGGGTGGCCACACAAACTATCCAATTTTCTTCTCTAATTACAGATTACTTTATCCAACAATTACAATTTAGCACACAAAAAGGAGATATTTTCTTAATAAGAAAAAACGTATAAGCCTACAATTACGACTTAACAAACAAAAACGGTATATTTCTTTACAAAACATTTGTTATTTATTATCTCTTAGACGAAACACAATAGTAATTTTGAAAACAGAGTATTAAAAAAAAGCAACCAAATTATAATTCGTATCGCACACATAACTAAGTAAAAAGGAGAGGGAAAAAATGAACGAAAACCAGGCAAAAAACCATCTTCATACGCTATCCAACCTCATTACATCGTTTACAGTAAAGAAACCCAACAATAAACAGACATGAATGCTAATTTTGAGGAACAGCTTATTTAGTTTTTGCTTATTGCTTAAGGGCCTTACCTGTTCTTGATAATTATATTTTATTGGAACGCTTTTGGTTGTAATTGTCTAGTGAACTCAAATATCAATCTCGTCATTTCACCACGGTTTAAAATTACGAGTTGTAAAAGGCCGAGTAAATACTACTGTCGGAGATTAAAACTAGACACCATACATCCGGAAAAACTGTTGTAGCTGCCTCAGTAACCCATAGTCTACCAAAAGGATCCTCAAGGTGGAGATGAGTTACCTCGGCTTATATACTACTATTAACGTTGTAATTTGGAATAGTGGTAGGAACATGGCTGTAAACCAGCGCCACCTAGTTGTTGAGGGCATATTGAGGTTGCGTGTGTGGTGAACCTCCACACCACTCCCCTCCTAGAAACGAGGTAAGGAACCGTGCGCAGGTTGCTTCGCTGTGCGTTGTGCTGCGGTTGACCGCCGCGTTGGCCGTTGAGTTGCGTGCAGCGTTGAGTGCATTAGCAGCGAGTAGCCAACCGTGGTTGAGCGCATCGTAGCAGGAGCGTCGTTGGAGTGGGTGACGATAACGTCCTCGGGTCACCACTGTAGCTGCCTCAGTAACACACAGTCTACCAAAAGGATTCTCAAGGTAGAGATGAGTTACCTAGGCTTTTATACTACTGCTATCGTTGTTATTTAGAATAGTGGTAGGAACGAGATGGTAAATCAGCGCCACCTAGTTGTTGAAGGCATATTGAGGTTGCGTGTGTGGTGAACCGCCACATTACAGTATTATAGCAACGTATATAAATAATTGCACATAAATTTTGTATAAACGTGCCTTAACGAACCAAAAATGTTTGATGTCCTACTTTCTATATAATGGTATTGTCAACTAAATGTCGAACTAAAGCGTTTGAACTAAGAAGTTTATGAGGCAATTTATAGGTCATATTATGTGATCATATCTTATAAGGTCATATATTATGGTTATAGATCGTATCTTTAGAGCAAAAAAGTTAACTTCGGAAAGTTTTTGACTTTTAAGTGTTTTTAAAGCAACATTCAATATAAGAAAAGTAATCGTTTATTTCAAATAGTTTTGTTTTTAGTACTGTTTATTTTACACATAGTAATAATAATAATTTTACAAAAATGTGCGTTTACAAGCCTACAATCTTACAAAATCTTTAGAAGTAGTTTTACCAATTGTAAATTTCCACTAACGAAAAAAATGTCTTTAGATATTACAAAACACATTAGAGATCAAATTCGAAGAAGTTATGACATAACACACTAAAATATGGAACATGCTACTTCTCCATTGATGCTCGATAACAAGGGCAAAACAAATTGTAAACATTTCTTTAACAACCTTACAAAAAAAAAGCAGACCCTCCCTATTTTTCCTCTTCCCAGCGGCGCGTTTAAGCATCGCCAATTAATGCCAATCTGATTATGAAACCGGAATTAAAATAATGCCAAAAAATGGCTGGGCTGACTTTAATAACCTTGTAACTGACCTTTTTCTTTAAAAAAAAGATACTGTTTTTATGTGGACTATAAAAAAAAGATATCTTAAATGTGTAAACTTTTAGACTTTATTTGTAGACAACAGTTGTGATAGTAAGAACTAAAATAGCCTACTTTCCTGTTACTTAAATGATTACTGAAATTCTAGTTGGGAAACAACTAGGTTCCTAACAGTAAATATCATCAACAACCGATTCTGCACTAGATAAATACACATTAGAAAAAAACGCTAAACACATCATCCACCTATACCATAAACTTCTAAAAGCCAAAATAAACTATTTTACTTAATATACTTTCGCACATTAACTTAATATTATTTATCGTCTGCTCGATTTATTTGTAGTTCGAAAAATAATTAAATATTTATTAATAACAATGAATGATGAATAGTAATGAAACTACCCCAAAACTGCATTAAAAAAATACGAAATTTAAATTAAAACTAAGCAAAATTGTATGCAAAAAATATGCCTTGCCTCGCTTTCTTGGTAAACAATTAATGAACAATCAAAGAATCCCATTGTGCTACATTTTGTGACGTCATTCCAAACTGATTCATGAAAAAAAATATTTTGCTTCATATATTTTTAAATAAAGTTTCGCATGCCATTGTTGATTTGGCAACAGTGATTTAAATGACTCAAAATTGAATTCCAATGCTAATTCAATGGGAAATTCGCCGACAGATAGATTTATGTCTGTCCGGACGTACAGACAGACGGACAAAAAGTATGAAAGTTGGGTCTATGAGGTCATAGCTTTCTAACGAAAAAAGAATTTTTAAGATCCGAATGATAGAACCGATTTTGGAAGGGTGGGACAGACAGACGGACGGACGGACAGACAGACGGACATCAACCGCATGTCAATACCTACTTTTTCATTTTTTAAATTCTTTCGAATTAAAAAAAGAAAAGTAGGCTAAAAACTCGTAACAAAGTATACACCCATTTATCGATCTTAAAGTTTCGATTACAATTTAATCAAAACCGACCGAACGTTAGTTACAGCTGTGCCAAAGCGTCGCCAAGAAAATGGCGAAGAATAATTCCTCTTAACTGAAAGAAAAGACGATAAAAATTTCGGATTTTTTTTTATGCGTAGTTTATAAAAAATGATGAGAAAGATGGAAGAAATAAATACAAAAAAATTCCGTATTTATGTCTCCCCCGGTAATACTTTCATCCGCTGTTTTGTTCTGTAATTAAGTAATTTTGCTAAATGTGCACTTTGGCGGGTTTTTTATGCATCCATCGATCGCCAAACCCTTCTTTGGAGAACTTGTTATGGGTGTTTGATTACTTCGGAGGAAATTCTCATTTTCTTGAGTTAGATTTTCATACAAACAATGAATCCCTCATTATTTGTGTGGCGGTTCACCACACACGCAACCTCAATTTGCCATCAACAACTAGGTGGCGCTGATTTACCATCGCGTTCCTACCACTAATCTTAATTACAATGTTAATAGTAGTATATAAGCCGAGGTAACTCATCTCCACCTTGAGGATCCTTTTGGTAGACTGTGGGTTACTGAAGCCGCTATAATTTGTATCCTTTATTATGTGTAAATGTAAGGAGGCTAATAGAATATACGGTTTAAAAGCGTGAATATTGGAACAGTACCTTACTTTGTTACAAGTTTTCGACCAATGAGTAAAGTAAGAAAGAAACACCGTAAATACAAGGGTATGTAAGACTTTAAATTGCTACCCAAAACAATCAATAAATTTCAAGGAAATTATTTACCCTATAAGAAAATGTCAATAGCTCTAAAACCTAAATAGTTCGATGGCATCTACCCTTTGCGCATGCGCGATTTTCTTAAAAATATTATGACATCAAACAGGTACTGGGAATTCGTGTGGCAAAATTGAAGTCCGAAGCTGTTTTTGTTTAAGCTGTAGAATGGTGATAAACAGACAGAATGACAAACAGAGGAAACAATGTTCAAACCCATTTTTTTTCAGAATCTACACTCTCCATAACGTAAAGAAAACACAATATCTTAATAATCTAATAATAATCAATATCTCAATATCTAACCTATCGCAATGCAGTCATTACCTGATATTTCAGATTTGGAAATTGAAAGTAATAATTTCTCCAATATAAAGTATCTTTTGAAAAAATATCAACAGTGAAAAGAGTATTGTTTTATCAGAAGAAATAAATTACTCTTTATTTTTACAGACATTAGTCGCAACTCTATTTATTTTATGAATGAAATATCATGACAACTGATGGGTTTTTTTAGAATTGCAGTGTTTGAATATGTTAATATTTAACTAATGCAGTTTAAATTCTATATTTAATCATTTATAACGTTATATTTTATGTAAGAGTATGTGAACATTAGGTCTTATCTTTTCTGTTGGTTTAGAAAACCCACTTCCACACAACAGTTGTGTTTAACAGGTAAAAAGGCGACAAACACAGCATTGATATTCTATATTAAACATTTATATGCTTTGGCTAGTTTCATTTATTTTATTTCGAAAATTTAATAATTATTACTTAACGTTTGCAAAAATTACCTTATATTTCAAAGAATAAATATGTAATATTCATCGCTTTTAAATAGAATTAAAACATTTCATATCAACGTACAAAGAATCTAGTAGTGAAACATATTTGACGTCATTTCAAACGGATCGATGTCGCAAAATAAATTTATTTTAATTTATTGTCTAAAAGAATTAAAGATTCTCGAGCGATTGTTGCGAATAGAAATGGTGATTAAATTCTAATAAAAATGGCTTCGTATGCTTTTTAAATGAGCATTCAATTTTGCAGATTTTTAAATAGTTGAAGTACTTCGAATTCTGTTTTGAAATTTTCATTGTATTCTAATTTCGACGCGCTGAATTTTTTGACGTATCACACTTGTCCGTAGCATTTGTAGTTTGGGCTATGAAAGTGAGTGACGGACAGACAGACGGACTGAACGATTATAATGCCTTCCACTTTTTACGTTATAAACGTAGTGTGGAAGCTAAAACGTGCCTTCACAATTGTCAAGGAGCTGCGTTCTAGGATTTGGACTCGTTACGAAAAATACAGCTTTCATAATTCAGCTGACGATTTTTATTTGTGTTATCGAATATCCAATACGTTCGATTTCAGATACAGGTTCGTGACTGTTGAAATCAAGCACTTTCTTGTTTTATCAAATATCTAATTCCATCAATGCATTCCAAATCCATACCACTATCAATACTTTCTTCAGAAATAAAAATGGTCGACTATTGCGATTTCAGGCGTGTTTTCTTCCAAAGAATCTTGCAAAGAGTTATATGCCTCATTAAAGTTCTTTATCCACAGAAGTAATTAGAGGTAACTTTTCATTTTTCTTTTTTTGGCAACACTCAAGTAAATCGATGACAGTGAATCGATAACTTTTATCGGAAAACTTGTTGGGCAATTTAAACCACGCTTTATCTCTCAAAGCACTAATTTGAGAAATTACGGTGTCATGTAATGGTCATCGTCAACAGCTGGTTATTCTCACGAACGATAATTGCTATTGCATTTTCGCATTTTTTAATTGCAAATAATTTGTTAAATCATTGTTGTCATCATTTATTTTAATTTAAATAATAATCTTTAAAAAAAAGTAATATTAAATTAACTTTTTATGAGTGTATAATAAACGTAATTGAAAATGACTATACAACTAAGAGAAATAAGAATACAAATACTTTATGTAATGAACTTGTTTCAATGTTTCCGCCTATAATATATATTTTATTATAATTTAGGATACTATTGTCTCACAAATGTTGTAGCTTTTAAACTTTATACATATGTATATATGATTTCAGGTCTATTTTCTTATCTAAATAAGCACTTTTTTTAATGTACTTTCAAGACCATTAAGTAAACTTCTTTTTTTCTAATTATCTTAAGGGGACGCGGTATCCAAAAAACTGAATCCAGTATTTTTATAGTTAGCATCCAAATTAAACTATTTTTACAAAGAACTAAAATTCAATAAACATATACGTAAAAATAATAAATATTGAAACATAAGTTTTTTTAAATTAAAAAAATTAAAAATTTTAGCGTTATTTCAAAATGATACTCCTACAATTTAAAGAATTTTTTAATGGATATTTTTTCAAAATGTTCCCACAACATCTCTTAATAAAAGTTGGTATGGATATTGAGCTAACCGTTAAACAAGAACAGTTATGTAGCTTTATGTATAAAAAGTGCCCAAAAATAAGATTTTTTGTGAATTTTCAACTTCATCATTTTTTTGAAAAATAACCATTCACACTAGACCATATCTTATACCAACTTTTGTTAACGGTATATGTCTCAATACAGGAAAAATATTCTGCAGCTCTACATTAATTTACCTAAAAGCCTTAAGGTTGTAACCATCCCCCCCCCCCCCCCCACAAGCCGAAAAAATTAAAAATTCAAAAAATCGACATAAAATTTCAAAAACCATTTTACCAAACCACTATATCATTTTCAATAAACCTCTACCATTATAAAGGATTCCTTCTTTTTTGCAATATGTTTAGCTCACAGCATTCGAGCGTGTTTAATTATTTTCTGGGCAGCCCTAAATTTTGGGTACCGTGTCCCCTTAAATCAATGCTTTTTACATATATGTTAACGCATATAACTTAGTAGCAATTACTGTATCGTGAATTGCGTTCTTAAAATACGAATGATGACAATTCGGCTACCCAGTTATAACTTTTTTTATTCAACAATTAATTCAAAATGTCTACCTCTCGTGGTTCAAAAGAACGACTGTAGCAACAAATCATGGTGCTTTTATATTAAAACGTCGTATCACTCTTGTACCTAATAACTAATATTAATAAAAGGTACGTTTTTCTCGCTGTCTCAAAATTTAGTTTTAGTTCATAATTACCATTATATTCAACACTTTCGAGGCTAAATTTTTAAAGTTCAATTCTGATGTAAGGGTTATAAGGTAATCGTTTCCGGCAGCCTATTTCTAGTCTCTTTTAGGAGCTTTAACACAGCCAATAACGATTCGTAATTTAGAACCCCTGGTCAAGTGACGAAATTCTGATGTACAACGTATTATTAACCCTCCAAGGAGCACACAAAATAAGGAAAATGTGTACATACTTTTACTGAAAACTTTTTAAATTAAATTTTCAATAAATTAAAAAAATTTAAAACTACATTTCATTAGTTGATTATTTTAAGACTTCTTAATACATTAGATTTAAAATGTAAGCAAATTGTTCATTATAAATATGTGTTGGTGTAAATACTTACTCTCTAAGCGGGTGCATACGCCAGTTTACCTCAGGTGGTTTTTAACAAAATTACTGTCACAAATCCACTTGTCACAAAAACACACTTACAGGATCAAATTCAACAATCAATCATTCCGCGCCAAAAGATCCGGAACGATAATTCCAAGAGAACAACCCCCCTCTCCAATCAGCCAATTAGAGAGACTCATCCCAATTAGGGGGTGCATTTCCCTTTTCGTCAGGATAAAGCCACCCCCTTTTCAAAATCCGCTCCTAATTAGCAATAACAGCCCCCAAAAATCTCTGCTCAACCCCCCAACCCTAATATTGGCTCGATAAAGTCAACCGGTGAAGTGTGGGCGCAAATAGATCGATATGTCTGGATGAAGGCTTGATACCACGGTCCGAGTGGAAAGAAACAGCTTTTTACGATGACGTTGTTTACTTGACCAATTCGCCAAGCAACCGTAGGAACAGCCTGTGTAGCTAAAAGTCGGACGAATAATACGCAGAGTTAGTGCTATTTGAATATGCTTCATAGTCTCGACCCTACGAACGATGTGGCCGTTACAAGTTGCTTTGGGTGCTTACAGGTGTCGGCTCGTCTCTTGCCTGTGGTTCTAAGGCTGAAATTTAATTGAAAAGCTTCAAATTCGCACACGATTGCCCTGCGAAAAACGTTCTCAAAAAAACGTATTTAACTTCCCAAACTAAGCGAATTCGTGCTCAAGGGGTGTTATTCGAGCCACCCGACAAGAATACTACGCCTGCCTCTTTTTACGTGAAGTTGACCAATGAAATAATTCGAAAATCATTGGAAATATAAAGATGGGCCAATTCAGTTCCTTTAACGATTCATCCAAAGCCTTTACGTGAATTACGTAATGAATTGTTAAAAAAAGTGAATCTTCTGATTCGGTCTTTTTTGTCCAAGCGCGTTGGAACGATATTTTATCCAAACGATACTTGCTAATAAACTTTTTATCAGACAAATCTATTGGGTTTACCCACGACCCCACACAGCTTAATAAGTTTCCGGTCGGGGTTTCCTTTTATATAGTAAAACCAAAATGGTATTTGACATTTTTCGCCGATATAGAGTGCCAAAACAGTAAATAAACAGTTCGCACGCGATCGTTTGAATGGTTTGTGACCAATCGTGGCGTGACGTCATTCGCGCGCGAAAGATTTGTTTCAGTTCAATTAGGAAACGAGCAAAATCTTCGAATCTCCACCCATTTGCAGTTGAATCGTTCGCGTTGCGTTTCAATAAAAATTTCGGCCTAAATAAATTCAATTCGTCGCCAATTGCTCTTGTGTAGCACTAGCTTGACGATAATTCGATTCAACTCAACTCACCGAACAACAGTCTTGAGATCTGCCCAGGCTCCACGTTGAGCACTTCCTGCTGTCGATTTCAAGCATATGTACATATGACTATTGCAGTCACTTAACGCTTCGTAATTTTGAACCATGGTCAGGTGTCGATGGCAACACCTGAGCTGGCATCTAGGCACGGCTGACTCACCTAATAAGGAAATAGAAGCTCTCCGTGATGTCACATTATCCGTCCAGTTCGGGTCATTAGTTGTTAAGAAAGATAGCTGTAGGAGCCTGTTCGGAACCTGAAAAGTATAATCGGTCGTGTTCAATAGGTTTCGTACTTTTCGAATCAACCGAGGTAGGAAGGAGGTGTAGAGGTCCAGTGAGAGAATTGAGCAGGCGTCAGTTTGAGCGTGCGCATAACATACACGAGTATCCAGTGCACGTCTAGCGCTTCATTTGTGCCACTGCGCAATACAAGGCTCTCTATCTCATCTACCTCATGAATCACGGACGATACGTGACGCCGAAGAGCTTGGTGCTGAAGGTGAGTGGCCATGACCACCCACACAAGTGATGGACAGCCACCAAAGAACTTGGTATTTTAGCTCTGAAGAGATCCATCATTTAATTGACAAGACTGATTGTTGGATTATTTTTTTAGATATTTGAAATAAACGGTATATTTTTATTTTTCATAACTAAAAGATAAGGCAAGATATAAATATAAGTCAATTTCTGGCAGCAATATAAATCGTGTAGCTCTAGTGCGACGATATTTCAACCAAACTGAAACGCTATACTATTTCTGTTTGTCTTTAAAGCAACAGGCCAACTTCAAATACAAGGACACAGAAGCTTCCCAAGGCCGTCGTGGCCGAGTGGTTAGGGCATCGCCTAGAGATTTAACCTTTCAGGAGTGCGGGGTTCGAATCCCACTACTGCCCTATCCTATAAATCGGATCCGTGCTGGAATAGTAGGAAAATCATCCATCACGATGCCCGAGTACCAGGGACAGACGTGCTCGTAAAATTTGAGTCCAAAGTCCCGACGGCTTAGCGTACGATGTCGCTCGAAGTTCCGTTGGGTGCCCGCTCAGGTGTCGACCTCGTCACTTGACCAGGGTTCTAAAATACGAGACGTTTTTGGCTGTGTTAAAGCTCCTGAAGGAGGCTAGAAATAGGCAGCCGGAAACGATTACCTTACCTTACCTAGCTTTCCCAAACATGAGCGTGGACGGAATTTTTGACGTCACTGTTTCGAGTGCCGAAGATCGAGAAACTAGTTCGAACGCATTCGGAACCCTAAAAATGTGGTCAGCCGTGAACGAGTGGTTCCGAACAGGTTTCGAGACAAGTTATCTTCATCTTCGGAACAACGTCACTCGGAACTATGACGTGAAAATTTCCGTTCACGAGCTTGTTTGGGAGAGCTTCTTCGGCCTTAGTAGTTGAGTAGGCCGTGCTTTAAGGCATTGCGATAAAGGTTATTAAGTCTTAAGACTGGTTACCAATAAAAATTTTTTTTAATGTTTGAACTATATTTGGAGCATAAATCAATATTAGGACCTTTGGAGCCCAGTCGGTTAGGCGCTCGCCTAGCATGCGTAAAGTCCCAGGTTCGGGTCCGGGCATCGCCAAAATATCTGCTGACCTTATAAACGGCCCGTGCAGTCAAAAATGTCCGACGAATGATACCCCGTGTAGAGGGAGTGCACGTTAAAATACGCTCCAAAGTCCCAACGCTGCGTACGATGTCGCCCTTAACGGCTGCGTTGGGTGCCAACTTTGATGTCGCCTCGTCACTTGACTGTGGTTCTAAAATACGACGCCCGTTTCCAATAGCCCTCGTGTAGCTCTAGTGCGACGATAATTCAAACTAAACTAAATAAATCAATATCGTTATGTAGAATAAACATACTGCTCTCAGATCGAAATTGACTTCTATTCAATTAATTTTCAACTCGATGGCACAAAATCTTGTGTAAGCAATAGTTCTATTACAACACCTTTTATTTGCAACATTTTTAATTCATTTTCTTTTCACGTAAGAATTCCTTGGAAATGTTTAAAAATGAATCCCTTCGCACCTAATATTTTATTAGTGCTAAAGTTTCTTGCATATTAAAGTACGGCGATGCAGGTATAAATCAAGAAAGTGTTTTGGAAGCTCGTTCATGCGTAGAATAAGTAAGGAGGTTGCATAATTATTGTAGACGTATCATCGACTTTATTAGCTTGAATTTTCGGAATGTAGTCGCTGTTGTCTCGTGAAAGTGTATTTTATTATTCATTTAAAAAATTGTGAATTTAAAAGGGGAATACATGAATCTCTGTAAAGTGTATTTTATTATTCATTTAAAAAATTGTGAATTTAAAAGGGCAATATATGAATCTCTGTAAAGTGTATTTTATTATTCATTTAAAAAATTGTGAATTTAAAAGGGGAATACATGAATCTCTGTAAAGTGTATTTTATTATTCATTTAAAAAATTGTGAATTTAAAAGGGGAATACATGAATCTCTGTAAAGTGTATTTTATTATTCATTTAAAAAATTGTGAATTTAAAAGGGGAATACATGAATCTCTGTAAAGTGTATTTTATTATTCATTTAAAAAATTGTGAATTTAAAAGGGGAACACATGAATCTCTGTTACATAAGTTGAAAAAGGGAATTATTTAGCAGCATTTGTCCCAGTCATGTGTTGCAGTAGCTCATCGGGCTTAAATGAAAGAGATACCCTTGTAATGTGTGGTAGCTCTACTTTGTTTTTGCACATACTCCTCGGCGCAACAGCCCATTAGTGGGCCAAGGCCTACCGTGCCCATTTCAGCTTTCGTGACCTAGGGCTCTGACGAGGTGCTAGGCATATGTCCCGGTAAGGTGGTCAGCCTCACGCGGAACCCAAAGCGTTAGTTCCCAAGCATGCTTGGTACCCATTTTATCGACCCACTTAAGGGATGAAAGGATGAGTCAACCTTGCCCAATCCGGGATTCGATCCCCGGACCTGTGGCGTGGCAATGCAAAGCACTACCACTAAGCCACTGGGCCTCTTTTTTTTGCACATATTCAAGCTATTTTTGTTACATTTCTGTTGTTTATTGCTGCCCTACTTTGGTGTTTTAAGAAAAAGTGCAATGAAAAAAATAATTATAACTGACATTAATTTAAATTGGTCTAAAAATAGATATGTAACATTGGGGGGATTGTTTAAAACAATCGAGGCGTCATGTTATACTTTAACAGGTTTTGCTCTCCAGCGATCCTTCTATAAACGGTTGGTGCAAGCAGGAAATAAATACCACTGATAAACAACGCTGTGTACACTGTCAAAAATGATGTGACGTAACTGACACGATGTCACTGGAAAACAAGATGTTCTTAAAGAACAAAAATAGCCTACTTTCCTGTTACTTAAATACTTATTGAAATTCTAATCGGTAAACAACAAGGTTCGTAACAGTAAATATCATCAACAATAGGTTTCTACACTAGATTTACACACATTAGAAAAAAAATCGCTAAACACAGCATCCAGCTATAATTTAAACTTCTAAAAGCCAAAATCAACTATTTTCCTTAATATTCTTTCACAAATAACTTAATATTATTTATCGTCTGCTCGATTTATTTGTAGTTCGAAGAATAATTAAATATTTATTAATAACAAAAATAATGAATTTACTCCAAAAATAAATGTAAATTAAAACTAAGCAAAATTGTATGCAAAAAATATGCCTTGCTGCTTTCTTGGTAAACAATTAATGAACAATCAAAGAATCACATTGTACTTTTGTAGATATCAACAGTGCTATAACACATACATTTTTGCGTAATTTGATATTTTAAAGTTTCAATTTGTCCTTTCTATAACATTTTGGAGGAAATTTCTCAAGCTTATTGTAGTTATTGGGTAATAATCGTAGCCAATAGTCTACGTCATATAGGACTTTGTCACTTTGTCACAGAGCTCGTCACAGAGGACGTCCTCTGTGTCGTCCTTTGTCCCAGAGGAAGGTATTTTTTAAAAAATTATCAGGTTTAAATTGGCCGTTTCTAACCCATTTAACAGACTTCCTAAAAACCTTTAGATGCACACTCTTAAAACAAAAGAGTGAAATTCACTCCTATAGGAGAAGTGCATTTTCGGCACCGGAAAGGAGTGGAAATTAACTCAGACTGAGTTAAAACCGCTCGTTTTACGAGTGTAGGACGCAGATTGCTTTCTTTTATTTCTTTTACCCACTCCGAAAAAGAGTGAAATTCACTCCTATAGGAGAAGTGCATTTTCGGCACGGAAAGGAGTGGAAATTAACTCAGACTGAGTTAAAACCGCTCGTTTGTTTTAAGAAGGCAGACAACGATTTTTTAATATTTGAAACCGGGCTCTGAATGACAAGGTTTAAACAACTAGGCTCTCAAACTGTAACCAATGTTCAGACATTGAACCAATGTTGGTTCAATGCCTGAACCAACAGTACTATGGTGCTGTATAGTACCATCCACCCACTAACACAACAGTACCATCCCGCCACTATGCCTACTCTTGGACACACGATTACCGGATATAGAGGGTACGATATCCAAATATTTGTCCTAGGGCTAATTACACCAGGGTATTTGGAGGGGGCGGTACCTCGTCCATCTTCGTAGGGGAAGTGGCGTACGGGACGTGACGTGGTAATCCGGGCACTTGGGGGAAGTTGATATGGATTGCGAAGTGGGAACGGAACTTGGAGATTAGCTTACTTTCGTTATAATATGTTGTGTCATTTTGGCCGAAACAATATGATTTTTTTCACCTTTTGTATTATGGATATGTGTTATGAAAAGGATATTGATCGAAAATATAGTACTTCATTATAGATAAATATTTCTGTCATTTTTAAAATACATTAAATATTGTAACAGACTTCAAAGAAATCTAAAATAGTTTTTGTTCCTTTTACACTGCTCAAAACAATTAAGGGAAAACTTCGCGAACTTTTGTTAACCCTCTCAGTTTCAACGTTTTATTTTTTATTCTAAAAATCTAAAATTTGTGAAATAGATTCATTATACATCCAAAATGATATGGTAAAAATTAGAGAGAAAAAATCTAAATTTTTGTAAATAAAATTTAAGGGGGAAAATTGGAATCATAACTTGAATAAATTATAACCATAATTTTTTCATAACTTTATTTGTTAAAAACGTTAAAATGAATTTTCTAACATCTAAGAATGCAAGCGTTAAGAATTTAGGGTCAATTTATTTCATAAAATTTTTTGGGAGTCAATTTTATTTTACCATGTTTTTCATATTTCTATTTAAATAAAACCAACATTATTTAATTCTTCAAAAGACCTGATTCTTCCATCTAACGATAAATAAGTGCAATCTCAACTTAATGAGAAAAAAAATCGCAAGCTGATGATTCCTAATGGAATCATTGGGGGTGAAAGGGTTTAAACCATGAATTCCCCTAATTCTTTTGAGCAGTGTAGTTTTTAATGGGATGAAACAAATACTGTTGCAATGAGAACCTACAGTACCTAACTCTTATTAGATATTTTTAAATCCAAAGAAACTTAACGATTAATTATGAAATAAAGAGAAAGAATAATTTTTATTTTATTATCTAATTTCGTGATCAGGGTTAATAATGGATAAAACACCATTATTTACACAATATAACACAATTATATTAAGTAGTGTTTTTAAATGGTACAATATCAAAATGAAAAGGTTCATAATTATTCCAATTTTTCTATTCCTCTCTACGGGCATTGGCTTGAACGTATTTTAGAAACTATGAAACACTATTAATTTTTTTTTATTTAAATGCAGTTTGATATTTTCCTACGTCTCTTTACTTAGCACGGTATTTTGGGGAAAAACAGAATTGATAATAAAGATTTTGAAAATCATTAAGCAAAGCAGATGAAGAATCAGTGATTCCTAATAATTCATAATGGTGCAATCTTAAACCTCTTCACTTTATAGAATGTTAAAAACATCTGTCTAATAAAAATGTTTTATTCATCTTGAGAAGAAAATTATTCACTTCACAATAACAAACATTCTGAAGTCAGTTCATTTTTCTTCCTGGTGCCACCGTCCGATTCCAAATTTCAAACCACTGGTCACACTGTTGCCACAGCAACTATACTAATTTCCACAATCGATTCTTCTCATCACAGAAATAACCGGAAACATAGGTCTTGGCAAGGGGACATAACTCCCCCCTCCCCCTCGCGTCACATGTGATAAGACCGCTGATTCTAATTAATATCGTTAAGCCTCCTCTCTTGTCATATCGATATGTATCGCCCAGGGGTAAAGGATATCGATTCAAAGAGACGATGCAGGAATCGTTTTGACAATTAGCATTCGCCCGTGGATATGAATGTGGGGAGTGACTGTGAATCCCACTAAAAGACTAAAGCCCATTGTTTACTTTAAGAGTCGCTAGATATTGTGCTTAAGTAGAGTGGTGACAACCTTGGTGATGTGGCCAACCCGCGTTTTCCAAGGTCTTTATTCTGGTAAATGAACGGTGAATAACTCTTTGCTTAGCGGGACAGACCCCATTCCCCAGCAAATAAAAATAACTCCCCACTTCATTAATTCTTCCCTATCACTAGCAAATGAAAAAGGATTCCATAATCCAATAAGTTCTTCCTGGATCTTCCCCAGCACATATTCAAGGAAACGATTTCTGTCCATCTTGCAGTCTAAAAAGCCCTCCTTGGCCACGGCCAACTTCAATAACAAGGCCAGAGAAGCTCTCCCGAACATGAGCGTAGATGGAAATTTTGACGTCACTGTTCCCAGTACCGAAGATCGGAAACCAGTTCGGACGCATTCGGAACCCTAAAAAAGTGGTCAGCTGTGAACGAGTGGTTTCGAACAGGTTTCGAGACAGGTTAGTCTTCATCTTCGGAACAACGTCACTCGGAACTATGACGTCAAAATTTCCGTCCCCGAGCTTGTTTGGGAAAGCTTCTTCGGCCTTAGTAGTTGAGTAGGCCGTGCCTTGGCTCGGAATGCGGGTTGACGTCGAAATGCCCTGTAGGGTGGGCGGGTCTGGCCGCGGAGTCCTGGGAAAGGGTCCCGGGGTCGCGACCCCGTGCGACCCATTGTTTTCGCGCTTCTTTTGCCACTGCATGGCCGAAACAACAAAACTGTCGCTTCACAGAGAGGGCATGATGTCTTGGTCAACCAGTTGGACAAGCTTGAATGCTCCCAGGCGCAGCTTCTATCTGGGAATAATAAGTATAAGTCTTTTTAAGTATTACAATACAATTTTATTACTGTACTATTTTGGTTGTAAATTTTGACTGTGATTGTTGTAATAATTTAATTGGTAGGCTATGCAAAAATTTAATAAAACATTGTTTGTTATGTGCGAATTTTTATCTGTCATCTATAGTGATTGGCGGGCAAGATGGCAAGAAGATCTATAGAAGCTGTGAACATTGTCCTGATACACAGCTTACGCCTACTCACATCTATGAGTGTCCGGCTATGAGCGCCAGCCTGAGAAAGATTGGAGTACTGCCGACTATGCTAGATCCGTATGGAGACAACATCAAGCAAGTCGTAGAGGAAATTATCAAAATTCACGGACACATATAGAGTTCGACTCTCATGGACACGACAAAAAAAAAAAAAAATAGTGATTGGCTTAGATGTCAACCTTATTACTTGACTACATTACAAGGTCTATGTGTGTACTGTGATTATTGTACTATTTGGCAGTACACTTCAATTAGTAGGCTATGCATATCTATAATAATAAAAGAGTCTGTGTGTCTGTTTGTCTGTGGATCGTAAAAGACCTACTTATACTGCTCTCAGAAATTCGAGATTTTTAAGATAGATTTCCTTTAATACCAACGTGTGCACCTGAGGCTTAGTTTTTTCATATTTGTTCCATTTTTAGAGAAAATTCTAATTCTCTGAAAAAATACACCACTTTCGCTCAAATTCGATCATTTTTTCCCGTTCGTATTGCCATTCGACAGAAAAAATTAAAAGGAATACAAAAAATTAATTAAAATTCAAATTGCTTTTATTCTCTTACCATTCCCTTCAGAAACTAAATTAATGATTTGGAAAATAATTGAACGTGCCAATGAGCTAAATGTTTTTAAAAAAATCAGAATGGAGGTTTTTGATGTGAAATAACATTGTTATACAATTATGGTTAATTTTGAATTTATCAGGGAAATTGCGATGACAGTAAGTTCATAAAGAGGAAGATTTTTGTGATATGAGGATGTGCATTTTGTAGTGATGTATTTTTATTTTGGAATTTTAAAGCAATATAAGTAACGGGATTTTGTTCTTTATATTGAACGGGAACAAAGGCAAAGCTTATTATCCTATAGCAAATTAAATGACTCATATACTTGGATCGATTTGATATTCTTTTAGTCCGTGCGAAGAACGGGTATTTATTGGCTAGTTTATTGGCTTAAAACATTGTTCAGTATAAACTTTATGTTATGTAAACTGATTGGCTTAGGTGTAAACCTCGTTACTTGACCATGGACATTCAAATTCAATTTGGGTGGGTAGGGGTCGTTACTCTGACGTCGGGGTGGGACTTGAAACCGTTCAGATTGGGGGTTTACCGGGTTGGAATCCGGTTATTTAATATATTATTTTAACACTATAGTTAGCAGGATTACAAATTATTCATTAATTTTAATTTAGGAATTTATTGTACAGTGAAACCCCGATTTTACGTCCCCCGAATCTACGTTTTTCCCGCATTTTACGTTTTTTTCATCAGGTCCCAGCTTTTTCCGTATACTGTAATGTTAATTTAACCCGGATTGTAAGTTTGTTATTTAAGGAATTTCCCGCATTTTACGTTTTCCCTGGAAAGTAAAAAAAAGAAAAATTGTTCTAAAATAAGAAATATTTTTCCCATTCCACAGGCTCCTGTTTTCTGAAACCGGTTTTTTCTCATGGATCCTGGTTTGGCTTAGTTGGCCGTATGATGAGCTGGAAGATATCTTAGTAAAGTGGTTTAAAGAAGCTCGTGCTGCGAATGTACCTATAAATGGCGCGATACTAAGAAAAAAGAGATTTTTGCATTCTATGTACTATTTCCCGTATTTTACGTTTTTCCCGTATTTTACGTTTTTTTTACCCAGTCCCTTGAGAAACGTAAAATCGGGGTTTCACTGTATTTATGTGTATTGTACTATTACTATACAAGCGTATTGTATTTAGTTATTATTATTAGCTCATCATTATTACTAAATATTCTTCTAGAAGCCAAATAGGACCGACGGGAGGATTTATCTAAAGGTAGACGGACACAAAATACAAATGTTTTTTTTTCTGGTTTTTATATCTTTCTTACATTTTTCTTAATCGGATGGTAAGAATAGAGTTTGTGTAAGGGAGATATAGAAAAACAGAAGAACGAAAATCCCCAAGATGTCAATACTTGCTTTCCATTATTTAAAAATTATTTGGATTTAAAGAGAGAAAAGTAGGCTGAAATGAGGTAGGATTGATATTTAATGAGCCTTCAGTTCTTGAATCGGAAGAAACGATGTATCGATTGTTTTGTTAAATAGCGATATTTGTGTTTTAAAGCTTGAGATAATTACATTAGAATCGCGAAACGTTTCAGGTTGTGCATGAATGATGTGCCAAACTTGTAACCGTTTTAAAAGTATTTTAAATAAAAAAAATCGTGGAATTTTGACACAAATACAATTACAAAATTATCAACCAACAACAGGCCAAAGGCACAGCAAGGTTGGTCCAAAAGATTGCTAATTTTTTTTTTAAATACCTAGAGATTCTTTTACTTTCTTACTTTTCACTCATAACTCGATTGTAAAAATATTTTCTTACTTAATTTTGAAGCAGAATTTTTTTCTAATTTCTGAACATGATCCTCTGATAAGCGTATTTTAGTTAAAACCTAAGACTTACATGTTTTTCCTGCTTGATGAATTTGAATAACTAAATTACCCTTGTTCTCTTAGTATTATATTGTCTATTGTTTATTAATTAATATATTGTGATTGTGTTAATTTAAATCATTAGATTTCGTAGACTAAAGTTATTTCTAATTTTTACTGAAAAAAACTATCTTATTGTATTGATACACGTATGAAACCAATTGTTGATAAAAATGCTATGTACATTTTTCTCAAACTAAATTAACGTTATGAATGGAGTCTAGTTCCAAGGCCAATTCTGGAGTTAAGTAACCGTTTTAATGATACATGGAAGAGCAAATATCGAGAATATAATTATTACAATTTTGGCTAAAAGGTACTTGGTTGCAAATGTGTCAGCACATGGACGTTAAAATTGTTAACATTAAGCTCAAAATTAAACTTTTTACTTTCAATAACCTAATATGAAATATAAGGTTATAAAGGTATTTCGATGGGTTCGAACATCCGAAATGAAGACACTTTGTGTTTCTACACTTTTTCTGACTTTTTGTCGATTATTTAACATTTGTCTGTCTGTCTGACACCACTCGAAAGCTCGAATAAAAGCGAATTTCATCTTTGGTACACGTAGTTCTTAAGGGGACGCATTACCCAAAACTTGGGGCTGCCCAGAAAATAATTAAACATGCTCGAATGCTGTGGGCTAAGGATATTGCAAAAAAAAGGGATTCTTTTATAATGGTGGAGGTTTATTGAAAATGATATAGTGGTTTGGTAAATTGGTTTTTCAAATTTTAGGTTGATTTTTTCAATTTTTAATTTTTTCAGCTTGTGAATGGTTAAAACCCTAAGGCTTTTAGATAAATTAATGTAGAGCTCCACATTTTTTCCCTGAGTTGAAACATATGTGTTTAACAAAAGTTGGTGTGAGATAAGGTCTAGTGTAAATAGATTTTTAAAAAATGATGAAGGCGAAAATTTACAAAAAAATCTTATTTTTTTGGCCATTTTTATACATAAAGCTACATAACTTTTTTTTGTTTAACTGATAGCTCAATATCCATACCAACTTTTATTAATAGATGTTGTGGGAACATTTTGAAAAAAAATCTATTACAAAATTCTTAAAATTGTACGAGGAGTAGCATTTTGAAAAAACTAAATTTTTTTAATTTAAAAAAAACTTACGTTTTAATATTTATCATTTTTTCGTATATGTTTATTGAAAGTTAGTTCTTTGTAAAAATAATTTAATTTGAATGCTAGCGATAAAAATACTGGATTTAATTTGTTGGGTACCGTGTCCCCTTAATTCCCCACAAAACACACTACATTATTGAAAAACTTTTGCAAGGGTAAGATTCGGTATAATTGCGACTACTGTCCGTTTTTCATGACAGAAGAGCAATCATTCAAATGCACAGACGTCAAAATCATGAAATAGAGGTTTAAATAGATAAAGCAATCGAAATACTGAAAAATAATCTTGTTTTAATTTTAAATAAAATAAAAAATTTAATAAATTTATTGGAAGTATTACTAAAAAAAAACAATCAAGTTTAACGTTTATTTTTATAAAAGCTGTACTTTCAAAACAATTTATTTGACTTGATCAGATAAATATCTTCAAATGTATGCTTACTAGCCTATGATGAAATTGTATGCTATGATCTGTGTCTTCTCGTCAATGCATGTGAGGTTTAAATTGCTGAAAAAAATTAATTTTTAAACTAATGGTAATTTAATTATTTTAACTAATCATGTTTGTATTTAACTTGCTTTGTCCACATAACTGACGAAATTTTGTTAAACTATTCGAAACTACTTATTTACAATTATAAAGTTTCTTGCAAAGTAAACATTTTTGTCAAATACCTTATAAATCTTCTGCTCACAAAATAAATTCTAGATCCCAGATAATGTGGTAACTCTGTTTCGGACGAATGCTGATTGGTTCTTTTCAAAAGTAACGTGTATAAATTGGTATCTCATTAAAGATTTATTCTCTAATGATCACTAAAGGGTTTCAGGTTTCGTTTATCAATGATAAATGAAGAGCTTAGTGGAAGAACGTGCTAAGTGACATTTTTGAAAAAATTGAGATTTTTTGTGTCAATGAACATGTTATTCCATCCTTTAACGATAGCAAGTTTCCCCTTTTTCAAAAACTTAAAGTTAAGTATATTTTCAATCGTTTGTAAGTACCGTTTTAAACGGATTTAAGTGCAAATTCAAAACTTTGAAGCTAATTTTCTCGTTTTTACCTTTTTGTCACTTAGCACGTTCTTCCACTAAGCTCTTCAAATATGACTGCAACTATAGAAATTGTGAAATTCACATTGAGATATCGGTTTCAAGTTATTCATCCAGTATTTTGTTCTTCTAGAGAAATTATAGAAGCTAATTTGAGTTAATTTGCTTGAATTTGTCATAAAATTCACTATATAAGAGTTTAAAGGAAATCAATAAACAAAATCTTTTTGAAAGCAAACTTAGTATATTTGAAAGTATGTATTCGTTTTATATTAAATTTGGTTGGTTGGTTGGTAGACATATATATTCAGGTTTGTGTGCTTGGTCAGCGACCCGCTTATAAACCTTCGTCAAGTAAGACAGGCACAACAGACAACACACACACATAAGTGGATCCATCTAATTTTTAGAGACAGAGGCCAACTAGAGGATCCCCTGAATTGGCTTGTCACCCCAGAGGTATTGATTTGGTATGGGAACTTAGAGGACTTTCGGACCCAACAGATTTAACGAGCACGTACTCCGCATATACTCGGTAGGTCTTCAGTGGTGCCGGGACTCGATCGCAGGACCTTCCGATCCCGAGACGCTTACCACTAGGCTCACTACGGCCCCATATTCAATTTATAAATATTTCCTTATATTGATGAAGACTAGTAACGGTGAGTGAATTAACGTACATTTAATGCTTGATTATCTAGCACATTCGGTGCCAAGAGCTCGACATAATACCGAAAACGCCGGATCAACAATTAGGTTGGTAGGCTTTAAAATACGTTGCACTGCAGAGTATCATATGTCCGTGATATTTCTGTCTTATACGAGGATTTTACATGGTCCGGCAAAAGTAACGCAGCAAAGTTTTTTTTGTTCATAAAATTTAAACTACTTTGTTGAACAAAATAAATTATGTATCAAATACGAAAAAAACATATACGTTTTAATGAATAAAGTATTGGGATCTATATTAGATTTTCAGGAATGGTTCGAGTACTGTTTTATAGATTTGTTTTAAATAAAAGGAGTTTACGGAATAAAATATTTAGGTATAAATGTGTCTATTTGTTCCTAATGTTATTTATTGTAACGTATTTTAAATGAATTACAACTTTAAGAAAATATACTTGATGTAGGTAATAAGTATTAAACCATGGTTTGTCGTTGATTAATCATTTTATAGCTTATATTTTACTCCTTAAAGGGCATTCTCTGCCAAAAAGTTATATGAATTGTTTAATATGTCCTCCTTCCATTTGAACCACCTTTTCCAGCCTTCTTTTAAAGCCGTTTACTACTTCGAGGAGCATAGCACTTGGAATGTCCTCTAAGGTATTTCTTAAGAACTTTTCAAGTTCATCAAGATTTTTAGGGGAAGTTTTATAACAGTGGTCCTTAAGAAACCCCAAAAGGAAGTAGTAACACGGATTGAGGTCAGGGGAATAAGGGGGCTACTGAAGTTCTCCTCCATTGACACTCTTGAAACCCAATTTTTTGGAATCAGCACCCTCCAAAAATCTGAGCTGTAGAGTGATTTCAGACAGACGGACCAATGTCCCATATCCCTTTTTTTTGGAATCAGCACCCTCCAAAAAGTGTTGAAATTGACACTCTTGAAACCCAGACCGATTACTCGATCTTGAAAGTATTCTTCAATGATTGGGTGGGTTTCGCGAGAACGATGAGGGGTTGACCCACCTTGCATAAACCATGGATTATCCCTTTCTATCAGGTTCATGATTAAAGGGATGGCATGTTCCCTCAACATCGAACAGTATCTTTCGGAATTAACGGTTTGCTTAAAAAAGAACGGTGTTAACGCACCTTTACACTCTTAAAACAAAAGAGTGAAATCCACTCCTATAGGAAGTGTATTTTCGGCACCGGAAAGGAGTGGAAATTAACTCACACTGAGTTAAACCGCTTTTTTTAAGAGTGTAGGACGTAGATTGTTTTCTTTTATTTCTTTTACCCACTCCGCAAAAAGAGTGAAATCCACTCCTATAGGGGAAGTGCATTTTCGGCACCGAAAAGGAGTGGAAATTAACTCACACTGAGTTAAAACCGCTCGTTTGTTTTAAGAGTGTAGAACTTAGGGCAACCCATGCGGTGGTTTTCTGAGGGTGCAAAGGGTTTTCTAATACTTCATGGGGGTTTTGTGTACCCCAATACCTATAGTTTTGCTTATTTACGTAACCGCTTAAATGGAAGTGAGCCTCACCACTAAACCCTATTTTTTTCAAGGGAATTTTGTTCCCCCTTAACAATCGAAGCACTCTCTCAGCGAAAAATAACCTTTTATTATTGGCATCTTGATTTAGCGAATACACGATCTGAACTTTATAAGGATAAAGTCTGAGTTCCTCTTTAGAAATCCGGCGAACACTTCTCTCTGATATCCCGATTTCCTGAGCGATTCTTGATTGTGAGGTTCCTCACTTATCCTGTACTTGCAGAATATTCTCTGAAATTATAGCAGAACGTGGTCTACCTGTTTTATAGTCATTGTTATCCACAACACTTCCAGTATCCTTAAATGTTGATATAAGTGCATTTATCGTGTTCCTATGGGGAGCTGTTCGTCTCCCAAAGGTATTTTCATAAAGTTTAGAAAGCCGCAATGGTGATCTATCACAAAGTTTATAATTCATCACAATAAATAACCGCTGCTTCTAGTTTAAACGCGGAGCAGCCATTTTTTCAAATTTCGGTCCGTTTCTGTGATTGTTCCAAACACAAATAAACTACCTAAAATACTTCCTTTTCGTCGAAAGTAATATCAATCGGCAGCTCAGAATCTGAGCTTTTATTAATAATAATTGAATATCACAGGTTACTTACTGCTCTTCTTTTAGAACAGTCGAAACAGAAAAATACCTAGAAAGCACTACTCATTGTTTACTCTGATAAGAATTGAAAGCCTTTCAGTTGATTCTTCCTTTTTCTACCGGTAACTAATTTGCTTCCAAGATTTCTAGGGCAACAATCACCGATATTATAATTACACTAATTACACGCGTATAAAAAACTTTTGCTGCGTTACTTTTGCCGGACCCTGTAATAAAGTGTGCGTTCAAAATTGATTATGGCTCGTTTTTTTTTTAATTCCTTAAGGTTTATTTTAAATGGTTTCCCCTCCAATTGTTATTTTTTATTATTAAAAATATATATTAAAAAATAATAAAGAAGAAAGAACTGATACTCTGATACTGAAGAATTAATAATACAGTTTATTACGCTTAATAAGAAGAATATTTCAAGTAAAAATGAACTTTCACGAGAAGGCTTCATTATTTGACTGTTGCAAACATGTATATTTTTCATAAATGTAGCTCCATATAAGTGTCCAAGTTCTCAGTCCTATTTCATACTTTAACAACACCACTTCAAAACTTTTCCAATCTTCCTACACGTTTATTGGAAAAGTAAATTTTCCGTTATTCGGAAAAGACCTAAACGGAGGATTTTTTCACAGTATCAAAGTAAATTATTTTACTATATTTTTATGTCCCAGTATATATTTTACATATAAAGAAACGAAACGTTGAATAAAACTTAATAATTTAGAAAAATGTTTATCAGTATGCAGTTACATTTAGCATGTTTTTTGACATTTCATTCTTTACTTAAAGGACCTCACTTCCCATGTTAAGTCTAAAGCACTGGTTTGTAAGAACACAAAATCGGACGCTGAGCAGTGCGTCCTATTTTCCGCTTTCTTATTGGCCCTAGTTGTCACGTGACCACGGCGCCAAAATTAACGTTGATCTCAGCGTTCGAAAATCTCGAATCAGTCGTGGTTTCATTCGAGCGTCCAAAAACGTGCGAAATGGCCGATGTTTCTACCTATTCGAATGAAATGACGGTGGCCTTCGCTTACTACGCATGTGTTAGATGCGGACGCATCGCTAGGCGTGAATTCTAACAAACCACCCAAGCGAAGATAAGACGCTGATATCGATGAGCAGTGCGTTTTTCAACGCTTTGACGTGCGTTTTCAGTCCTTACAAACCAGGGTTTAAGGGACAGCTTTTAAGGTACGCACCTGCCTGTGATGTTAAGTTTTTCAACTAATGCTTTTTTGCATAAGGAAGTTTAGGAAATTTATATTGATCAGTATATGCCTTTTATTTTTTATGACCGATTTTTTAAGTAAATTTTTTTTAAAATCTAATTTATAAAAAAAATATGTAACGTTTGAATAGAAAACGTGTGTACAACGATTCTTAGAAATTTTTTGCGCTTCAATCTGCAGAAACACTTTAACTCCAAACCTAACCTATTCTTCATGTCGATTGACCAGAAAATTTGCTAAGCGAAAATAAAGCTTTTTGCTTAAGTATTTGTTTCAAATAAACAAAATATAGGACAAAACAAGATCAAAGATCATAAATCCTGAACGATTGATGTAGGACAAACTATATTTCCTGAATAGCGAATTTCGAATACTAAACTTAATGTTAAGGGTTTTTTATATTCGGAAATGCAGGTGTTATTGTTATTCACACAAAGCGTCATTAATGAGCTAAAATGCCTTCGACAAGTTTTTCAACTAATGTGTTTTTACATAAGGAAGTTTAGGAAAATATCCTTTATATGCCTTTCATTTTATCATGACAAAGTTTTAGCTTCCACACTACGTTTATAAAGTAAAAAGTGGAAGGTATTTCGTTCAGTCCGCCTGTCTGCCTACTGGACAAGTATGATACGTCAAAAACTTCAGCGCATCGAAATTAGAATACATTGAAAATTTCAGAAAAAAAATTCGAATTCGAAGTACTTCAGTTATTTAAAAAAAAAACCTGCAACATTTAATGCTCATTTAAAAAGCATAGGAATCCATTTTTATTATAATTAAATTTCCATTGCCATTCGCAACAATCGCTCGAGAAACTTGAATTCTTTTAGACAATAAATTAAAATAAATTTATTTTTGCGACATCGATCAGTTTGAAATGACGTCAAATATATTTCACTACGAGATTCTTTGTATGTTGGTGTTTTATTTTATCAAGTAAAAGTTTTGATGGATAGTTTCTTTCGGAATAACTTGGACCCATATTTCCTAATAATAGACCTCGATTTTGTCACCACCAAAACAGTTTTTCACCACAGAATATCGTAGTTAAACTCACTACTATCTCGGAAAGTTGAAAATGAATCAAACTATTGATTTCTAAGTAAAATAGCTAGTGAATAAGAAATTGCAAAGAAAGTATTTTTTTTTGTATCCAGTAAAATGAAATATATAATAGAAACTATATGAACTATTTGTCATTATTTGAATAGTGTAAACACTATTTTTGTTATAAATTACCTGGGGCCGGGAGAGAGTTGGTTAGGCGCTCGCCTAGCATGCGAAAGGCCCCAGGTTCGAGTCCGGGCATCGCAAAAATAACTGCCGACCTATAAACGGCCTGTGCAGCCAAAATGTCCGGCGAATAATACCCCGTAAAAAGGGAGTGCACGTTAAAATACGCTCCGAAGTCCCAACGCTGCGTACGATGTCACCCTTAACGGTTGCGTTGGGTGCCAACTCGGGTGTCGACTCGTCACTTGACTGCCGTGTTCTAAAATACGACGCCCGTCGCCAATAGCCCTCGTGTAGCTCTAGTGCGACGATAATTTAAACTAAACTATAAATTACCTAATATGAAATACAAGATAGTGTATAAAAGATTGGTTGGTTGGTAGACATATATATTCAGGTTTGTGTGCTTGGTCAGCGACCCGCTTATAAACCTTCGTCAAGTAAGACAGACACAACAGACAACACACACATAAGTGGATCCATCTAATTTTTAGAGACAGAGGCCAACTAGAGGATCCCCAGAATTGGCTTGTCACCCCCAGAGGTATTGATTTGGTATGGGAACTTAGAGGACTTTCGGACCCAACAGATTTAACGAGCACGTACTCCGCATATACTCGGTAGGTCTTCAGTGGTACCGGGACTCGATCGCAGGACCTTCCGATCCCGAGACCGAGACGCTGACCACTATTCTCCCTACAGCCCCGTATAAAAGATTTATAAGGATTGCGATGGGGTAGTGAATTTGAAAAGAAGATTTTGTGTTTTTTACACGTTTTGGCGAATGCTGATTCCACAAAAGTAGTTTTTAAACATTGTTCCGTCTTCCTGTCTGTCTGAAGAATAGATATCATAGTTAAAGTATTAGATTGGCTGATCACGTGACCTCCAATGCTAACGACGGGACGCGCATGGAGGCCAAATAAGGGGGCAAAATGGCCAGTGTTGCTGCCACTTTAAGTAGAAAAATACTACGAAAAAATACCATTTAATTCTAAAATTACAAAAAAATATCGTAAAAATACTAGCTGCTTTTTGGAATCTTTTTAGTGACTTTAAATCCTGTTCTACTATTTTTTTTTTTTTTTGTTTGTAATTTTATAGAATTAGATGGTATTTTTTCAAAGTATTATTCTCCTTAAAATGGCAGCAACACTAGCCATTTCGGCCCTCTTATTTGGACTCCATGCGCGTCCCGTCGTTAGCATTGGAGGTCACGTGATCTGCCAATGTAATACTTTAACTAAGATATCTATGGTCTGAAGCAACTTTACAGCTAAAGAGCTACGGAATGAAATTTCGGTACACGAGTTAGTAGAATACATAACATTATACAGACATTTTATGTAAATGTAACTAATCAATCAATTTTATATCATATCAATAAATAGTTTTAGTGTGGTAATTACAATTCATTCAATAATTACGTATTGAAAAACCTACATTTTTTAAAATATGAATTCATTTGAAAATCTTTTGGACACGTAAATAAGACATTGTAAAAGAAAATTTTTACATGAATTTCTAATTATTTTTTTTTAAACATAAATTAACAAAATAAATTACACTCCATTCCCTATCAATAAGACCAGTTTCTTTATAACATTCTGTTTAATTTATTTCTATCGATGTATTTTGAGAGTGGTTAGTTATGGTAGTATAGTTATTCAAGTTTGTGAAGCTTGTAATATAACAATGGTGCTGGAAAATTATAACTAAAGCATATGAAACTGTCTATTTGAAAATCCCAAAGGAAATTAGCTAAGAATCGTTAAGGTAAATATAACATATTAAAATAATTAATTTTTAGTATTTAATTAAAACAATATTAAATGAACTACGTACCAATTAAAATTAGTTAATAACTTAATTACATATAACTATTACTACTTGGAATAATTTTGGTACTATAGTACACTTCTACAAAACAAGAAAAAGCTAATAGTGACATAGCATTTCATCATGTTATCTATCCAAAAAATTACATTAACAACCCTGATATTCAGTTGAATACTGAATGGAACTATCTACATTTTGACAAAGAATTTCTTATTGTTCGGAAACAAGACTTGCATACATAATTAGGCTTCACGCCTTTTAAATAAGATCACTCCCTCATTACACCCTACGCTAATCTTTCACATTACTTTGCACAGGTAGGAGAGATTCTTTTAATTGATCCGAAAAGGGCCGTCGCATTCTCTATACCTAGGCACGTGGAAAAAAAGAATAACATGTTCTCTGTTACTCGTTATTTTAAAGAAAACAAGTTTCATCTCCTAGTTATAATCCAAATTTAAAATAAAAGGTTTTTTTTTAAAGAAAAAAACCTTGATTTTTATTTTAATATTGCAAAGAGTTTATGAAATAGTTAAAAGTAAAAATGCTAACTAAAAACAATGGCATTGAAAGTTTTTTTTTTAAACTAATAAAAATGTGTAATTAAATACTTTATAACTAGTTAGACCAAATTTATTTACCGACAATAACATCTGAAAAAATTTCCCCTAACTTAACGTTTTTGTACAACTTGCTTCTCCTTGTTAGTACATTTTATAACAAAAATCAAACATGCGAAAGGTCCAGCATCGACAAGTAACGCAACATAAGCGTGAGCCAAAATGTCAAGATACAACATCATTATAAAATGCACGTAATATGTAACTCAATGCGCGCCACGTCACTTCTAAAGTTACGTGGGTCGACTCGTACTTGACAAGTTGAGATTCTAAATTATGACGCCCGTCGCCAATAGCCCTCGGGTAGCTGGTAGCTCTAGTGCGACGCTAATTCAACTTAACCGAGCTCTGCATAATCATCAAACCAAAGAGTTCTATAGTAGGGTAGAGGAACGACTCGTACTGAGCTGCCATCGGCAGCCATGGCTCACTACGGAGCCCGAATAGAGTGGCAAAAGTGCTAGTTAATTTATAATTTTGATACTGAGAAAGGAAGTACACCCAGTGCAAAGGCTGGAATCGAACCCGCACCCGTTACAGCGCGCGGACTGCTAGCGTTATGGCCTGCGATCCAAACCACTCGGTCATCGGACCCCACATGCCACTATATGTATATATTGTCTCCGTGTTGGTCCATCTTGCTGTTGAAAGGTTCAGTCTCTACCCTACAATAGAACTCTTTGCATCAAACTTTAAAAAATAGCTTTTAAATAAATCTTTTTAATATCATGTCGCTATTTTAAAGAGTCGGTTATTTGAGTGGTTAAAAGTAAAAAAAGAACTCAAAACAACGAAGCCGAAGTAGTTTTATTTTTTAAAGAAACCATTAAAAAAATTTGTAATTAAATAGTTTATAACTAACAAAACCAAAATGATTACGTAATAATAACACCTTAAAATCCTGTGATAAACCCGTAACTTAACGTTTCTGTACAACTTGTTTTTCCTTGTTGGTAGATTTATACCAAAAAGCAAACTTGCAGGAGCTAACTAGCATAATTTTTTCCCAATGATTACATGACGCACATATTCGGATAAATAATGTTTAGTTTGAGTTATCGTCGCGCTAGAGCTACACGATAAATAATGTATACAATATTTTATTGCGCGCAAGATTACCGATGTAAATATTTGCTCAATATACTTCATTCCGCTTTCAAACTGATCATATTATTACTGTGAACAAGCTATGGAAACAATAATTTCCATTTGCAAAAATAAAATACATACAATATTAAAAAAGATGAAAATTTAAAAAAAAAATCATAAGACATGCTAGGAAATTTTTCGTAAGCTAAATATTTCTAATGAATGGACTATACTTTATAGGTAAACTTTTCCTATAAATTCATTCATTATATCAAGTTTATATGATCATTAGTGTTTACTTAAACTTGCTCGCAATGAAATGATGTTTTCGAAATGTGTGGTTTTTATGTATTTTTTAAATAAAGATACAATCCTAAACCGCATTTATAAAACATAAAAAATATTTTTATTTGCGTTATACAATGACAAAAAATATACAATGACTTAATTTCAAGAAAATTAAGCCTTATTTTTGTACATTTCTTAACAAATGTATTAGATTGAATCGAAATTCGACCTTATGATATAACGTTTCTAAGTTATATGCAAGTTCTCCTTAAGCGACTCTTTAAATAAATTATTCAGTTTCCAATATAAATTGAAGAAATGCCAGGAATTCGACTTGTGCAATATCGAAGTTTCTTAAATTATTGTAATGCTATTCGGACAAGTTGCAAAGGAATAAATTATTTATAAAATACCAAAACCTATGATGGAATATAAGATGCAATCATTATAGTTTGATAAGTAATCTAGGATTCCAATAATTTCACTAATATCGGAAGAAGATCCATCCATTCATTATAAGAATACTTGTTTTAAATATATATATATATATATATATATAATATATATATATATATATATATATATATATATATTATATATATATATATATATATATATATATTATATATATATATATATATATATATATTATATATATATATATATATATATATATATATATATATATATATATATATATATATTATATATATATATATTATATATATTTATATAATATAATATATATATATAATATATCATATCATAATATATATTATTATATATATATATATATATATATAGTATCATATTATATATATATATATATTATACTATTATAGTATATAGTATATGAATATATATTATTATATATATATATATATTATAATATATATATATGATATAAAATATAATTTTATATATATAATATATATAGATGTTCCTTATATTTCTAGGTTTAGACATGAATTAGTTGCAAAATGCTTCCATCAACGCACTCTTGACCATTTTTAAGTATATTTTTTACGTATTCTAATTTTGATGTCACTTTGATTAATAGATTGGACATCATACTCTCAACATAGGGATGCATGGTTTAAACCATTTCAGCCTCAATGATTCCATTTGGTATCATCAGCTTTCGATTTTTTTCCTCACTAAGTTGAGCTCGCATTTACTTATCGTTAGATGGAAGAATCATGTCATTTGAAGAATTAAATAATGTTTATTTTAATTAAATGAAAATATGAAAAACGTGGTAAAATAAAATCCACCACCAAAAAATTTTATGAAATAAATTTACCCTAATTTCCTCACGCTCGGATTCTAGCTGTGTAAAAATTTATTTTACTTTTTTTTTACAAATAAAGTTTTGAAAAAATTATAGCTATAATTTATTCAAAAGTTTTGATTCCAATATTTCCCCCCTTAAATTTTAGTTAAAAAATTAAGTATTTTCAACCGGTTTTATTACCATTTCATTCTGGATGTATAACGAATCTGTTTTAAAAAATTTAGATTTTTAGAATAAAAAAAATAAGAAGTTGGAATTGAAAGGGTAAACAAAAGTACACAAAGTGCTCCTCTACTTGTTTTGAGCAGTGTATAAATATGAAAGAAATTCTTATTGAAAATGAAAAAAAAAAAACTTTATTAAATCTGAAAAAAAGTAGAATTAAATTGTTACTTGTTGTAATTTTAAACTAGAAGAGTAAGACAGATTTTTACCTCATAGGATACCTACCATTGCTAAATATATCAAATTTAATTTTAGGCAGTCAGGAAAAAAAGACGTCCCCAATTTCAAGTTTATAGTGATATACATGACAATGCTGATTAGAATTTTTACACACCTAATTGTACGTGTGTCATAGATTCCAATCGATACTAAATGAGTACAATTCTCTACATTTTTAACAAAGCCTATTTGGTTGTGAGTATCATATATTAAATTTGGTTAGTTAACCAACGATGTGTTATTTAAACCTTTCACTCATCAATAACTTGCAACTCTTTACAGAGTCCAATTACCTAATTAGAGCTTGAAGCCATAGCCATTTTTCAAAGATCCTACGTGGACAAAAGAAATCGTCTTTAGGCATGTTGAATTTTTATTTCGTTTAAGAGAAGCCCTAATAATTTTGTGTTCGAAAATAAATCAGAAAATGTTAGAGATTTGTTGATTTAAAACACAGGTTCCTTTTTCGAACTCGGTTTAATTTTATTACTATGCTACACAATTAGAAGAGCAAAATTAAAAAAACATGGTTCTTTTGTTATAAAGGTACAATCTGGTCGTGATTTTATATTTATGAAACAATTTACAGTTTTGTAGTCGCTAGTCTTTGGCTCCACAAAAGTAGACAAAGTCGTAACAACCTTGGTGGTATGTAAACTCGTGTTCGCTAAGGTCATTAGCTATTAGTTTGGTGAGTGTCCGGCCATTGGCTTATAAGACAGTTAACGGTATTATCTCGGGTAGTGAAAATAAGAATCCGTCGATTCTCTAAAACCTCTATTAGTCGTGACGCCATATGTAATAATAAAAAAAAACTCCTCGGCGCAACAGCCCGTTAGTTGGCCAAGGCCTGCCGTGCCCAATCCAGCTTACGTGACCAAGGGCTCTGGGGTGCTAGGCATATGCCCCGGTAAGGTGGTCAGCATCACGCGGAACCCCCCAGTGTTTAGTTCCCAAGCATGCTTGGTATTCATTTTATCGACCCATTTAAGAGATGAGAGGCTGATTCAACCTCGCCCAATCCGGGACTCAATTCCCGTACCTGTGGCGTGACAGTGCAAAGCACTACCACTAAGCCACTGGCCTTCATATGTATTAATACAAAGTCTATATTGAGTTACTTTAGTACTTATGTACTGTGACGATTTACTTGTAAATGAAGACATTTTTGGTATCGTAATATTTTAGATATTAGTTTTATTTCATATTTTTACAAACTGCTATTCAAATACAATGTAAACTTTCTTTTACTACGACAATCTCTCCCAAAAGCCTGAGAGCTGTACCGGGTGCGGGTTCAATCCCCGCCTTCGCCCTGGGTGTACTTTCTCTCTCTGTGTCATTAAAAACTCTGTCTGTTTCTGTCTTACTTGACGGAGGTTTATAAGCGGCCTTTTGATCAAGCACACAAGTCGAAAAATACATATATCAACCTACCTACCTAAAATCTCTCGCACTGTTGCCACATACAGTTACACAACGTCTTAGTCACGTTTTTAAATCTTTACAATATCTGTAGATGTTCGTCATTTTATGGCGATAGAAACAGAAATTCAAGCTGACTCGAAACACCAATCCATACGATGAAAGACTCAGAAGTTTGATTTAATAACATTTTAACTTAGTTTAGAATATCAATTAATACAAAAAAAGTTACAAAAATGTGCTTTTTAATACTACATCATCTGTCGTCTTTTTTATACACACGACACGGTCACAGTTATTTTAGCTTCCCTTCTTACAATGACGATCGCGGCGCCCTCTTTCGCCCCCAGATGAGTTGGACAAAGTCTCCTTCTAAAGAGGTAAAGCGGAACAAAATAACAGAACCACAGAACAGCAGTTTAACTACAAATACCCCAGAACACGCTCCTCTTCTGCGTTTGAGTGTCTCTTCGCATTCCTGGAGTGCAGCCATTAAAACGCACTCGCTCCTGGGCCGTCAGCAAGTTCATTTGCATTCCGCACCTAAACGGTGAAGATCAGTGGCAAATGGGTCCACAGTTAGAGCACAGGCGGACCAACGACCTGGAAGAGGAGGCAGTGAGGGGATTTGATTGTAAAAAGTAAAAGACCGGGTGGGCCTGACATGATTACTTTTTCCTGTAATTTGACGAAAGTGTCTCTATTGCTTGTTAATATAACCCAAATGGTTTGTTTGAATGATTTGAATCTTGGACAGAAATTTTAAAAAAAAATATTAACAATAGGGTATTTGACTAAATTTTTTTTATTGGCTTAAAATATTCTTATGCCAAAAATATTATACCCGTAATACCCATAAAAAGGGAGAAAAATTAATTTTAAAATTAGGACGAAAAATTACACCCGAAAACACTTTGTGGCTGTCACGTGGTATCTATGACGTCACTAGTAACTATAAACACACTTTGAAACACCATTTTTGGAATCTACTCTAAACAAATTTGAACTATCCGCTTCTGTAAAGCCACCTTCCACTATCTATATAATTCTTATTTCAATAGTAAATTAGATTAAATCCAGTTTAATTGCAAGCAAAAAAACATCACACCGGTTTGTAGTATATTTATATACTAGTGACGTCAGCCAAATCGACGTGTTTGTGATCACGTGACGTACCGATGAAAAATAAGCCATTTTAAAATTATTTTTATGAATTATTTAAAGATTTATTTTCGAAAAAATTATATACGTTTGTTATTTTTGGGTTTAAACTATAATTAATTCAATATTGGAAGGTATTTTAGCGATATAGTCAAGTACCCTATTATAGTACTTTTCCATTACTCAAGTAGTGATAAAATCGCTGAAAATGTTCAACCGCTGCTAAACGGAATAATTCCAATGGTAACTTTAAGAGGGACTGTCAGTCCATAGAGATAATGCATTGGTTTTGAAATCACAATTTTTGCAAAAGAATTGCTTTGCCATGTTATCCTATTTTCACCCCAGGTATGAGAATCATCATAACATCAATTTAAAACAAAATTGAATAGAAAATAACATCTGGTTATTTAATTGTTAATTGATAAAGTTTTAAAATAGTGTCGCCATCTGCTGTAATTTTGGGCATTTTAAAACTTTAAAAATATATAATTAAATAACTAGATAACATTTTCGTTTCAAAATTTGTTTCATTTCGATGTTATGTTGATTCTCATACCTGGGAAAGAAGGGATAACATGGCAAAGCAATACTTCTGCGGAAGTTGTGATTAGAAAACTAATGCATTAGCTCTATAGAACTGACAATCCCTCTTAAACTGTTCACACTATGTTTAGTCATCCGAAAATTGCGTTTGTCGAAAAAAAAGTATCTATTTTTTGAAAGACCATCCTGCATTTGACGGCAATATAATTCAACTTACATTCATTTGGCGAGATTTGCTCTTGCTATATGGGAAAGTACCATAGTTATTATTTGTAAAAGAGGCTGCGGAGCCCAGTCGGTTAGGCATTCGCTTAGCATGCGAAAGGTCCCAGGTTCGGATCCGGGCATGCCAAAATAACTGCCGACCTATAAATGGCCGTGCTGCCAAAAATGTCCGACGAATAATACCCCGTGTAGAGGGAGTGCACGTTAAATATCCTTCAAAGTCCTAACGCTACGTACGATGTCGCCCTTAACGGTTGCGTTGGGTTCTACTCGGGTGTCGGCTCGTCACTTAACTGTGGTTCTAAAATATGACGCCCGTCACCAATAGCCCTCGTGTAGCTCTAGTGCGACGATAATTCAAACTAAACTATAAATTACCTAATATGAAATGAAACTAAACTGAATATGAAACTAAACTATAATTTGTCAAATGTATTAACTTTGGATTTTAATTTTAGTGCATAAAAGTATATCAATTCTCTGGTGGTCCACAAAAAATAACGATCATTAAAGGCATGCCATGGGGATATTGCTTACAAAACCACAGAAAGTAGAGAACTAATTAAATGCAATTTGTTTATGGTTGGATTATTTGTACACACGTGAGTGCATTGACGAAGGGTTGTTTTCTTTTTATTTTGGTTTGGTTGAATTGACATCTCACCTTGTAATATCAAATATCTCTTTCGAAAAATATTGGATTAGAGTTTCTGTGTTTCGTTCTCAATATTAAATATGATTTTTTTTTATTTATATAATTTTAAAAGATAGAAAACGATGGTTTAAAATTGCGTAGCCTATTGTCAACATACCGCGGGTAATTCTAGCGAGATGTGACATCTTAATCGGATAAACAGATTTAAAAATTGAAATTTGAATTTTGCTAAAATTATAGCATGAGCAATCATTTGTAAATATCTCATGCAAGTTGTTCTTAATAAATAAACTGTTTTGTTATTGATATTTTGAGCAGTTTTTGATAAACATGTCCTGATTTCCGGCCAAAAGGTTGTGAGGAAATGCCGCTGGCACATCTTAATCGGATAAACAGATTTAAAAATTGAAATTTTGTATTCATAAAAATTTTTAATGAATTTTTCTAAAATTATAGCATGGCCAATCATTTGTAAATATCTCATGCAAGTTGTTCTTTATAAAAAAATGTTTTGTTATTGCTATTTTGAGCAGTTTTTGATAAACATGTCCTGATTTCCGGCTAAAGGTCGTGAGGAAATGCTCAATCAGATAAACATATTTAAATTTTGTATTTCTTATTTCATGCATACACTGCAACTGTTCTAAAATTAACAGACTTTACTCGAAAATAAGATTTTATTTAGAGTTAAGTTAAATGTACTTATTTTGAGGAAATTTTTTTTCAATGTTCTTAAAATATATATTAAACCATTAAGTATTTTAAGCAATGTATTTTTGCACTTGGTTCAATAATACGGTAGGGGAGAAAATTATAGGACCAAGATTCATATCGTTATTCTAAACAACTTTATATAAACTTAACTGTCAGTAACAAACACCTAGAAAATTTATCTCCAAAAGAGAAATCGAGAATTTATATAATATTAAATTATATGACAAATGTACTTATTTTTAGACGTCCTTGCCAAAAAATTCTGTAGTTACCGACCATAATATCACTTTCAATAAAGCTTTTAGTAGGTAAACAACAAAGTAACCAATCGCGTATCTATCTACATTATTTACGCCATAGTTTGAGCCGTTTGAGGCAAATTATTAAAAAATTTAAATGGGGTAAATATGAAACCTTGACTTAAATTGATTATATTTTTACAAGATTTTTTTGTAATTGAGAAGTTCCTTTTCCCCGTTAAATACCTTGAATGAGTGTTAGTGATGAGAACCGTGCGGTAAATATATTCCAACTATTACTTATTTATATCCCAAAGGGCTAGATTAATTTCAAAATGAACATAATTGAGAAAAATAACAAAATGTTAACTTAATACTATTTTCATGGGCGAAATCCACTGAGTCATTTTTTTCAGACTTTAAAGGAGTAAATAGAAAATATGAATTATATAAATAAATTTTATAAAAATGTTAATTTTTTGTATACGTACATCAATTTCCTAGAAGTGTATTTACTGACAGTAAAATATATTTGAAGGTATTTAAAAAATTTGTTGAGAAACACTGATACAAATCTTGGCCCTATAACTTTTTTCGGTTCCCATTATAGTAATAATATATTGTTCAAGTTCTTCATTTTCTGTTTTATACTAATTGCTAAATAAATATATATATATATATTTTAAAATTGTTTCTTTACTTCACGTTATGTATACACACTGTTTTACAAAACTCTTTTTGAAATTCAATAATTGCAATTTATTTAAAGTGTAATAATTTAATAATAAGAGGAAATAACGATGTGTGTGAATTAACGTAGAATATTGTATTTATGAAAATTATTAATTATAAATTTATTTTTCAACAAACCCATTTTGAAAGTCAGCTTTTATTTTAAAAGTTGATTTTTATACTGTCTCAGTATCTAATGATATGCATTTTTGTCGTTCATGATTACTTTGTGATGCCTTTAATTCAATTAAAGGGAAACCAGCTACAATCCGTTTCCAATACAAAATGTAGCTGTGTGTTTTACAGGCGGGAAACTACGCAACGGGTCATGAACTTTTTTTTATACTAAGAGAAGCCATAATTTTTGCAGGAGAGAACCTGATGCTACGGTTGTAATTATCTTAATACTGAAAATATCCGCACATTTTACAGTAGGGATCCTAATGCAACGATTATGAACCGTTTTTTATACTGAAAATATTCTTATTTTTCACGGGAGGGAACCTGATGGTACGGTGATAAATCGTTTTTTTACTGAAAATATTCGTACTTTTCACAGGCGAGAAGTTGATGAAACGGTTATGAACCGTTTTTTATACTGAAAATATCCGTAATTTTCACGGGAGAGAACCTGATACAATGGTTATGAACAGAATTTTATACTGAAAATATCTGTTTATTTTACGGAAGAAAACTGTTTTCAAATGTTTGAAACCGTTATAATACAGATTTATTCCGTATATTTTACGGTTTTAAATTGACAACACGGACGCCAATTTTAAACCGTAAATTTTACGGATTTTTTTTACAGTGTATTACAATCTATCGTCTGTCGTTTTCAGTTGTTGAGAGTTTGTTTTAAGAAAGAAATAGGGGTTTTTTAAGGCATGAAAAATGCTTCAATCGCAACATGCAATGGAACATAAAAAGACTTTCTTTCATTTAAGCATTTTTTAATCTTATTGGTTTGATTTTATAATGAAAAGAAAATTGTAAAATAAATTCTTACAGGCTGACGGCAGAATTCGTTGGCGATGTTGACGAAAATTTGCCAAATGAAACATAAAGGCTTTGATTTGAGCTCATAATACCTTGAATTAAAACTAGAAAGTATTCTAACGTTTATATTTAACATTATTTTAATATATTTATTAGTTTGTATTTCTTTTTATCAAAACGGTACTTAAAAAACCCTACGTATGTATGCAAAAAAATTAAATATTTATGCGTATTTATGTTTTGTCCTACCAATGACGTATTAATGCTTTGAACCTTAAATAAAAAGTGGAAATTTCCATTTGACAAGAATTGGAATGATATTAAAATAGGTAAAATTAGGATTCAGTAAAAAAAAAATTAATGTAAAATTGGAGATGCATATATGCGGATACTTTCGATTAATAAATGCTTCCAAAATTAGAAATGTATTTTTCCTTTATTGCACACGGAAAGTTACACTGATATTAATAGACTTTAATGATATAAATGCACTTTAAAGAAGTTGATGATGTGAAAGGAGATTATGTAAAAATAATATAAAATGATTTCGAACATGAATTGTATTATAACATTCGTTTTATCATATAATTCCTAATCCATTGAGAAAATAATTCATAAATTCTAATGTTTCACGATGTCCTCGATTCTATAGTTAACTTATACGTGTGTGAAAGTGACCGCAGTTGCCGGTGTGTATATACCTGTATACCACGTCCTCGTTTACCCTGCCAAATTGTATACTTTGGAAATAAATGTAGTATTAATAATAATAATAATAATAATAATGATTTTTAAGTTGAAATATAACAGAGGATTTGTCCTAAAACAGATAATTGTGCAAATAATTGATAGATTCTAATTATTTAACGATGTCATCGTTTCCATTGCAAACTGATACGTGTGTGAAAGTGACCGCAGTTGCCGGTGTGTATATACCTATACCAAGTTTTCGTTTACCCTTCCAAATTGTACACTTTGGAAATAAATGTAATAATAATAATAATAATGATGATCATTTTTTAAGTTGAAATTCAATAAAGGACAGGGCTTCTTAATACAGATAATTGTGAATATAATTGATAAATTCAAAATCTTTGACTATGTCCTCGTTTCCATGGCAAACTGATACGTGTGTGAAAGGGACCACAGTTGCCGGTGTGTATATACTTCTACCACGTCCTCGTTTACCCTGCCAAATTGTATACTTTGGAAATTAAATAATATTGATTTTTAAAACGATTAGATGACTTAACGAAATCAGATATATAACGTTTAGGGAAATTAGATTATTTTATTTCTATCAGAACTTCTTGTTTAAGATGAAATATAATAAATTATTCGTCTTAATACAGATAGTTGTGAAAATAATTTATAAATTCTAATTATTTGACGATGTCCTCGTTTCCATAGCAAACTGATACGTGTGTGAAAGGGACCGCAGTTGCCGGTGTGTATATACTTCTTCCACGTCCTCGTTTACCCTGCCAAATATGCACTTCGAAAATAAATGAAATAATAATGATTTCTAAGTTGAAACGTAATACAGGACGTGTCTTAATTCATTAATATGAAAATTATTTCTAAATTCTTATTCTTTCACGATGTCCTCGATTTCATAGTAAAGTGATATGTGTGTAAAAATGACCGCAGTTGCCGGTGTGTATAAATTGTGTATAACCACGTCCTCGTTTACCCTTGAAAAATACATACTGTTAAAAAATTATAAAAATGAATTTTTCAAAGGTGAAATATAATGCTGCATGTGCCCTAATGTGTTATCAGTAAAGATATTTCCAAAATTCATATTCCTTCACCACGTCCTCGGTTGAATAGTAACCAAACATAGTCCTCGTTTTCCACGAAAGGACAACCTGTGTGTGTTCCCTAGTGCGATTAATTCCACCACAAACAAAAGTGCATCCAATTAGTTGGCATTTTTTTTTTTGACGATCTTGTAATCATTATCACCATGGCTCTCTCTCCATTTGTAGAACTTCCTGTGTATAAAGCTGTCAAATCCCTGATAGCTTTCAGTGTTTGAAGGGGGAAAGCAGCATGCCAAGTCTAGCTACAACAGAGAACAGAGATACAGTCCCTGGACAAAATATTCGACGCACTGTACTTTTTTAAAGTAATTTTATGTTTCTTAAGAGTTTTTATGCAATAATGGTATATTTAAACTACAATATTATTGATTTTTATTTAAAAGAATTGTTGTAGACTACGTATTAGTATTTATTTTAAGATAATTATAATAAATAATTAAAATAAATTAATCATAAGATTATTTATGTGTGGAATCATCATCCTCAAATGCAAGAGACAGTACAGTCTTGCATTGATAGCATGCCGCGCAGAATTAAAGCTTTGATAGCGGCTAAAGGTGGCTCATCTAAATATTGACTTTTACTAACATTAATTTCACTTTTCTTTAAAACTTAATAAACTTATGCTTTTCTAAATTAATGCTGTTTTATTTATGTCAAATAAATCGGTAATTGATTGGATAATATAAAAATAAAAAAAAACAAATCGATTTAAAATAATAAAACGGTACAATATCACCCGGTAATTAATATTTTACATGAAATCTTACAGTGCGTCTAATAATTTGTCCAGGGACTGTAACTTGGGAAGTAAGCGGCAGTCATGTTTTCCTCTATTTAGGTTTGCAAATGCTCAGTGTTCCTATTTTATAAGTCGATGTTCTTAGCATTTAAGCACTGAAAGACGATAGTTTCGTGTTGATAGTTGGTTGTAAATGTATTGTATGAATGAATTCCTTATAGAATGTTTAATGATAATGACCCAATGTTTCCTAGAAATGTACATTTTCAAATGCAATTAGTTTCTCTTATAGAGAATGGCGTGATGTTCTGATTCTAAATGACGTTAGTAAAACCTTAGATATTTTAGTTAAAACCCTGTTGCATTTTCAGAACTGAAACTGCAAATGGCGCTCAAGTGCAATGAACCATTCGACCGGGCCCAGGCACAGCCAACTTCAATAACAAGGCCAGAGAAGATCTCCCAAACATGAGCGTAGACGGAAATTTTGACGTCACTGTTCCCAGTGCCGAAGATCGAGAAACCAAGTTCAGACGCATTTGGAACCCTAAAATTGTAGGCAGCCGTGAACGAGTGGTTCCGAACAGGTTTCGAGACAGGTTGTCTTTATCTTCGGAACAACGTCACTCAGAACTATGAGGTCAAAATTTCCGTCCCCGAGTTTGTTTGGGAAAGCTTCTTCGGCCTTAGTAGTTGAAAAGGCCGGGGCCCAGGTTGGTTTGTTTGTGGGAAAAAATACAATACTGTGTCGTCACTGTAGGTGCATTGCCACTGAAGGCTTGACCGTTCCAGTTGTCCGTTAATTAATAGGCTCGAAAACTGGATGTGTCGTACCTGAATGTTAGTAGACGTTAAGATACAAGTTATTTCGAAGGTTCTGACCCAATTAGTCCTTTTGTATAAAAAAAAGACTTTGAAGCTCTCAAATAAACACTCACCAATATTTACAGATGGTATTTTAGTAGATGAGCAAACATTACTCTTGTATACAAATCAAGACTCACTGGCAATTTTTCTACAAAGTAAATGTTATTTAGCCTACTTTCCTTTTCTTAATTCTAAAATAATAAAAAATTGAAACAAGGTACTGACATGGTAGAGATTTCCTCGCATACCCCATCTAAAATCGGTTATAGCCGATCGGTTTTATTTGTTTTTTTTTCGCTAGAAGGGTATTACATCAGGAACCCCTCTTTCTTACTTTTCGTCCGTTTGTCTGAACGTCCGGACGGAACTCTGTCTACCTCTCTGTCAAAGGTATTCCCATAGAGACAGTTTTTCCGCACACACCATTTCCGATAATTGACTTAAGAATGACGTCTACCACCTACATAGCCCTTTTGAGTTTACTACCAGCTAAACATTTCTGCGAGGCCCAGTGGATTAGTGGTAGTGCTTCGCATTGCCACTCCACATGTCCGGGGTTCGAGTCCCGGATTGGACGAGGTTGACTCATCCTTTCATCCCTTAAGTGGGTCGATAAACTGAAAACCAAGCATGCTTGGGAACTAAACAGTGGGGGTTCCGCGTGAGGCTGAACAACTTACCGGGACATATGCCTAGCACCCCAGAGCCCTTGGTCACGTAAGCTGGAATGGGCACGGCAGGCCTTAGCCCTCTAACGGGCTGTTGCGCCGAGGAGTTTTGTTTAGTTTAAAAATTTTTGCGGCTACCCTCTGTTCAACCCTTTCTTAAATCGTTTATAGATCCGTTCGATTTAAAAAAAATCTTATTTTGTTAGAAAGTTATGGCATCAGAGACACGTCTTTGATACTTTTTGTCATAATTTTACGACAATTAGAAGGGTATTTTACTACAATTAGATTTACTACAATTTGAAAGGTCCACACAACGTTTAGCATGACAGACACTGAAACTTAGGTGCCATAGGCCCGGGCCTTATGCTAGATCAGGAATTGCATACCTCCAAACGAACACATTTCTGCGGCTTCCCCCAACCACCTTCTTTTCCATTAGCAGTTGAAAAGACAAATCGCAGATCTCAGCAAGTCCATCAACTTCCACTCCTTTCTCGCCGAATGAGCGATATTTCTCTCATTGGCTCAATTAGGTGGGGGACGCATTCCAGACAACACCCCTTTGGAACACCCATAAATCTCCCTCCATCCCCCCCCCCTTGCCAGATTCGTCACTTCACCCGCTTCTGCACTTGCCAAGGGAGGAAAGAGGAAGGTGGTGATGTCGATGAATCGAATATTGATGTCGAAACTGGATCCCAAAGTGAAGCCATGATCACTTTTACGATAGGCCCAAACGAGCATTTGGCGAATGATTTGGCTCTAAACTTCATAATCGAGTCTGCTCTCGATCTCTAGAGGTGCGAAGCATATAGAGAGTTCAGGGGAAAAACAACTTCCTTGCATGGGAATTTGTCTGCATCAGGAATCTTTGGCAACAACATCGAGTCATCGCCAAAACTGGTGTAAGGAAACCGGTTACTCACTTTGTTTTTCGCGACAACCATGATTCACGCTTGAGACCAGTGGACATGAGTCACACGTTTGTACCGCGAAAGAAGAACCGAGAGGAAAACCGGTTTCCTGTCGTCAATGTCCACCAAGCTCACCAGAGTACGGGAAGATTCGTATGCAATGAAGTTTTTCCCCTGTACTCTTCATATGTAATTGGGCTGAGTGATGCCATGATCTATTCTGCGTTCGCCTAAATGAACATTTGTAAATGATTTGGCTCTAAACTTCAAAGTCATTGGCACGATAGGCCATAGTAGACCAAAGCCTGATATCCCCATTTCAGCTCTCATGACGTTGGTCTCTAGAGCTGAAAGCTTTAGTCTCTAGAGACCAAGGTAACTTGTACTACAAACTACATCTCTCCCCATATTGTCAAAAAATTAACTAAAGATTTTTAAAATAAAAATTACCTCATATGAAAATGTAATGTAATGAAAGTATTGCGATCTTGATTAAAAATCCGAAAGGGTGATTTGTGTTTCCCACACGTTTTGGAGGGTGTTGATTCTACAAAAAGTGATTTTCAATTATTGGATTTATTGGTCCGTCTTTCTTAAACCACTCTACGCCTTGAACTAAAAGAATAACGGATTTAAAATTTGGTACACGAGTTCCCAGTATCCGTCGGATGTCATAATAAGGTTTTTGAGACAATAACACTTGATAAAATGATAGCTACTATATAACTGTTTGGAATTTCACGTTTATTGAAATTACCTTATAAGGTATAAAATTTCCTTCAAATGTATTGATTATAGAGTGAAAATTGAAAGTCGTGTAGCGTTATTCACTCCTAATTTGTAAAGAAATCTCACCGAAAGAAAGCAGCGCCGGTTTTTTTAGAGTCACTTAATATCAACTCGGACTAATACTCCCAGAACAATGACAACCCATAGTTTCGGCGAGTTGTTTAATGTTATCTCCATGGACCTAAACAATGTATATGTCCACTAGGCCATTAGCGATTAACCTTGCTTTTACCTAATGGTGGTGAATGAGGGAATGCTTTGGTGAATGAGGGATGCCATACCGCCAGGGTCGTCACTGCACTGTCTACTTCAGTGAAGTAATGGTTTCCTAAGATTACGTCATCCGCCAGATTCGTAACGGTTACGTATGACGTCACAGAAACCTTTTACGTACAAATGTATGGCGATGGTTTCCTAACAACACGTTAATCGTAACCGTAACGGATCAGTACCATCGTCACGGACGTTCTTGCTTTTCCGACTCTTCCTCACACGTTTTTCGGACACGTAACGGCTACTTTTGCGAGGGAAAAATGTTCGAAAAGAGCGCTTCTCAGCCGGCTTTTCTCTTCTGGGGCTATAGGATTCTTGTGGCGATTGTAGGGCTTCGAAACTAAATCTTCGTGCACATGATTTAAAACAAATTATCTTTGTTCGTAGATGCCGACGTATGAGGATATGGAAAGCCCCTTCAGTTGTCCTATGTTTGAAAATTTCACTTTCCCTCTGCCGGCTACATTCTAAATCCGATTCCGCCATCAGTATTAGCAGAGCTAAATTTTCATAATCCAAACTCATTTTTATATTGATTGAAGTTACGAACCGGCTAAAAAATCACGATGTGTCGGTTTGTTTACGTTTGGATCGGTTGCGGATTACGTTTCTTCATTTCGAGGTAACCGCATTCGCCGTAAACATTACGATCGGAATTGTAGCGGAGCTAATCTGTGACGTCACGCGTAGAGTTAGGGTGACGGTGCCGTTATCTTAGGAAACCATTACTTAAGGGGCAGCATGTTGTGGCCTTAGTTTTGGTGGATCTAGCTCTCCTCAATGTTGACATGTACAATTCAGAGTAGCAACAACAACTAGTAGTTTCAGCGATTGACCAATGCACCTCTCTGCCCAAATTTTTTCAAACAATCTATTTTCAATTTAAAAAGTGGACCAGAAATTAAGATTGCGTTTGCAATTTCTTCAAACATTATGAATTCTTTACCCAAATATTCCAGAACTTACACTAGGTTGAACTTTTCCAAGGAGGATTTTATTGGTCAAGCTTGCAGACTCGCATATCCAGAACGAGAGCATTTTTTGTGCTACGGCTCTCACTACAATAGAGTTAATAATCTAGCTCTCTGTAATGTAAACTATGCCAAGGCCAATTAACTGAGAGATTCAGCCCATGACCAATGGATCTTTTCATGCCACATAAATTGAAGGTACGGTTTCACCTTCTTCACATCCAGAAAGTTGAACACTCAGCCAGGCTACACGCAATCTTGAAAGTCGCACATACTATACTACTTATAGAGTAAAACTTCTTCTAAGAAATTATGCATAAAATTATAATCTGCGATATGCATTAAACAATTAGGGACCATTTAACCCTTCAACCCAATGACGTTTTGGAAATAATTTTTTTTTCACTAATTATCCATTACTTTCGTTAGATGAAACCACTTTGAGAAATTGAATACGTTATTATAAATGTTGAAACATATAAATAAAATTCAGTGAAATTTTTAATTGACCTAATTTATGATTTAAGAAAATTTAAATTTTTGAAATAAATTTGAAAATATTGTTGTGATTTATGCAAAAGTTATGATTCCAATTTTTTACCCTTAAATTTTAGTTTTAAACAATTTAAATTTTTCCCCCTTTTTTTAACAATTTCATTCTGGATGCATACTGAATATATTTAACAAATTTTAGATTTTTAGAATAAAAAATAAAAACTTGGAACTGAAAGGGTTAAGAAAAGTACGCAAAGTGCTCCCCTAATTGTTTTGAGCAGTGTATTTAGTGCCAACTCAAAGCCAATAGCAATCCATTCGTGTTTGGGGCAATATAATGAGCTTGCAGTAGCTTTGTCGAGACTCTGTCAATTTTACCCATTAACATCGACTATGTGTGTGAACATCATTCCGATTATAAAAAAGTTAACCTAAAGTTTCTTAAATTTGTTTTTTGTTTAACTTTTTTTTTCTAAATAGAATTGTTCAGGGTCATGGTCCTCATTTGTCTCATATTTTGTTTATTTAGATAACTTAAGCAGAAAACGTATTTTCGCATGAGAAATTTTCTTGCCAATGTTCAATAACAGGTAAAGTAGAGACAATACCTTGTAACTCTAGTATAGATGGGGGCTTGGGAGCCCAGTCGTTTAGGCATTCGCCTAGCATGCGAAAGGTCCCAGGTTCGGGCCCGGGCATCGCCAACATAACTGCCGACCTATAAAAGGACCGTGCAGCCCAAAATGTCCGACGAATAATACCCCGTGTGGAGGGAGTGCACGTTAAATATCCTTCAAAGTCCTAACGCTGCGTACGATGTCGCCCTTAACGGTTGCATTGGGTGTCGGCTCGTCACTTGACTGCGGTTCGAAAATATGACGCCCGTCGCCAATAGCCCTCGTGTAGCTCTAGTGCGACGATAATTCAAACTAAACTAGTATAGATGTATCAAAACAATTAGGCGACGGTCAGCCACCTTCAGTACTTTTCTCGCCAAGTATCTCGCCTTCTTCTAACCTACATTACACTTGCAGACGATCTCTGGAAAAGGCGACTTGTTGCCAACCGCCCCAGCACTAATGAATGGGGGGAAGCTAATGAGCCATTGATTAAAGTCCCTTTAGGATGCAGCCAAGTCCGTTTTCCTACTCTCCCAAACACTGCCATATTTTATTTCGTCATTAGCGACCGGTGATGATTTATAGATAGCCTGCTGGAGAAGGAAGATGACTCGTTCCTAATATCGAGTATAATCACGGCCAACTTCAATAACAAGGCCAGAGAAGCTCTTTCAAACGTGAGCGTAGACGGAAATTTTGACGTCACTGTTCCGAGTGCCGAAGATCGAGAAACTAGTTCGGACGCATTCGGAACCCTAAAAATGTGGTCAGCCGTGAACGAGTGGTTCCGAACAGGTTTCTAGACAGCTTGTCTTCATCTTTGGAATAACGTCAATTGGAACTATGACGTCAAAATTTCCGTCCCCGAGCTTGTTTGGAAAACCTTCTTCGGCCTTAGTACTTGAGTAGGCCGTGGTATAAATGTTGCCATGCAGGTGTCGGATCGTCACTTGATTGCGATTCTAAATTGAGACGCCCTTTGTCAATAGCCCTCATGTAGCTCCAGTACAATGATAATTCAGTGAAACTCATGACGTAACCATACGGTTTCGTTGGAAGCCAGTTCAGGTGTAGACCTCGTTACTTAAGCATGATTGCGAGCCTGGAGACGCCAATATCCCTCGTGTAGAAATAGCACAGCGGTAATGGACAACTAGAAGAACCACAAGTCTACAGTAACATCATAGTGACGTCAACCGTTGTATTAAACCATGCAAACAAACCACCCGGCATCTAAGTCGTCCAAATTAGAACGGTCACGCCTATGGTGACGTCAAATCTACGTCAAACATTGTCTACTACCCCAAAAATAAACCATGCTCCCCATCATTCTAATAGTCTATTCAACTAAAACCGACTTTTCCTTTATTGATATCGTGGTTAAATGTTACTCACACAGGATGGCTTAAGAGGAACTGTCATTTCCATAGAGCTAATTGCATTAGTTTTGGAATCACAACTTCCGCAGAAGTATTTGCTTTGTCATGTTAGCCCTTTTTCCCCAGGTATGGGAATCAACATATCATCAATATAAACCAAAATTGAAAAGAAAATAACGTCCGTTTATTTAATTATTAATTGATAAAGTTTTTAAATAGTGTCGCCATCTGTGAATATTGTGGGGCATTTAAAAACTTCAAAAATATATAAATAACTAGATAACATTTTCGTTTCAAATTTGTTTCATGTCGATGTTATGTTGATTCCCATACCAGGGGAAAAAGGACTAACATGACAAAGCAATACTTCTGCTGAAGTTGTGATTCCAAAACTAATGCATTAGTTCTATAGGACTGACAATCTCTCTTAAATGTACTGCAAAATGTGCGAAATCGGTATCCGAAAATCTGCAATACATTATTTTACGAATCAGATCTTGGGGCCTTTTAGAAATTAATATGGTACCCAAGTACTACACTAACGTAGGATATACAGTCCCTGGACAAATTATTAGACGCACTGCAAGATTTCATGTAAAATATTAATTACCGGGTGATATTGTACACTTTTATTATTTTAAATTGGTTTGTTTTTATTTTTATACTATCCAATCAATTACCGATTTATTTGACATAAATAAAACAGCATTAATTTAGAAAAGCATAAGTTTATTAAGTTTTAAAGAAAGTGAAAAGTAAAAGTCAATATTTAGTTGAGCCACCTTTAGCCCCTATCAAAGCTTGAATTCTGCGCGGCATGCTATCAAAGCAAAACTGTACTGTCTCCTGCATTTGAGGATGATGATTCCACACATAAATAATCTTTTCTAGGAGCTGATACAGGTTTGTACTTGTTTACGTCCATGTATCACTTTGTCAACACAGTGTTGCCATATGTTAAAAATAAATACAAATATGTAGTCTACAACAATTCTTTTAAATAAAAATCAATAATATTGTAGTTTAAATATACCATTATTGCATAAAAACTGTTAAGAAACATAAAATTACTTTTAAAAAATACAGTGCGTCTAATAATTTGTCCAGGGACTGTACATAGGCCTACAGGGTTAGTGCGGGCACTACCTGTATGGGGTCTCAGAAAGAACCGATCCCTTTTATTTTTGGTCAAACCAAATGGGCAGACCTGTGGTATCCCACCTAAGTCCGTTTTCAATTAGGCCTTCCATCTATATCAAGGCAAAAATTTAAAATAAGAAGCAGTTAAAAAAATTGATAATTATACAAAGATACAAATAAATGAGTTCTTAATGTATTGTAGATATAAAACACTGTTAGGTAAGGTAATCGTTTCCGGCTGCCTATTTCTAGCCTCCTTCAGGAGCTTTAACACAGCCAATAACGCCTCGTATTTTAGAACCCTGGTCAAGTGACGAGGTCGACACCTGAGCGGGCACCCAACGGATCTTCGAGCGACATCGTACGCTAACGCCGTCGGGACTTTGGACTCCACAGATTTAACGAGCACGTCTGTCCCTGTGTACTCGGGCCCATCCGTGATGAGGATTTTCTACTATTTCCAGCACATATCCGATTTATAGGATGACTGGCAGTAAGTGGGATTCGAACCCCCGCACTCCTGAGAAGGTTGAACCTCTAGATTAATGCCTTAACCACTCGGCCACGGACGGGCCTAAAACACTGTTATAAAAGAATTAAATCTAAAATATTTTTATTTAATCCAACCTGAAGTTACTGATTGTCAAGTTACAAGTTCTCCTCGTGAAGCTCTAGTGCGACGATAATTCAAACTAAACCAAACCAAGTTACGAGTTCTACTGTCAAATTACTCGATAAATATATTAAACATACCAAAACTTAATCGTAGGAAAAATATTCTCTGTAGGACTTATAAACCATAAATTTACGTTAAATATTTGGTCACGTTTAAATAATATCTGCTAAAATGGCTTCAGATAGTTATTTTGTGTGACTTAGAGCCCTTTTAAGTGTATCCTCATAACTTAAACATTACAACTATTCCCAGTATCTTAATCAGCTGTCTCTCTACAAATTCCTTATTCATAAACCCAGTTAGATATCCATCCTCCAATTTTCAAAATAAGATAACTCTGTCAGGAATCGAAGATTCCAATCTTTGTGATGTGACGAGGAATGATCTCCTCCCTCCCTCCCCCCTGTGTCAGAAAATGTCACGTGATTAACGAGTGACACACGCGATCCAGAGAAGATGAATCTGGAAATGTTCATTTAATCGGAGAAGTCCATAAAAGACATGAGAAGGGATGAGAGGGCTGGGGATCCAAGTCGGTAAGGCTCCTAACTTAAATGCGAAAGGTTCCAGGTTCAGACCCGGGCATTGCTGAAATAAATGCCGATCTATAAACGGAAAAATTCTTTGGAGAGAGGTGGTGCACGAGAATATCTATCGTAGTCTAATGTCGAACTGATAACGCTTTAGGTGCGGTCTCAAGTTCAGTCTCATCACTTGACTGTAGTTCAGTACAAGGGGCATCATAGTCCGATCATTTCCAAAATAACTGTCGACCTATAAACGGTATGTGCAGCTAAAAGATTCCGATGAATAATACCCCGTGTAAAGGTAGTACACGTTAAATATGCTCCAAAGTCCCAGCGCTGCGTATGACGTCGCTCCTAAAAGTTGTTTCGGGTGCCTACTCAGTTGCCAGATCGTCACTAGACAGTGGTTCTTCTAAATCACACGACGTTCGTCGCCAATAGCCCTCTTGTAGCTGTAGTGCGACGATAATGAAGAGAAAATGTTAAAGAGGGTTAGTCAGTCCACTGCCGACTCAACTAATAAGACCAGAGAACTTACCAGAGACTTACAACTTTTCAACTAAAAGGATACCATAAAAGCCATAAGAAATTTATTTTTTACATAAAAAAAAATTGGCCTTCAAAGGTATACAGCCACCTTAACGGTTGCGTTGGGTGCCAACTCAGGTGTCGGATCGTCACTTGACTGTGGTTCTAAAATACGACGCCCGTCGCCAATAGCCCTCGTGTAGCTCTAGTGCGACGATAATTCAAACTAAGCAAAAAAACCAGAGAAGATTCCTGTGACGTCACACTATCCGTCCATTTCGGGTTGTCCGCTGTTCTGAAAGAAAGGAATGAAACCTTTTCTTAACCCGAAAAGTATAGTCGGGAGTACGCAAATAGGTTTCGTACTATTCCTTCAGAAAAGTCGACAATCCAAAAAGAACGGATAGAATTACATCACGTAAACTTCTACGGTCTTGAAATTGAATAGACCGTGGATACATACTATGACATACAGTCCCTGGACAAATTATTAGACGCACTGCAAGATTTCATGTATCAGTTAATGATGAACAAAATACCAATGAAGGACATTTGTGTTCCTAAACTTAAGCTATTGAATAGAAAATACTATCTGCTATACTTAATACATATATCGACATCTTTTTTAATGATATGACATTCTTTGGTATGTTTTCATCATTACTAAAAAAATACAGTGCGTCTAATAATTTCTCCAGGGACTGTATTGGTTACATTCAACAAATAACTAGCGGATATTTGATTTTTGATTTTTTTTTTGTACTCATGCTGATTTTATACCGTATATTCTTCACTACCACCCAAAATCCTAATGTATTTTATAATTCATCTTTAACTTTAATAATTTCTTTTAACTTCACTTTTGAATAAACAAATATACATTTAACAATATTTTTTCAAGTTAAAAAAAATAACAATACTTACCGAGGATTACATTGATTTAAGGGAATTTAAGGTTCAAAGCTCTGAACATACACATTTCTTTGTGCTTATGAATAGTTTTGTCAGTTTTTTGTAATTAATAGTCCATTCTAACATTTTTTCAATTGAAAATCTCTTGTAATTTTTTTTACATTGATTTAAGGGAATTTAAGGTTCAAATCTCTGAACATACACATTTGTTTGTGCTTATGAATAGTTCTGTCAGTTTTTTGTAATTAATAGTCCATTCTAACATTTTTTCAATTGAAAATCTCTTGTAATTTTTTTTACATTGATTTAAGGGAATTTAAGGTTCAAATCTCTGAACATACACATTTGTTTGTGCTTATGAATAGTTCTGTCAGTTTTTTTGTAATTAATAGTCCATTCTAACATTTTTTCAATTGAAAATCTCTTGTAATTTTTTTTACATTGATTTAAGGGAATTTAAGGTTCAAATCTCTGAACATACACATTTGTTTGTGCTTATGAATAGTTCTGTCAGTTTTTTGTAATTAATAGTCCCTTCTAAAATTTTTTCAATTGAAAATCTCTTCTAAAATTTTTTCAGCGGTAAATTTAGTAGAGCTTCATATGGTAGGTTACTTTTAAACAAAAAAATCGCCTCATGCTTGTCATCTGCTTCAATTTTAGTATTTTTGAGCAACTTAAACATTTTCGTTTATAATAGAAAAGTTAGTAATAAAAAAATGCAAAATGACATTGAAAAATAAATTCTTCAAGGTTTCACGTATGTGGACCACAAGGATGGCAGGTATAAATCTAATTATGAATTCCAATATTTTGTCATTAACAAAGGAATTTGAAAATTGAGTTTGAACTTTAGAGAGATTTAAAATTATAGATATCCTATTATTGTCTTTGAATAATATTACAGTAAATCGTTACGTGGGTATCATATTCCTCTTTCTTTGAAAATTTAAATAAATTAGATTAATATGAGACCGCTGTAATACTTAAAGAAAATGAAAATAAAAATTAAATTAACTAGGGTAACGAGTACAGTGATTGGCACCCTCACAGTGATTGGCCCCCTCATTCATTATTGAAAATAATAAGATGTTAAAGCCCAAAATGTTGTTGCCAACATGACAAACGTTAAAGGTGGCAATTTTAAAAACCTTTGTCACACCTATTTTGAGCTTTAACATCTTATTATTTTCAATAATGAATGAGGGGGCCAATCAATGTGAGGGTGCCAATCACTGTACTCGTTACCTTAATTGGACTTACAAAGATGGTGTTTTTAAAATAATTGCTAAAATACTTGTCCTGTTGCATAGGTTATTTGCGTAAACAAATAATAATCCAATTAGGTGCGGAAAAAATCTGTGTGCTATTTTCGGCTACTATTGAAGCCTTGTATTGTGTAATCTAATATGAATATAATTATACGCACTTAAGCATCATTAGCTATAGTCTGCTTCTTAGAATCGAATCTATATTTAGGATCGTTGCGTAAAACTTTTATGTAGGCTGTTTGAGGTAATTTAGCCAAACATAGTCCCATAAAAGTAATGATTAAAGACTTATTAAGTAGTAAGAGAAAATTAAATTAAAGTAAGAGAAAAATGACGTTTAGTAAATGTAAATTTAGAAAAAAACGTTACTGCAGTTAACTAACCAGTTTGGAGCAACGATTTGAACTGTTTTCCAGACGAGATGTTTCTTTCATTTGAGTAGTTATCGATTTTGAAAATTAGTGACAACATTTTTTAAGCATATGTATTGATACTAAAAAGTAAATACAGCTGATGACTTTTAAAAATAATTCTAAATAATCGTTTTTAGTTCGAAAAATTTGTTAATCCCCATTAAGACTTTTCTTTTCGAATAAAAATGTTAACTTCAGCTAAACGTCACTTGGGTTAATATATTGTTCAGTACTATGTTCTTCATAAACATAAGCGGACATCTCATTTTCGCGTGGAAAATTCTCTTGTTTATCGTCGTTACTGGAATCGTGTTGACATAGAATGTAGAAAAGTTATAAAATTGTCGCATTTTAATATTAAATAAATTATCACCACCAAACTACTGCAAAATAACCATCTGTACCTTTTTTGTAATTTTACATGTATTCAGTCTTCACATTTTATTACATGCTTTTAAATCATAACTAAATCATCAAAATACTAAGCACACAAGGAGATAACATCGCCAATCTAGCATCCTTGTAAAATATCCTCGCCAAACTCGGCTCTTTTTCTCTCATTTCTAAGTTTAAAATTCTTTATGAACCTTATTAGTCTCATCTTTTTCCTGTGGTTATTAATCAAATACTAACATACAGCTCTTTAAATAGTGGCCGATTTTAAAAATAATTTCTTGTATCTAAGACTTATTTTTAAAGTGGTTCAACATAAAATCGTGTAAACTCACGACTCGGCGTTTATAAGGTTTCAAAGAATTATTAATAGATAAATTTTACAAATTAATGTCACCAAGTAAAGACATTTAGGACCATTTCTGAACTTAAAAAATTAATGAAGTAACAAGATGCTGTTTTCTTTCAAATTTATTTGGTTTTGCGATTCTCATCGCAATAACAGAAAATCCAATCATCCTCTCGAAACAAGAAGTTCTTAAAGAACTAAAATAGCCTACTTTCCTGTTACTTAAATACTTACTGAAATTCTTATCGGGGAAAAGTAGGTTCCTAACAGTAAATATCATCCACAACCGTTGCTACACAAGATTTATACACATTAGAAAAAGAAAATCGCTAAACACAGCATCCAGCTGTAGTTTAAACTTCTAAAAGCCAAAATAAACTATTTTCCTTAATATTCTTTCGCACATTAACTTAATATTATTTATCGTCTGCTCGATTTATTTGTAGTTTGAAGAATAATTAAATATTTACTAATAACAAAATTTAAAACTACTTCAAACTGCATTAAAAAAATAAGAAATGTAAATTACCACTAAGCAGAATTATATGCAAAAAATATGCCTTGCCGCTTTCTTAGTAAACAATTAATGAACAATCAAAGAATCACATTGTGCTACATTTTATGACGTCATTCCAAACTGATTCATTCAAAAATTATTTTGCTTCAAATATTTTAAATAAAGTTTCTCATGCCATTAATGATTTGGCAACAGTGATTTAAGAGGGACTGTCAGTCCCATAGAGCTAATGCATTAGTTTGAAATCATAATTTCTTCAAACAATCGCTTTGCCATGTTATCCCATTCTCACCAGGTATGGGAATCGTCATAACATCAATTTAAAACAAAATTAAAAAGAAATAACATCCGGTATTTAATTATTAATTGATAAATTTTAAAATAGTGTCGCCATCTGCTGAAATTTGTGGCATTTTAAAACTAAAAAATAATTAATTAAATAACTAGATAACAGTTTCGTTTCAAAATTTGTTTCATTTCGATGTTATGTTGATTCCCATACCTGGGGAAAAGGCTAACATGGCAAAGCAATACTTCTGCGGAAGTTATGATTAGAAACTAATACATTAGCTCTATGGGACTGACAATCCCTCTTAATTGAGTCGAAATTGAATTTCAATGCTGATTCAATGGGAAATTCGCTAAGAGATAGTAAATTTTTGTCCGGACGTATAAACAGGGGGACAAAAAGTATGAAAGTCGTCTTTCTGAGGTCATACCTTTCTAACAAAAAAAAAGAAATTTTAAGCTCCGATTAATAGAACCGAATTTTTTTTTGGGGGGGGGGATAGACGGACTGACAGATGGACATCGACAGCATGTCAATACCTACTTTTTCATTTTTTTTTAATTCTTTCAAATTAAAAAAAAAGAAAAGTAGGCTAAAATTGCTAAGTTGGAAAATAATATGCTAACAGATCTTAGGATTTCAAAATAGTATACGAGATCTGTGGGACTGATTAACAAAATCCAGCGAAAGAATTAACATTTAAACTTGGTCCCTAAAAGCAAACTAAATGTAAGTAAACCTAGACGCAAGTTTCTTCCATTCCCCAAAAAGTTTAGTATATGAATCTTAATTATTTTAAGTATTACCTGATAAAACCAAAACAACGCTAGGTTTCCGATTGATAAATCGTCAAGTCATTTAAAATGTATCCCAGATTAATTTCAATTAAAACTAGTGTTATGCCACTATTGAAATAAGTTTTTCATGAATCCAAAGATAAAATTGGTTCGCTGGATGCAAATTGAAACGCCACCATCGTGCAATTACCTGGATGTAACACACATTTTAAGGATTCCATTAACAGCAGAGTATGGCGTGAACGTATTAATACGTTCACAATTCACGTACCTATTATGGACCCGAAATGAGGTGGGAAAAGAGATGGGCATTAATGTAATACAAGAGTTAATTTCATGGAACAGCTATTGCCTTCATGCTTTGACTTGAAATATTGTTAAATAACAAAAAAAAACATCCAACCTCAACCTCTCTCGACCTTCTTTACCCAATTGTATACCTTAGTAAGATATTTATCCCAATAACGTGAATACCATTAACACCATCACATTTGTGAATACCATTAACACTATCGCATTTGTGAATACCATTAACACTATCGCATTTGTGAATACCATTAACACTATCGCATTTGTGAATACCATAAACACTATCGCATTGTGAATCCATACATGCTTTGTGAATACCATAAACACTATCGCATTGTGAATACCATAAACACTATCGCATTTGTGAATACCATTAACACTATCGCATTTGTGAATACCATTAACACATTCATAACGTGAATACATACCCCTTGCTGTGAATACCATTAACACTACATACGTGAATACCATTAACACTTGCATTGTGAATACCATTAAACCATTACAATAAAGTGAATACATACACCATTACAATATCGGAACCATTAAACCATTGCATTTGTGAATACCATTAAACACCATTACAATAACGTGAATACCATTAACACCATCGCATTTGTGAATACCATTAAACACCATTACTTCCGATTTAAAACGTTGACATTATTTTTTTTAAGGGTCTTGCATGCGAAAGGTCCTATGTTCGAGCCAGGGCCCAAAATAGGCTGGCCCAAAATAACTGCCAATTTACGAGCGGTCTGTGCATCCTAAAAGTCCCATAATAATACCCGTTAAGGAATGCACGTTAAATAGATTGCAAAATCTGACGCCGCGTACCAATCGCCTAAGCTGTTGAGTGCCTAAGGTCAGCACGTCATTGACTGTGGTTCCAAATTACGAAGCCTGAAACCAATGGTCCACTAGTCCGACGATAATTCAAAATCATTTCATCTCTTCTTAATATAAGAAGGTTAGGACAGAAGGAAACGTTCCCACAGCTAAACTACTAATTCTCCCCATCTAGTACAATTTATGAGTACAATGTTTGATACGTGCCTAGAGCTCACGGATTTACGTCAGGCTCGTAATTCAAACCAAGTCAATACGATGACACCGAGTGGCATCTACGCAGTGTTAGGGCACATCATAGCGGGTCGTACTTAGATATAATAAGTGCACTTTCACACAGGATATTATCCGACATTTGGCTGACACACTTATAAGTGCAGTTATTTCGGATGCCGACACAACTGGATATTGCGGAAAGTAACGTGTCACTGCTTCAAGCATCTTCTGAAGAGTATCTATAATAATAAAAGAGAGTATCTGTCTGTGTGGATCGTGAAAGACCTACTTATACTGCTCGAAAAAATTCAAATTTTTAATATAGATTCCCTGTAATACCTGCGTGTGCACCTGAGGCTTAGTTTTTTCATATTTGATTACGATTTTTTTTAATTAATATAATTATTTACAAAAATAAGTCATCCACCTGAGAGTGAGAGACCGAAACTGGGGCTTGAAAACACATGGGCCGGGCCGAAACAGGGGCTTGACGTCATCCGTAGTTAAACATGAAATCCAGTAAGAAGAGCCGTTAAAAAATTGACTCAAATTCGATTTCTACTTTTAATTTTCAGTTTGAAAGAAACTTTAGCGCGAGCAAAAATTAAGTATAAACACGAAATATCAAGAGGTTTTAATTTGTAGGATTCTTATTTGACTATCATTATTTTATTTCATTTATTGATTGTAGAATGATTACCACGTTTGGGTTGTTAAATTTTAAATATTGCCAAAAGTCGCTAATGAACAGACCGACCATTTTATTACAGCTGTGTCAAAAACAAATTAACATTATTAAAGGTTAACCCGTGCGACGCCGAGTTTAGAAACCTAAATATCATTCCACTTGCATAAGCTGTAACTTGGCGAGATTTTTTTCTGGCGTAAAACATGTTATACATATCGGCTCAATCTTTTTCACTCGCATTTATAAAGATAAGAAAAATAAATCTCAGAATCGTAAAATGGTTCTTAAAAGATGCTTTTTAAACCGTTCCTTTTCGGAACACAATTAACGTCTTTAATTTCATTCGACTGGGTGCTTTTTCGCGCGCTTTCGTCTCCCTAATGAGGTTGCCATATTTTCTTTTCGAAAATCGCCAACTATTTTAGCTGTACCAAGTCTTAAAAAATTGAGAGGGGCTGGGGAGCCCAGTCGGTTAGGCATTCGCCTAGCATGCGAAAGGTCCCAGGTTCGGGTCCGGGCATCGCCAAAATAACTGCCGACCTATAAACGGCCCGTGCAGCCCAAAATGTCCGACGAATAATACCCCGTATAGAGGAAGTGCACGTTAAATATCCTTAATAGTCCTAAAGCTTCGTTCAGGTGTCGGCTCGTCCCTGTGTAGCTCTGTGGGTTCTAAACTACGTTACGCGCCGTCGCCATGGGCGCCTCGTGGTTCAAGTGCTCTAGTGCGACGATAATTCAAACTAAACTAAACCTAAAGCTTCGTACGATGTCGCCTTTAACGGTTGCGTTGGGTACCTACTCAGGTGTCGGTCACTTGACTGTGGTTCTAAAATACGACGCCCGTCGCCAATAGCCCTCGTGTAGCTCTAGTGCGACGATAATTCAAACTAAACTTAACTAAACTTAAAAAATTGAGGGTATTGTAGCATTTAATAAATGCTAAGTCGAACGTCAGTATCGTAGAACTGATGCATGAGTTTTGAAATCGCAACCTCTGCGACAAGTATTGCTTTGCCATGCAAGCAGTTTTTCAACAACTATGAGGATCGCCATGACAGAAAAATAATACCAATATGAAGGGAAAATATAATCTGGTTATTTAGTAATCCATAAATTTAAAAGTAGTGAATAATATTTAAAATATTTTTTTCTACAAAAAGAATATGCAATAAGAAAATAACTGTGTTTTTTTTTTACCTTAAACTACAACGCTACAAACAAGTAATATACATAAAAGTAAACGAACTTTAATACATATTCGAAATTTAATACAAGTAAAAAATGCTCTGTTACAATAATAATTAAGCATTTTTCAGTGACAAAGAAATGTGTCAAACGATTTTAACATTTAATATATTAAACAACTTAAGAGTTTCATTAACTTTTGGACTTAAGAAAGTATATTTCTAAATGAATTTTTAAAAAAATAGGTTGTATTGTTATAAAGAGTAACTTTACTCACAAAAAATTCTACCTAATTTTAAATTCCATGTTTTATGAAAGCATAAATAAATAGCCGTCGGACAGACGAACCAATTTTCTCTATTTCGGATTTTCACAAAATCTCTTTCGGATTTTCAGCCGCATTGCAAATCTTTCATTACTTTACGTTTTATAATTGGTTATTTAAAAGTAATAAACCCAATTATCCAGTAAAATATGTACCGCATAGGCAAATACATTGAAATATTTCCACAAATAGTATTAATTGCTGCGACATTTTTTGTAGTGTATACAAGGCCCGAAAAATGTCCAAATGTATGATATTCATAAAAAATTCACGAAATCAACAAAAAAATTAAAATATAATATTTGCCTTTTTATTTATTTAAATACACCATTCATGAGAATTTAAACGCATACTTCTATGTTTGATTTAAAATACTTTTTTAATTATATGTGCATATGTTCTCATGAAAGCATAAAGATCCGAATTTAAATATTCAGTTACAAAGCTAAACTGTATGTATGAAAAAAATACAATAAAGTGTAAAACTCCTCTTTAACATAATTGAAAAATATTTCTTCTAGAAAATGAAAGATTAAATCTGCGCATTTCCTTTGTTATTTTTTTGCACTAAATGCTTATTTTTCACGAAAATGTAAGATTATATTTGTTTATATTTTTTTTTCAGATAAGGTAAGTGCAAAACGAGGAGTTATTTTATAATCTTTAAGGTAACAAGGTACAAAACGATCACTCAAAATCTCGAATTTTCATTTCAACTTTAGTTACTGAATCGAGCCTTAACGAAAAAAACTTCTTTGATGCACATTCGAATGTGGGGCTGGAGTTTGCAAATTTTGTAGTTAATTTCAATATAACTTTGTTGCCAGCTTTAAATGTCATTATTCCAAAACACCAATTTTCAGCCTTAAGGTACACTTTTCTCTTCTTCTACTTTACTAGAAGGGTTGAAATTTTCTGTGATGTTGTATTTGTCTATTTAACACAGTGAACCAAAAATATTCCAAAATATATTAAGTGAGTAAAAAATAAGATGATTTTTCTAATTTAAGAAATACGCAAAATTTCTATATATGTTAATAACTTAAAATTATGAAAGTTTTATCGTCAAACATGAGGCTCATTGCGTTGAATAGACTTTTTTTTATTTCTATAAAAATTATTTTTAGATACACGAATAGTTGTGCTGGAAAGTGTACCTAAAAGCTAAAAATTGTTGTTTTAAAATAATGACGTATGAAGCTGGAAACAAAGTTATATTGAAATTAACTACCAAATTTGCGAACTCCAACACCATATTCAGGTGCGTATTATATAAAAAATTTCGTAAATATTCATTTTAGTGATTGAAAGTTAAAATGAAAATTTGATATTTTGAAGCTTCGATATTTTCCCTGTCCCCTTAACCATAAATATGCATAACTCAAGTTAAACAAATTTATCATAATTTTTAAGCTGCACACGATGTTGCTCTTTAAAGTTGCGTTGGGTTTCTACTCAGGTCACGGCTCGTCATTTGAATACTGTTCTAAATTACGGCATCCGTTGCCAGGAGCCCCATATAGCTCTAGTAAGACGATGATTCATCCTAACCGTTCAGTTATTGGATACTTCTTAAGCACGAACAGAAAAAAAACTTAACCACTCGTGTTATAGTACACTGCTCAAAACAATTAGGGGAGTACTTTGCGTACTTCTGTTAACCCTTTCAGTTTCAACTTTTTATTTTTTATTCTAAAAATCTAAAATTTGTGAAATAGATTCATTACGCATCCAGAACGAAATGGTGAAACAGAGGGGAAAAATCTTAACTTAAAATTTAAGGTGAAAACATTGTGATCAAAACTTTTGAATAAATTATAACAATAATTTTTTTCAAAACTTTATTCGTTAAAAAAAAGTTAACATCAATTTTGAAACATCTAAGAATGCCGGTGTGAAGAATTTAGGGTCAATTTATTTACTAAAATTGTTTCAGGGTGAATTTTATTTTACCATGTTTTTCATATTTTCATTAAATTAAAACGAAAATTATTCAATATTTGAAAATACATGATTCTTCCATCTAACGATAAATAAATGCGAGCTTAACTTAGTGATGAACAAATCGCAAGATGATTCCAAATGGAATCATTGGGGGTGAAATTGTTTAAACCGTGCGCAACCCTAATTGTTTTGTACAGTTGGTTGGTTGGTATACATATATTTTCAGGCTTGTTTGCTTGGTCACAAAGACCCGCTTATAAACCTTCGTCAAGTAAGACAGACACAACAGACAACACACACGTATAAGTGGATCCATCTAATTTTTAGAGACAGAGGCCAACTAGAGGATCCCCAGAATTGGCTTGTCACCCCCAGAGGTATTGATTTGGTATGGGAACTTAGAGACTTTCGGACCCAACAGATTTAACGAGCACGTACTCCGCATATACTCGGTAGTTCTTCAGTGGTACCGGGACTCGATCGCAGGACCTTCCGATCCCGAGACCGAGACGCTGACCACTAGGCTCACTACGGCCCCGTTTTGAGCAGTGTATATTCAGCCTCTCTGACATTTGATTCAGCCCTTGTGCCTCCATTCAGCTAAAACTAAGCCGTTGCTTTGGTCATCCACCAAAACGTTGATCTTCCACCGTTTTACTTACGATCGAAGTTTCCAGTGGTGAACAAAGCTACCCACTGTGGGAATAGCTCAGTCTTCATATCCAGTCCAAGAAAAAGGTACCCTTAAAAAAAGCAGCATCCTTTTCCCTTGGACACAAAGAAAAACTGTCCACGACAACAAAAACAATTCTTTCTGGATGAACACAAACCTAGAGAAGAAACGGAAAGCAAGAACAACAACAAAACAATGAGGGGGAAAAAAACAGACGAGATTAAAGACCGGGGGATTGAGAAATATTATTTCTGTCTCTCTCCCCTCGGATTTAAACCCCGTATCGTGTTCGCTGCAAACGATTTTTATTGTTGCCATTCGAAGTGAGTGGAAAATATCATAAAGAATCGGGGCTGGGCAGGAGATTCAATCACGTGGGAGTTGGAAAGTAGACCTACCACGCAAATCTCAAAATAGTCAAGAATGCGTTTGAAAGACATCTCTTTCATGTCAAATGAAGCCAGAAGGACTTATTAATGCTAGTCGTGTCTAATAAATAAGGACTTCTAAATAATACACACATATAAAGAAAAATATATTATTTTATTGCCGTAATTATAGCCTTTATTTTATTGCAAATAAACCTTGTAATAATGAGTGAAAAAATACCTTGTTTGTCATAAAAACTTAGTTTTTTTCACGATATTATAAAAATAAACTTTTTATAATATCGTGCAAAAAACTAACTTTTTCAAATCAATAATCGTGGCAAAAGTGATGCTTTCAACGAAATCGTGTTTCAAATGTACTTTTACGCACTAGTACGACAAAGTAAATAAGAGCATCTGATTGGTAGAAAATTCTTTATTTGAACGTGATTCTTTATTTGGCGTCTGAAAATCCAATGAAAATCTAAGAAATACTTTTTGTACGTGATTTTAAATAATCATTAATATAAATAATCATGTTCAAATCATTCGTTTTTTCTTCAAAAGAGAATTTACTTTTTGCCGGGTTAATTTTCAATGCCAATTTAATAAATACTTTTTGCACGTTATTATAAAAAATAGTGTATGACAACACGTCGAAAATAGCCTTTTTTTAAACTCGTGAATTTATTTCACTCCTTCGTGCCTCGCTCGTGAAATAATTTATTCAACTCGTTTAAAAAAGATTTACTTTTCGCACTAGTTGCATAAATAACTACTTTACTTTGTACTACAATTAACTACCCGAAGAAAACAGTCATTTATTTAATTAATGAGTTTAACATTTAAAATCAAAATGTATGCAGCGAAATATGTTTACACTCTGGCAAAATTGTGTAACATTCATGTCGCTTAAACTTTTCTCTGAAATGTTGTTTCACTCAAACTAAATCGTTGCATAGGGGCACAACAGGCAGTTAATGTGCCTTTGAGTGTGTTGAGAGTTCAATTTATATCAAATGGTACAAATATTGATGAGAAAAAACAAGCCGAAGGCCTCGCAAGGTTCGTTCATTTACTACTCAACGAATGTCCAAATTCGGTACTTTTTCATTTAGTGGGCGAAAATCTCTTCAAACATGCCGTTTTGTAACAAAATGGGTTTTCTGGCGACAAAAAATATTTTTCTGGCGATAAATAAATATATTCTTAAAGAACCATTTTTCTCTAAAAACTATCTTAAAAATCAGCCGTATATACAATTTATTAAACTGGTTAACGAACTCCCAGTAAACAGTGACTTATTTTTTGACAACTTTACGAAATTAAAAAGAGATATTTTATCGTTGGCCTTATAAATACTCAATTTTAATGATTGTATTTTATTCAATTTTAATGATTGTATTTTATTCTAATTCAATGTTTGTTGTTTATATTTTATTCGATTTTAGTGTCTTGCCTCTGCTATGTAATTGAAATTTTCTTTTCTGTATAGCCGTCTTATAATAAATAAAACACAATACACAACTAAAGGACCACAGTATACCACGACCAACTTCAATAACAAGGCCAGAGAAGCTTTCCCAAACATGAGCTTAGACGGAAATTTTGACGTCACTGTTTCGAGTGCCGAAGATCGAGAAACTAGTTCGGACGCATTCGGAACCCTAAAAATGTGGTCAGCCGTGACCAAGTGAATCCGAACAGGTTACGAGACAGGTAGTCTTTATCTTCGGAACAACGTCACTCGGAACTATGACGTCAAAATTTCCGTCCCCGAACGTGTTTGGGAGAGCTTCTTCGGCCTTCGGTAGTTGAGTAGGCCGTGAGTATACACGGTTTAAGGTTACCTTTGCGAATATCTATTTGGGCGGTGGTCGTACATTTTTGGCGACTTAATCACTAGCATTCACGAAATGGAAAAGTTAGGTTATGTTTGAATTATCGTCGCACTAGAGCTACACGATCGCTATTCGCAATGGGCGTCATAATTTAGAACCACATTCAGGTTACGAATCAAAAACTAAGTAAAGCATCCAACGCATATTTTTATGGGCGACATGACATTATACCCAGCGTCAAGACTTTGGAGCATATTTAACGTGCACTGCCTCTACAAGGGGTATATTCGTCTGACTTTTAGTCGAAACAGACCGTTTGTATGTCGACAGTTCAGCAGTAATTGAGAGTTATCATCCGATAGTTTGAGCCATCCCTACAATTCTTCGATCATTTCCTTGTATACCAATCGGGAACGGGGATCGGAACAAAATGGCGTTTTAATGGCTATCAGTTTGGCGATGCAAGTTTACTGTATGCTTTTAAAATAAGGATTTGCCTTTAGCAAAAGAAGCAGATAACTTGCTACCTTTTCTAGAAAGTAGAAGAAAAACGGTGTTTATATAGTGAGATGTTAAACGGTAATGAAAAACGCATCAATGATAGATCGGATTTTGATGACGCTTTACTTTGCCAACTATAAAAGGAAGTCAGACGCTTCGCTTCCTTCGTTCTCGTTCCCTTGTTAATTTTATCAAACAGTTTTAAGGTTTAGTGCATATTATTTTAGATTTATCAACAAGCAATTCTTAATTAAATCTAAGAATTTTGTAGGCATTGTTTTGTATGGTGCGCTCAAGTGGTTCAGTGGATTTATATCTAAATCAAATTTCAATAAAATTTACGCACTCATACTCAACACTGCCGTTTCGAACGTTCACATTAGAGCCGCGGTAGTTCAGTCGTGTGAAGCGTCGTGCTCGCATCGGAAGGGTTGTGTGTTCTGTCCTCGGCGGTGCTCGCAATTCTGATGGTTGCTGGGTCGGCGCTTGTATTCGACTAAAGACCGCCGTGTTGCTAATGGTGGCTGGGGCACGTTAGATATGTCGTGGTCACAAAGTCCTCCATGTTCCCATACCAAATTAATACCTCTAGGGGTACCAGATCAGGGGGTTATCGGCCTTTGATCTGGATCAAAATTCCGATATGTGAGTGAGAATGGATGTGTGAAAGGGACCTTCCTGTAAAACGGATGTGTCATGCTGCGAGCAAAAGTCGGACTTCCTCCCTTGTGGCGCTCAATAAAAACGGAAGCCGCCCCACTTCGCCTTAAAATCGGGTAGTTCTCTACTCCGGGCTCGGTTACCGAGTGGCATTAGAAACAACAACAACAACGTTCACATTTTTATTCTGTGTTAAAAAACGAAAACAAAACATTTTACTGTTGCCATTTTAGAAAAGTCAGAAAATAAAGATAATGGTCAAAGTAGAGGCATCATTTAAACATAGCTCAAAACAGTAAGAAAAACAAAGATAATGTTCAGACAAGTAGAGAGTTCATTTCACAGCAGTTCCAAACAGGCATCATAATATACTTTCGACCTTTGACCATACTTTTAAGAATCAAATTCAAAATTTAGTTAAACTTGGCTTGTTTTATTAAAAAAAACGAAAAACGTAGACGTAAAAAAGACGTAGACCGAAAAACGTAAACCGAAAACGTTTACATAGATAAGGTTAGTGGAAACGTGTCCAATGTCTGGAACCGAACATATACCACAAAGGAATATTGCATGTATGGCTAAGATGATTCAAATTTTATTAGTATTCGTAATAATAGCATATTTAATAAGTAAAAACAATGAAATTTTATCTTTTTATTATCAGCACAAAAATAAAATCTTAGGGATATGTGTTGAAATAGTACAATAACCAAAATTTCAACTTATAATGTGAAATGATGTTAATTGATAGATAAGTTTCTGTAGAACTTGTTTCTCCTTGTTAACACATTTATACGAAAAAGAAAACATTCAGGGGTAAAATACAGAAGAAGTAAATAGGGATTTTCCTTTTAGTTAGTCGGTTTTTGCTTTGATTGTCGAAATTTTTTTGTGTCTAAATAACCTTACCAACCTTTTGCTACAAGAATTTCAAATTATGATGCTTCGCGGTATATACAGGGTGTCCGTAAAAGAATGTCCGAGTTTCAAATTGTAATAGTATTGTGGGTTGAAGTGTAATTGTAATGTTTATGAAGGTGACAAAGAATAACTCGGGTCTACGTTCCACCCCTACCCCACCATTTACCAAACTTGAAAGGTAGAATCGCACAGGCTGCTGCTTCCATTACTCCGGACTTGCTTCAGACAATATGGGAAGAATTGCATTTTCGTTTGGATGTGTGCACTAAAGGCGCACACATTGAGCACTTATAGGAAAAACTGGGTTAGTTTTCCTTCCATCTCATGTATGATTTGTTATATTTAGTATAAAATAAACTCATGTAATATACCAGTGGTTCCCAACCTTTTCTGGACCATCGCCTCGTATTTTAGGTTGATTAACATCCATTGCCCCCTTTAAATTTTTATGTTATGTCTAATCCTAATTTAAATCAGAGTTAAAGTGTAACTATAAAACAGTTTTATAATACTTACTACCGTTTATAAAAAGAACCAAAGAAGCTTTATCCGGTCACTTTTAAATAAAATAGAAAAACCATAAAACACATATTTTTAACATATTTTTAAAGAACAAAAGTGAAATAATTAACTATTACATTGTTACTGGTTTCTAGAAAATTTAAGAGAGTTTAAAGTAAAAATTGGCTGGTTTGGTTATGGTTGGAGAATGGTTTTACTGTACACAGGTACAACTTTATTTTAATTTTCCACCTTTGAATACTCATCGCCCTCTGATCGCCCCTCAAGTATTTTTTTGCCCCTTTGATAACACAAATCGCCCACTTGGGGGCGATTGCCCCCAGGTTGGGAACCACTGTAATATACCCTTAAAACTCGGACATTCTTTTACGGACACCCTGTATTTTCCACATCCATGATCTGTATTACAAAATATGTAGTTTATCTACAGATGCAAACAAAGCATTCGGCCTCTTCAAATATCCTCCGTTTTTAAATTATACTTACAGCCTAAGCCCGAAACACTTCATGAATAGTCCTAAACTAAGTTTAAAAAATCCTAATTGTCCTATTTGACTTTGAAAAAAATTGTATTTGATTACCATAGTTTGCTACAAGAGTTTCAAATAAAGGTGTACTTATACACTTGAACTTTTTTTTCTAATATTTCACTTAAAAATCCAATTTTTTTTTATATTTGATATAATTCATAAGTGTACGTGTAAAAATATTTTTTTTAAATTGTTAATTAATAATTAGCATTTTATGCATTAATTAGAATGTTTTTTAAACTTTCATAACTCAAGAGCTAATTAACTTAGACCTATACAATTGCCGTGCAAATGAATCACCAATTTATTCTGAAGGGCGTGAACCTCAAACAAATTTTGTACTCTTTAAATGTTTTATTTTTAATTTTTTATAATAAGCAACATTAAAAAATCCATTTTTTAGAAAAAAAATAACTTTGACATGCAATTAAAATTAGTTTAAAAACGAAATCTTTTTTGAGGTTCACGCCCTCCCCAACTTATTCCACAAATAAATAAACAATTCATTTGACAAAATGTTAATTTTAACTTTAGTTTTCATTGTTTAAACAAAGTAACACATGAGAAAAATGAAGTTTTGAGAAAATTGAGTTTAAAGGTTATAAAAGCTAAGTAACTTTCACGGTTTGGAAGATTAGAAAGACTCTAACTTTTTATTAAACTGAAGTATCAGTACAAACTTTACACCATTTTAAAGAGGAAGAATTGGAAATTCTAATGAACTTAAAAACAAAAAATGCCTAATTTGGTTATTGTTGGCCTTATCTAGTGTGTATGTATACCTTAAGGTGTTTTGAGGTACATTTTTAACATCCATTACCTTAATTATGGTGAACAGAAGTATAATTGCATTTAGCAGTTTAGTTTGTTATTCAACAATATAGCTATGAACATTGTGTGAATAGTTATATTTTTTCAAACAAAAACAACGTAAATAAAATGATGTATGAATATTTATTGATGATTTCCTTGTCGAAAACTTAATCCCTGAAATAAAATGTGGTCAGGCCAACTATCATGTAGTTCATTTACATTGGTACATACAAGACATTTGACATCTTCAACCATCCTCTATTTAAAAATTACAGAAATCCCGTAGCACAATCACTTCAGGGATAGCCTTTGCCAAACGTAAGTAAAAAAACTAATTTTAAGCTAGTTTTGAAATGTCCTATTTATGTATAGTCTTAACGATGCATTTATACCAAAGAAAATATGTCTCACTGAACTCAGTTGGTCATATCAATTTAGACATTGGTCCATTTGCTTTTCAACTCTTTTCACTTCACTTCAAATTTACATTTCTTTGCGGATATTTTCTTTTTCGGTCCATCGAATACGATCTTACTTTCAAACGTGACCTAGGAACCAAAGCACCAAATTTTCCTTCCTATTTGAAGATTTATTTAGGCGGACCCAAACATGCATGACATTTTTAATGCGGGTTCCGAAACACATACATGGGACCTTTTCATAAGATTTTTTATAAAATACTAGCAAATAAATACCCGTTCTCCGCACGGACTAAAAAAAACTTGTAATCGATCCAAGCATATGTACCATTTAATTCATTCTAGAATAATAAAGTTATGTTATTGTTTCCGCTCATTATAAAGTATAAAATCATGTTACTTATACTACCTTAAAAATCCAAAATAAAAAAATACGCTATAAAATGCACGCATAAAAGTCATCGTAATTTCCCTCATAAACATATAAAACCTTTTAGCTCATTTGGCGCGTTTTTGGTAAGAATTTGGCAAGAAAAGAGATATAGCTACAAACACTCGTATTATACAGCTCTAGCACAATTTCTTTCAAACAACAAACCAGCTTATAAATTAAAAAAAATAATAATCATTTGGCGCGTTTAGGTAAGAATTTGGCGAAGTTGGCAATGAATTTGGCGAAAAAATGAAAACACACCCTAATATGTAGCTCTAGTACGATGGCCTTGAACAACCATCATAGTTATAATTCACGGATTTGGAATTACCGTAAAGTAATAGCAGTAAGTAAAATGTGTTTCGAAAAATAGATAAAACCTCAATTCTACGTAATATGTGTACATTTTTCTGAATTTTTAGAGATTTTGAGGGTTTTTTTTCAAGTCATTATTTTATTTTGGTACAAACTGTGCAATAGTGTACTTGACTGTATCGCTAAAATGCCTTGCAATATTAAATTAATTATAGTTTGAACCCAAAAATAACAAACGTATATATTTTTCTGCAAAATAAATCTTTAAATAATGCATAAAATATTTTAAAATGGCTTATTTTTCATCGGTACGTCACGTGATCACAAACACGTCGATTTGGCTGACGTCACTAGTATCTATAAACAAACCGGCGTGATGTTTGTTGCTTGCAATTACACTGGATTTAATCTAATATACTGTTAAAATAAGAATTATATAGATAATGGAAGGAGGTTTTACAGAAGCGGATAGTTCAAATTTGCTTAAAGTAGATTCCAAAATGGTGTTTCAAAGTTTGTTTATAGTTACTAGTGACGTCATAGATACCACGTGACAGCCACAAAGCGTTTTCGGACGTAATTTTTTCGTAATAATTTTAAAATTCATTTTTTTTAGTCAAATACCCATTAAGACAAATACCATATAATGTTATTTTGACCGTTTTACAACCTAATTAAAGCCTAGTTACAATAATTAATCTAGCATTTGATTAATTTTTCAACAATTTCTTAAGAGATGGGATAATTTGCTCGGAGCCTGTCACATGGTTAATAACTATACGAAAAATCTAAATTTAAAAATACCTCTCAAACTAGTATGAAATCTATCAAATGTTTAAGTATATTTTAACAGCACACATTTTAAAATGTACTAAACATACGTTACAGTGAAATAAAGGAAAAGGTAAAAGTAAGACTTGCAACTTAATTTGGTTTACTTGCGGTGAACCAGATACGTGATGATGTATTTTTACGTAGGATAATATCTCCGATGTTTAAATAGTAATGGCTTAACAACATCTTTGAAAACTCTTCAAATTATTTAGATTGGTCTGCCAGGAGGCAGTCAATTTCACTACTCATATAATGTCATCATGGATTACGATTTCGTTACAACATTACAACATAATTGTATAATCTATTCAAAATAAAAAAAAATATTAATAAAATATATTTTTTTAAATAAAATTTCAATGGGCATGTCTCACAGTCTTGAGTGGCAACAGTTCCACAGGAATGAAAATAAGGTCTCTATGAGCTACTCAATGTAGTGGGGGGGAGCGTACTGTGTCATATAATAAATCACCGAAGCCACATCAATGAAATCCAGGAACAAAAGCAGTGTGGGTAGGGTAGGATTTGTGTACAAGAAAATACAATTTGAATTACTGTATTTTATTGACAAATAAATTGGGCATTTATTATGAAAAATGGTTACAATTAGGTTAACAATATCAAAATAAATAGAACAATAACAATTTTGTAAACGAACTAATACATAATAAATTAAGAATTAGCAAATCAAGACTGACCTACGCATTTACCCCGAAAGAGTGCCCGCGCTGGGGGCGACCTGTAAAAGAAATAAAAGCTGCAACGCCCCTTTGTTGGGCAGTGTTTATATAATTTCTCTATGGTGAACGTCCCTCCAGCAGTGGTTGCCATTTTTCAACGGGACAAATGCTCAAGCAGGCCTTCTACTCGAATAGCTCTATGCAAAACTGAGGTTCAATAATCAGGAAAATTCTACGTCACGTAAAACAATAATGTATTTGAAATTAAAATATTTACTTGTCTAAAATTAATTATCTTTTCAACCATCAATAACGAACCATCAAAAAACCTTCATTAACGAATAGACAAAACGTTAACTTTAAAACCAATTTTTCATGTAACTTAATTTGTCATACGTAAATTGGTCAGTGCTATGGTCTTCGTTTGTCTTACATTTTGTTTGCTATGGTAAAGTTGGGAAGGGTAGCTTAATTTCACATGCCAAATTTTCTTACCAATCGTTGGTATTGAGTTTATTTAAACACACCATTCACAAAATGCAAAATTTATCGATTTAATTGTTTTAAAATAGTAAAAGAAAATAATAGCCACTAAAATGTTAAAATAAGGAAAAAAGCAAACGGGAAAAAATCAGATTTCTGACCCATTCTGATCCTCTTTTTACCATATTAGAACTACACCCATTTCGATCTTGTTTCGTTTATGGATCTGGCATGGGTAAATAAAGAACAAATAACGTCACTGCGCTTCCCATTCATCAAAACCGATGCCAACGGCCAACAAGAAAAAGTTAGAGAAAAAAAACATTATTGACGTCGTTCTAAAGATTATTGATGAGAGAGGGAAAAAATCGTCTGAAATTTTTTTTATCGCATGCAAAAATCGTCTGATGCTTTTCTTGCGTATCGGGACCGTTCTTTTCATGTGTTCGAACGCATGATGCGTTAAGCCTAAATTTTTGCATATTGTCCCTTCTACCCTCGATATATCTATTGAAATTGAAAATGGTTTTCAGAACGGAACTAGTCAGTATTTTGTTTTCGATATTCGTACCATAGCAACGTTTTGCATTTAAAAATTTACTATATAAACTAAAAAAAAATAGAGCATTCAAAATTTTAATTAAAAAAATACACTTTATGTGCTTATATATACAAAAACACTTACATTATTATTGAACTTAAAAATTCTTATGTTATGATTTCGTTCGAAATTTATGAAAAATCTCAAAACAATTGGTTATTTTTTTAATGTATAACTAAGTTGAGAAAAACATTCTGAAATAGTTTGAGATTTTTAGTTTGATTTCTTAAATATACTATAATTTCGGTTCATATTAACAGACAATTTGTAACTTTTTTATTTCTATTTAGTTGCCTATGCGTATGACGCATGGATAGAATATACCATTAGTTTAAAAAAAAGTCCTGTGCTTAATTTATAAATTAGAAACTTTTATAAGTCCGAAGTGTTTTTGTTTAGTTCCTATTCCTTAGAATGGTTGGTTAGTAGATATATATTCAGCTTTGTGTGCTTGGTCAGAGACCCGCTTATAAACCTTCGTCAAGTAAGACAGACACACACAACACACACATAAGTGACAGATGCTGCCATCTATCGCCACCTCCACAATTTAGACATGTCCCTGAAGGGGAGGGAAATAGTCTCCAGGGACCTGTACCCGTGAGAAACTGCGCCATGACCGCCCACAGGACTTTCGGACCCACAGATTTAACGAGCACGTACTCCGCATATACTCGGTGGGTCTTCAGTGGTATCTGGACTCGATCGCGGGACCTTCCGATTCCGAGAACGAAGCCTTAACCACTAGGCTATCCACGGCCCCAATGGGCTAGTTAACACATTCGGTTAGACATTTGCCTTGCATGCGATAGGTCCCAGTTTGAGTCAGGGCATTGCCAAAATAACTGTTCGTGCAACCAAAAATGTCCGACGAATAATACCCCGTATATAGGGACGCGCCGCGTACCTTCTTGCCCTTAAAAACTTGCGTTGGATGTCTACTCAGAAATCGGCTCATCACTTGACTGTGGTTCCAAATTACGACGCTTGGTCGCCAATTGCCCTCGTGTAGCTCTAGTGCGACGATAATTAAAAACCTAACCTAGCCACATGGTCCAAGGTAGGTATGTAACGCTTGCAAACATGAGGGCAGATTTTGAACAAAAGAAAACCGCTGCGTATGGAACCATAATTAGTTTCTCTGTTTAATATAAGCTTCTCCTTTAACATTTATTTACAAGTAAGAGCACGGCCAACTTCAATAACAAGTCCAGAGAAGCTTTCCCAAACATGAGCGTAGACGGAATTTTTGACGTCACTGTTCCGAGTGCCTAAGATCGAGAAACTAGTTCGGACGCATTCGGAACCCTAAAAATGTGGTCAGCCGTGAACGAGTGGTTCCGAACAGGTTTCGAGACAGGTATCTTCATCTTCGGAACAATGTCACTCGGAACTATGACGTCAAAATTTCCGTCCCCAACTGTGTTTGGAAGAGCTTCTTTGGTCTTACTAGTTGAGTAGGCCGTGGTAAGAGCCGTGGCCAACAAACATATAGATATGCTAATAGATATATTTGACATCAATCCGTAACATTTTAATAAGTTTCTAATTCGTAACATTGTACCAAAACGTAACCGACCATAGTGCTATACTCAAATAAGACAAACAAACGTATCTCTGCTGGGGTTGATTTTTAAAAATATATTTTGCCGACGTCACGTCGTCGGTTCCTTTTTGGGTAACCTGATCCAAATCGCCTAAACGAGTTTTTCCCCGAGGGTGGAGGGACATGTTTCCAATAAATATGAGATAACAAATAGCCTTGTTGGGTTGAAAAGCATGTAACTGACACTCGCCAAAAAAAATAATAATTTTTACAAAAAATCTAAAAAAGATTTTTCATCAAAGGATTTTCCCCGCTTGTTTTTGGTTCGAAAATTATAAGAACATAACTTCAGACAAAACCACGAATGGGCTTATCAGTAACCATCTTTCCATTCCTGTTGGTTTGGATACTCGTGGTTTTGTCATATGACCGACGATATAATTATTGTTTGCCGGTTTGCCCCATTTCTCCAGCTTTATTGAAGGGCCGGGGAGCCCTGTCGGTTAGGCATTCGCCTAGCATGCGGAAGGTCCCAGGTTCGGGTCCGGGCATCGCCAAAATAACTGCCGACCTATAAACGGCCCGTGCAGCCAAAAATGTCCGACGAATAATACCCCGTATGGAGTAAGCGCACGTTAAATATCCTTTAAAGTCCTAACGCTGCGTACGATGTCGTCCTAAACGGTTGCGTTGGGTGCCTACTCAGGTGTCGGCTCGTCACTTGACTGTGGTTCTAAAATATGACGCCCGTCACCAATAGCCCTCGTGTAGCTCTAGTACGACGATAATTCAAACTAACCTAACCGGCCTTATTGTATATTTTTGCAATTTTTTTTATTTATATGATAAATGTAGCTGACTTACAGGTCTCTATGGTCCCACTTTTTGAAATGGGTTCGAATATCTTTTTTTAAAATTTTCAATAAATAATTTTACACAAAATATAGAACTAATTTTAAAAAGTGAGAGTATAGAGACCTGTAAGTTAGCTGCATATATCATGTAAATGAAACGTTTGTAAAAATATTCAGTACTGCCAGAGAAATGTTGCATAGAAAATATTTTTTTATTGAATTAACACAGACACTTTGGTTTGAAGACCCGCGGTAATTCGGTCTCCTTCGCCGTCAAACAATTTTGAATGAAAAAGCACTGAATAACAAAACTTTTTAAAACCAACATTATCGGCTATTTTGGATCCATCTGTATACTGATCTATTTTGGATAATATACTGGCATATACATATATTTAAGTTTTAAGTGCAGGTTTGAAATTTTTTTTTATCGTTTTGGTCGCTGGCCTTCTTAATGCAATGTACAGTCCCTGGACGAATTATTAGACGCACTGCAAGATTTCATGTATCAATCAATGATGAACAACATGCCTTTAGAAAGACATTTGTGTTTCTAAACTTAAGCTATTGAATAGAATATTCTATCTGCTATACTTAATACATATATCGGCATCTTTTTTAATGATATGGCATTCTTTGGTATGTTTTCATCTAAAAAAATACAGTGCGTCTAATAATTGGTCCAGGGACTGTAGGTACGCAGTAAAATACATTACACAGTGTAGGTACACATTACCGAAGTCTGTTTAATTTAAAAGGACAAGTTTATTAACGTAGATCTCTATTTTTTAAGATATTCTCATTTACAACAATTTCAAACAGCATTTTGGCATGACAATACGCCTTTTCAAAACATTTTTTGCTTTAAAATCGATGGAATTTAACTTTTATATCTTGCTTGTATTTGAAAAAATTTTCTAAATCAAAGATACTAGATATTTGTAAATTTTTCAACTGTTTTTGTTTGGCTTATTCTGTTTTCGTGTTAGCGAATGACAGTACATTGTGTTTTTGATCTATTGATAAAACAAATTAGATAAAACAGCAACATCGAATATGGGACTTTGAAACAAGGTACAGAAAATGATACAATGTTCAGTAATATTTTTTATTTATTCGATGGATTTATCTTATAAAACGTTTAATAAATTTCGCAAATAATTCAAAAAAATAATGACTTAGGTAATTTTGAGTCAAATAGAAATTTTTTAAAAATATCGCAAACCTGAAATTGCCGAAAAAAATGATTACTAGTCTAATAGTCAAAAATGAATATTGTACAAATGATGCTAAATCGAATAGAATTTGTTTATGTAATAAATTACCAACTGAACGTCAAAGCTACAGTATTTTAGAACGGCTAAAACTTGTTGGATTACTTACGTTATATCACTAAATCTAAAATTATTTTGGGCATTTTTAATCTGATTCATAAGCATAAAATCATCCTTACTGTATACGCCAATGGCCAGATTATGAAAAAAACTGCTGACAAATGGCGCAGAATGGAAAAACATTTTGGATTTTGGAGTTTCTTAACTTTCTGATTCGATTTAAAAAATTAAAAAAAAAGTGCTGAACTTTCTCATTTTAGATGCAACAAGTTCTTTTACAGATAGCTAGAAAGTACCCGTTGTTCGCGAAGCCTAAAAAGAATATCAGAGAGATCCAAGTACCTTTGTTATACGTACCTCTACTATAGGGTAATGTGCCCTATATATATATATATATATAATAATTATATATATAGTATATGTATATGTATATGTTATGTTAATTATAGTATATTATATGTATATGTATAGATATTTAAGGACTATTTATATTTAATAAATTATATGTGATTCTATTGATAATATTATTTTTTAAGATATGTAATATGTTTAAATGAATAAGGATATGTACATATTGTTATAGTATTACTATGTAATGTGTATTAATTAGAAGCTTATATTGAAAGCGCAGAATAAAAGCACGTAAATGTTAGCGTCCTTATTCATTATAAAAGTATATTATATACCGTTATTTATATTACCTTACACAGCGTACTTAGGATTTTGAAATTATAACGAACACCCCAATACAACAAAAATTAGCCACAAAAATAATATTGCCAAGATCCTATTATAAGCACAAAGTAAAGAAAAAAGATGGAGATACTTGGCGAGAAACAAAGTCGTCAGAAAGTCGCATAATAATTGATATATCGTCGCATAATAATTGATATTAATATAAATATTTTTGAAAATAACAACAATGTTAATGAGTCCTCAAACATATCGCAATTTGAGTTTTTTAAATTATGCCAATGAACCCAGTAGATCTGCCGTACTATTTTTTACTGGTATAAATAACGTTTTTGTTAAAATAAGTTCACTTGCTAAATTCGACATTCTTCATAACTGAAAATCGTCATAACTATCAAAGCTTTGAGTCAAATAGAAACTTATCAAACTCAAAACTTAATTAATGAATTTGCATCAAGTAATCACTCGAAATTTCTCGAATATTTAGCAAATTATAGCATTAAATACTAGATTGTGTGAAATTCACGCAGTTCCAAGGTGTAACCTTAATATCGGTGACTTGTACACTATGGAAACTTTTATTTTTGAAAACCGATCCCTCATCTAAACCCTTATTACATTATATTCATCACTTCTGGATAATGTCAGCTATATATTTTTAAAATTTGGATATGGCTAAAGTGCAGAGCCAGAATAGTTATTTAATATTTACATTCCTAACAAGGGGCATTGTAGCATATCTCTCAGATTTACCTGAAATATATCTCACAGTTAATACTTGGATTTCTAATCTGCACCATACATGGTAAAACACACAGAAAACAGTCATGCGCTGTCTACTGGCATCGAACAAACATTTTGAAGTACAAACTTTCCATTACTGGATAAATTTTCCTTCATTTATTTACATTTGTAAACATTATTAAATCGAGTTGAATAAATCCGATGAAGCATCAAATAAAGTCATATGGTCCCAGAAGAAAAACTACCCAGAAGAAAACTACAAATTTACCAATGATACATTATATCTTTCATTTTTTGAGGTTTATTTTTACTATTCATCCTCCTCTCTATGCGCTCTCACCTCCCTCTATCGCCGCCTCCCAACTCCCTCTATCGGCCGCCTCCCCAACCTCCCTCTATCGGCCGCCTCCCCAACCTCCCTCTATCGGCCGCCTCCCCAACCTCCCTCTATCGGCCGCCTCCCCAACCTCCCTCTATCGGCCGCCTCCCCGCCTCCCCAACCTCCCTCTATCGGCCGCCTCCCCAACCTCCCTCTATCGGCCGCCTCCTCAACCTCCCTCTATGGCACCGAATCCTCAATTGCGTGGTGGACTGAGAGCCCGACGTTTTTTAAAAGATTTCCACTTCCGTCTCCCGCTCGGCAATGGCACTACCACCGAGCAGCTCTCTCCAAGTGCATTAATGCTCCGGGCAGTCAACAGCCTCTGAGCAGCTCTCTCCAAATGGATTAAGATGCTCAGGGTAGTCATCTGACCCAGAGAATTTCTCCTCAAATGGATTGAGGTGCTCGGGGTAGTCGTCTCCACCAACACTAGCCTCGCCATCCCCTGTGCTGAACGGGTTAAGCTCCTCGGGGTAGTCCACCGATTTCTGTTCCACCTCCGTTATGTCGTCGTCTTCAGAGAAGGGATTTAGTTCCTCAGGGTAGTCGTCGACAGGAGATCCCTCACCTTCATTGTGTCCATACAGGAAGGGGTTCAAGTGATCGGGGTACACATTGACCCCCTCCGAATCTCCTGCCTTAACTCCCTTCGGGGGACTCGGTGCGCGCCTTAAATTCCTTCTCCTATGCAGTGGCCACGAAGGACGAGCCACCGCAGGGACGAAGACCGGAGTTGCACTAGGAACGAGACCCGAATCTCTGTTCCTCCTAACCTTCCTTCCAGCGCCGCGGAACCTGCAAAAAAAATTATCAACATTAATATTAATAGCAAGAGATTATAACGTTTCGTTATTTTTAATGGGTAATGCTCTATATTCAATTACAACAGCTACGTTCTCCTTTTAAAATTATATATCCATTACTTTTTTCCAAGAAGGAAAAGTTAAATTTTTAAATTATCAAAGTTAAATTTTGTTAAGTGCCAAAAAGGAAGAGGTTGGGAGTGCATGATTTATTATTTTATATTAAATTATCCTGGATAACTAGAATGTTTAAGCTCTAATTCATTTCCCAATCAAAGAATAAAAAATACTAAAAATAATAATTAATTATTAAAATACTATTTAGCACTATTTCCAAAGCGGATAACGTATGTAATAATATTTTAGTTACAGAGTTTTATACTGGAGGTTTCCTTAGTTATTTTTTTTTGTCATAGACGTCGTAAAAATACCTACAACTCAATTTTTAATTGATTTGATAAGATACAAAAAAAACCCTTGAATATAACGCTGTAAGGTTAAGCTTTTTGGCCGCCCAATGTTTTACTTGTTTTCAACGCATTAGATTTAAATAAAAAAATATTACTTGTTAATTTAATGTTTTATATTTTTAAAAAAATTTATCACTGAAATTTGATTAAAATCATGTTTCTAGGAGGCTAATGTAATTTTTTAAGAATGTGCATCTGACTTAATTGCAAAATATACAATGTAAAGTTTATATGGAATTGATAAGATGTGCAAATACATTTTATTTAAAAAAAAACGTCCTATTGTGGCTTTTTGCCAAAGTGTAAAACTAATTTCAAAGTTAGATGTTAGAGAAAAAAATATTTTTGATGTTTAATTTAATATCCATATATTCTGCCACCGATGCCCAGAAGCCGTCAACTAGAGACTCTCTTCTTTGTAAATACGCATAGCAGACTGATTAAAGTCGTTTGTTATAAATGGGTAAAACAAATCTACGTTTAAATTTATTAAAATTAAAAATTTCTTGTGAAATCATGTTTTTCTGTTTCTAAACTAACAGTTCCGAAACTAACAGTTTCTTGACTGGTTTCGTACGTTTGCATCGCTAAGTTAGCAAAAAATATATATTTGAACTGTTCGCGAAATTATAAGAATGTAAGTGACTCAATGCATTTTAAAACGAGAGCACTAAGTTTAGCACAAAATTTAGAATAATCGACCTTTTCATAATGGAAAATTAAATTTTTTGAAATTATTAAGAAAGTAATAAAATATACTTACTGAAGTGTTTCGAAGAATTTAGCAATCGCGTCCATAACCGTAAGCGTATATTAAATCTTTCGAAAATAAAATATCTAACAAAATATTTATCGTAGTTACTTAGGTGAGGTTTGTTAGAGTAGTGACGATATCGGTTGTTGCCCCTATTTATATGCGAGCTAACTGCATTGTTGTTGAAAAGCATTGTTGCAACAATACATTTTGTAAAAGATTAAGATGCAATGACTGCACATCGGTACTTCATCGATTGGAAAGTCACGTGACTTTCCTGAAAGTTGAAATCCATAGAGATCATATTGAAAGTATGAGAGTGGCAAATCACTTGACCTCCAATTGGGTTTCTCATTGCGCCGGTGGAATAATTATGACGCCAGGTTGGGATGGGAAGATTTTGATGCACAAATTCTGCTGGATACCAATTAACTCCTAGCTTTTAATTTCGATATAGTATATTTTTAAAACCTATTTTCGTACAAATCTGGTTTTAAAACATTTATGTGATTATATTAACTTACATTTTTTCATTGGTTTGTATTCATTTGTTAAAGAAATTAATTGAAATTAAACTGTAATCTCTGATATTATTAAATTAGATTATAATTTGTTTCTGTTTAGGGAGGGAAAGGACTGAAAATCTTTCTAAAAATATCGATTGCAATATGTAATTAAAAAATTATGCAACGAATTTAATTTTAGTCACTTATTTATAATATAATCAATATAATTAGTTAATCTAAATTCTAACTAATTTATGCAATATTTTTTTGCATCGTATAAACCTGTGTGTTTTTCACTATAAAAAAATTATCATACTATCTGTAATGAGGGGACTATGACCTTGAAATACAAAATAATTAATGTTATCAATATAATTAATTATTGTAATTGAATTTTAGAATTTTTAAAATTTTAGTGTTACTTTTGGCACAGAAAATGACCGTACTATAGGTCCGATTTGTTGGGAGTTTAACTTTCGAACCCTTGTTAACTAATAGTATCACTATAATAAGTTAATTATTCTATGTAATTGCTCAATGGAATTATTTTTTTACTTTTATATATTTGAATATTTTAAATTTTTAAAAATGACCATATTCCCATTCCTTTGGGGAGGAAATTTAACACCGAAATTTTAGTAAAATAATTAAGTCAATATAATTTGTTGATTTGATTAATGATGATGTCGTGTCCATGGATAAAGATTATACGGGACCAAAGGTTTAATTGACTGCTTCACCGATCTTCGGACAGTGGTCCTGATGAAGGTCTTCGCAGGGCGAGTTGGTGATTTGCTGTAATTTTGCCAAGATGGCCGGACAAGAGAAAAGATGTTTTGGATCCAGTTCCGAGTCGGGGCAGTTTCTGCAGCTGAAGTATTTCCTGGTTCTATCTTTTTGGATTTCCATCCCTTTGAAGTGACCTGTCCTTAATCTAGTTAGGATGGTCGCAGTTACCCTATTGGTGTTTAATTCACAGATTTGGTGTTTAATTTTAACACTTCTGCTGTTAAATTTTCGCTTTGGCCACTAAGTTGATGTCATTAAGAGTGGTTTGGGGAAGAACGTCATTGAGTTTTCTTGCTTCTTTTGTCAGAATATCAGCAGACTCGTTTTCGTCGATACCAACGTGTGCTGGAATCCACTGCAAAATGCATTTCTTGTTCAAATTTGAAAGTTGAAACATTCCATCATGTATAGCCGCGATCATCTTCGACTGTCTCTTTTTGATAGCTTGCAGGGCAGCTTTGCAATCACTTTAAAATAGTAATACCTCATCTTTGTCCTCGTCTAGACGGTCAAGGTATAGCTATATTGCCTTTTGTATAACCAGGAGCTCACAGGTGAAGTTGGAAGCCATTTTCAAAGTTGAAATTGTTGCCAGCTCCACCGTCAGTCAAGGTCTCGTCCATCAGTGAAAGCGTAGACCAAGCCTTCTCCAGTATAAGACTCAATCGTCTTTATCCCTTTTGCTTTGATGGTGTTTGCTGGATTTGTTTTTTGAAGCATTCTTCCAGGAGATTTGTAAAAATTTCGGCGTTTGGAAGGAGTATGGATGGAATGACGGGTTCCTGTAAAATGTCATAGGTGTTGTGTTCGAGGTCAGTCTGATGATTTGATTAATGTAATTATTTTTTTAATTGCATATTATTGGTTGTGTTTAACCATTAAAAACGGCTAAAATATAGATTCTAAGTAGCGGTGGTTGACCCTTTAAAGTGGCCCCGGCATGGATCTAAGAATGCAGGGAAATGCTTAGCGAGAAAAACTATTGAAGCCGCCTGAAAGCCTCCAAGTCGAATTCATCAATTATTCAAGCGTTCAATGGTTTCCCTTGGCATTTTTTTTCATTGGTTGTTATAGACTAGAGCCGCATATGGACTAATGATGAGTTCAGATCTAAGTGCGAGCTGTGTAAGTGTGCATTGATCGGATCAATGCACTGGTAAAGAAGTCATAGTTACCGACAAATAATTCTCCAAGAGTATGTTTGGGCTTAATATTGAAGAAATCAAAGGCTTTACATAGCAAGGCAGTTTTTGAATTGGTTTTTGACTTGGCGGCATTTCCTGTCTTGTCCCTACTTCTAAGCCGGGCCACTTATAATTGCGCCACACTGTAATATAATTGGGCGGGGGGGGGGGTGCCGTAGCTGAGTCGACAGACTATCAGCTTCTCATCTAGGAGGTTCCTGAAAGGTTTGCACACAGCATTCGTTTCAGTAAGTTAACCCCTTATGAACTGACGGTTCTTATAAGTACCACTTTAATGGCCACTGTTTCACTTTTAATTGCTCGATTTGGAGAAAACGGGAAAAGATGTAACTTTTTGATTGACATGTTCGGTTTTAGCATATTCTTCCTAAAAACATATTGGGGGGGGGGGGGGCTGGGGAGCCCAGTCGGTTAGGCATTCGCCTAGCATACGAAAGGTCCCAGGTTCGGCTCCGGGCATCGCCAAAATAACTGCCGACCTATAAACGGCCCGTGCAGCCAAAAATGTCCGACCAATAATACCCCGTGTAGTGGGAGTGCACGTTAAATATCTTTCAAAGTCCTAACTCTGCGTACGATGTCACCCTTAACGGTTGCGTTGGGTGCCTACTCAGGTGTCGGCTCGTAACCTGACTGTGGTTCTAAAATTCGTCGCCAATAGCCCTCGTGTAGCTCTAGTGCGACGATAATTCAAACTAAACTAAACTAAAAACATATTGGAGAGCAAGAAGCCTTTATGGCCTAGTGGCCAACCACCAGGCTGGCATTTGAATAATAATAATAATTCTTCCTAAAACTGTCAATTCTTTAACTTAAGTTATCCTGCGCCAACTCGTGATACCTAGACGGTACTTATTAGTACCACCTAAAAGGCCGTTGTTTTACTTTTCATTGTTCTTGTGAGGGATGGAACGTGGTGTAGTTTTTCCACATAATTCGAATTTTCTCTAAAAATAGAACATCTTTAAGGGGAGTCGGATGGGGGTTTGGGTAAAGCATGTCAATTTTCTGTTCTTTTATTTTTAATCTGCATATATACAGCTTTAATTTAAGACCAAGATTATCGATTTCTGTTTAGTAGTTTTCCTTTTATAATTATTTTTCAGAAACTCTGTATATCAGTTTTTAACTATATCTTAATTTTCTTTTGAGTTTAATGAAATATAAGGTTTTTCAACATTAGGGAACATTTTTCTCAGGAACTATAAAAGATATCAACGTGTTTTATTATTTCTTCCCTATTAATAGATCTTTGATTTAAAATGAGGAATTTTAAATATCTCTGCTAAAAAAAGTTATATAACTTTAAATCGGATTTTTTGGGGTTTTTTTAATGTATATTTTTAAAAAAATCACTGTAATTGTATTTTTTTATACTGTGAAATATCTGTGAATAATATATACTGTGAAATACCCTCAGTTTAAATCAAAGAGCTATATGTAAATAACAAAATGTTAAAAAAAATTCATAATGATATCTCATGTAGTTCCTGAGAAAAATGTTCCTAAAGTTAGTAAAATTAACATGGGCGAGATAGAACCATCCGACTCCCCTTAACTTTAAAAGTTTAAAAAATCGTAACCTGAATATAAAATTCCCATTTGTGTCAAGTTACGACGCAAACGGATTTCTAGATTAAGAGTCTATATGGTACTAACAACGTTTCACTTTTATTATTATAAAATAAAAATTCTTAAAATCTTAAACATAACTTTAAAGATTAAAAAAAAATGTAATATTATAAGGAGTAAATAAATAGTTCTCAATAGTAGATGGTGTGGTTTGTAAACAAATAGAAGTTAAACCTTATTCTAAAATCGTTAAAACCAAAATAACTAAAACTTAATTATGGCTAAAATTATGAACATGAACAGTTTTTTTTATTTAAATATGTGCAGAATGTTTGTTTATCACGCTATAATAAATAACCGCAAATAATTTTAATATCGTTTATAGCTTACAAACTTTTCATGTAAAGTCTGTAGTGATTAATTATCTCCTGTAAAAAAAAGAACTATATCCTTTCATAACACGGAGTTAAAAATAAAATAGAGGTGCTTGGCGTGAGAAAAAGGATAAACCGCCAGAAAGTCGCCAAATCAATACGATAATTCTAAAATCCAACAACACATCCTCAATGAAATTTTACTTCAAAACGACTCATTTCAATTTGTAATAAACTGTAATTTAAATTTTAAAAAATGTCAATTTTTGCAATTGTATTGCAGAGTATAATATCTGAATATTTTATATTGTCCTCCAAAAGCAATAAATAAAGTTTTATTTTAAAGTTTTTATGTATGCCACAACTTGCTTACTTGCCTGCCTGCAAAAAATGGATGGCCTAACAGTTACCCAAACGTCTGTTTGGTGTTGGTTTGGGCCCATTGTGGAAGCGATCAATGGCTTCACTTTACAAACAAGTTTGTGCATTGATTTTTTTACATTGCACCATTTCTATCATATTCTTATCGTCCCAAGAAAACTTTTTAAGCACGAAACAACTTTTTTGATGTATCAGACATTAATAGTTCTTGAAAGCTGTCAATATATTATTAACGTACACTCTTAAAACAAAAGATTGAAATTCACTCCTATAGGAGAAGTGCATTTTCGGCACCGGAAAGGAGTGGAAATTAACTCAGACTGAGTTAAAACCGCTCGTTTTAAGAGTGTAGGACGCGGATTGTTTTCTTTTAGTTCTTTTACCCACTCCGAAAAAGAGTGAAATTCACTCCTATAGGAGAAGTGCATTTTCGGCACGGAAAGGAGTGGAAATTAACTCAGACTGAGTTAAAACCGCTCGTTTGTTTTAAGAGTGTAAGCTAACGATAACAACAGCAAAAAATAAATTCCTAGGGATGACCGACAAGTGGTTAAATAATTGCAATTTTCTTTCTTTTTTAAACCCTTTATTAAATTTTGAAATAATCCCCAGTAGGTAAGGCGTTGCTCTTCAGATCTTTCTTGTCTTTAGATGAAATTTTTGATTAACATTTACATACCATAAAGAAAAAGTGCTATAACGTTGAAAAACAAACTATTTGCACTTTAAATTCATTGCACTCCAATGTCCTTACAAGCTGGGGAGCCCAGCTTGTAAAGTTAAGGCGTCTGCCTTGCATCCGAAATGGCATATGCATTGAAAAAATAACTAACAACTTATAAACGGTCTGTGCAGTGCATCCAAAACATCCGACGATTAATACCGCGCTAAAAGTAGTCACCTTTGCAAATATGAACCACTTCAGTATACATTGTTTATACATTATTTCAATATTGGATACATCGTTGGCGACTTTTGTATTCAAGGTTACTATTAACAGAAAATGAAAGAGTATGCTGAAGATAAGAAAGAAAGGGTTGCCATATCCGAATATTTTCGCTTTTTGGCGGCGACACCTTAATTTCTCACAACACCAAACAGTTTATTTTAGAACCATATCAATTCAAAACCAATACCAATTCAATCAATTCGCAAATTCGTCAATCTACGAAGAATTCTTCTACAATTTGGCGATGTAAAGGAATGTTTCAAAAATTGAGAATCCAATCCTTGGCGAGTTGAAAAATATTTTTTCTTTCGCTTCCGAGGGAATTCCTCGTCTCGTCCTCACCTGTTCCTCCAAGAAACGCGAAGCCGGATATAAATTAGAGCATGGACACGTAAGTCTTTTACGAGCCCCTCACACGCGAGGATCGTAAATGCGGTTCCCGGAAAACGGGATACGGCGCCTCATTTACCCAGGGATATCCAATCTTAAAAGATAAATTTCGATCCCACGATGGGATTGATGATACATCTACGAATAAATCTGGAGAATATTTTTACCATCAATAAACTATTATGAAATATAAGGTAATGAACCATCGCGATGGGCTATAATATCCAAAAGGGGATTTTGTGTTTTCTACACGTTTTGGAGGGTGCTGATTCTAAAAAAGTGGTTTTTGAACATTGGTTCGTTTATCTGTAGAGCTACGGACTTCAAATTCGGCAATCCAGTTTTTCGAACCTGCTGGATGTTATAAAAGAGCATTTGTGTTGTATAAGAGAATATTTGACTTAGCTGTGAGGTCAACGTAGGAGTAGCCATTCCTGTTTTCGCGGTTACTCTAAGAAATATCATATTATACCTAAACATTGTTTTGGGTTTTAATTGAATTAACGTCGCAGTAGAGCTACGTGAGGGCTATTGGCGGCGGGACACATGGTTTAGAAACGCGGTAAACCTTGCAGCATTACTTACTGAAAACACTATTTTCTTCAATTGCCAATTGTATTGTGTATGTACGCTAACAAAGGTTTGTGAGTTGAATATAAAAGGTGTTTAAAATTAAACCTGATATTAAAAAAAAACTCAATTTTAATTTCTTTAGGCGATTTATTAGGTTTTTAGTTTTAAAGTTTACTTCAAATAAATAAAGTGTTTTCTCGACTCAAAACGCAATTTGTATCTGAAAATGTCGAATAAGAAAACAATTACGACTGTATCCATTTGAAGGATAAACCCCGTTTCAAGTCAAACTGTCAGGTTTGTCAGCAACAGACATGCTCTTTAAAAAATTATAATATTTAAAATTATTTTAAATTTTTAAAGTTTTGAAGTATGAAGAAGTCATTCATTATCAATTTCTACAGAAATAAAATTTGAAGCAATTTAACGGAATTACTTTTCCGGTTAAAATTTTTATGTCATGCAGTGAAAATAAGACTACATTGCGTATTCCTAAGAGGGATTAGGCGAAAAAATTTGGAGTAACAAAAAATAAACGTAGTGTTTGCTTATAAAATAACAAATGCACTCCTCGCATATCATGTTATACAGGGTGGCGCAAATAAAAGTGACCCGGCTTCGAAGTAGGGATAAGATAGGAAATGCTGTAAAGTCAAAATCCAATGAAAAACAGGTTTGCCAATTGAATCCATTAATCGCTTCAATATTAAGCCCAAACAGACGTTTGGTGAATTCTTTGCCTGCAATTATGCCATCTTCACCTGTGCACGGATCATACACTGCGATGCAAAAGTTTAGAAAATGACGTTTTTTAGCTGTAAAATTTAGAATTGTGATAGTAGAATTACAAAACACCCCTAAACATATTAAATCAATATTTTGAAATGCTATAATTGAAACATAATTGTTTGATTTACTATTAAAAAAAATTTCATAAAATAAAAATTTGTACGATGCAAAAGTTTAGACACAAATGCGAGAATATGCAAATTTAAAGTAGATATTCGCCTAATTTCGCATATTTATTGATGAATTGAATTTTGATAAATTGAAAAAACACGATATCCGGTGAACTAAACAGATTTAATAACGATATTGGTTCAATTTTACACCAAAAAGACAATATAGCCACTTTAAATATTTATTCAAATCATATTTGCTTCAAATGTACAATTAACATCTCTAAATACGAACAGAATACCTACCAGTCCATCACCTTAAAGTTTTAGCACGAATTCGTGGATTTAGAGACATACATTGACCGATTTTCATGATGAAAAGTGCAGTCTTTCCCGTATAAAATCACAAAATAGCGGCATATTATTCTTTTTTGCACTTTAGTACAATGCAGAGATAGTCACCTCTTCAAAAACGACAACAAAAAGTCGTTCATTTTAACGTAAATTCACTCCACACCATTACGAAAGTTCCTTCTTTATTACAGGGTTCTTTCGTAATGAATTTCGTATAAAGGAACTTTCGTAATGGTGTGGAGTGAATTTACGTTAAAATGAATGCTTTTGCATCGTACAAATTTTTATTTTATGAAAAAAAATTGTTATAGCAAATCAAACAATTATGTTTCAATTATAGCATTTCAAAATATTTATTTAATATGTTTAGGGGTGTTTTGTAATTCTACTATCACAATTCTAAATTTTACAATAAGTCAAAGAAATATCCGGGCTATTCACGGCCTACTCAACTACTAAGGCCAAAGAAGCTCTCCCAAACACGCTCGGGACGGAAATTTTGACGTCATAGTTCCGAGTGACGTTGTTTCGAAATGAAGATAACCTGTCTCGAAACCTGTTCGGAACCACTCGTTCACGGCTGACCACATTTTATGGTTCCGAATGCGTCCGAACTAGTTTCTCGATCTTCGGCACTCGGAACAGTGACGTCAAAAATTCCGTCTACGCTCATGTTGAGAAAGCTTCTCTGGCCTTGTATTGAAGTTGGCCATGGGCTATGTGCCGTGGTCCATTGAAGTTAACCGCTTCAGACGTTTCGCTTGGCATTGCAGCAAGCATCATCAGTGAGAGCGCTTACGAAGGTTCCAAGGGAAAGACTTCTGAGCAACTGATAAAGAAGTGTGGCGTTGCACAGGTTTATACTCAGTGATTCCAGAGGAAGTAGATGCTGATTGGTGGGGAGAAAGGTAGCCATTCGCTGATTGGATGCATTGGTTCTAAATTTTACAGCTAAAAAACGTCATTGTCTAAACTTTTGCATCGCAGTGTATGAACGCACACTTATACAGCTCAAATAGGGTACTTGACTAAAAAAAAGTTTATTTGCTTAAATTATTCTTATGCCAAAAATATTAGACCCGTATTTTTTCTTTTTTTCAAATACCCCTTAAAAAGGGGAAAAAATTAATTTTAAAATTAGGACGAAAAATCACTCCCGAAAACGCTTTGTGGCTGTCACGTGGTATCTATGATGTCACTAGTGACTATAAACAAACTTTGAAACACCATTTTGGAATCTACTTTAAGCAAATTCGAACTATCCGCTTCTGTAAAACCTCCACCCATTATCTATATAATTCTTATTTTAATAGTAAGTTAGATTAAAACCAGTTTAATTACAAACAAAAAAAACATCACACCGGTTCGTTTATACATACTAGTGACGTCAGCCAAATCGACGTGTTTGTGATCACGTGACGTACCGATGAAAAAAAAGCCATTTTAAAATGATTTTTACTAATTATTTAAAGATTTATTTTGCAAACAAATATATACGTTCGTTATATTTGGGTTAAAACTATAATTTAATTAATACTGGAAGGTATTTTAGCGATACTGCCAAGTACCCTATTGAGATCTGAACTCACCGATAGCCCCTGTGCAGCTCTAGACTAGTAAGAACCAAACCAACCAATGAAAAAACAGGTTTGTCAAGTAAAGCCAATAAACGCTAGAACAGTCTATGAATTCGACTTTGAGACTTTCAAGGCGGCTACAAAAGTTTTTCTCGCCAAGCATTTCAATGCATTCCTATCTCTACGCCGGCGCCACTTTTATTTGCGCCATCCTGTAGATGCCCTAGTAGAATTGGTTTTAGACTTGTTGGAGGATTTATGTTCGGGAGCCAAAGAATCTCTCTCGGTTTTTAGCAGAAGACAAGGTCACGTGCTCAGTACACGCACCCACGTGACGCAAGGTAGTTGCGAATCGGAGAGAGTTGAGATGTATTTCGGAAGAGTAAATTTTAATATTTTTATCGTTTTTGAAATATACTCGCAAAAGTGTTTTTTTGTAGGTTTGTCCTGTAATTTTTTTTAGCTGAAATATAGTAAGTATTGCAATTTTTAAGAGAATCTACTTGGTTATATTCAACTGGATAGAACCTATTTATATATTTTTTAAATTTGCTATAAAATGTGGATAAATATGCATTTTCAAACGTTAAAAAATTGGAAAGTCTAATAATCTCATATTTCCCAAAACAAATTGCTAAAAATATTTTTGTCAATTTTTTCTCTCTCCGGTAAATCCCTTGAATCTAGTTTTGAAATCTTAATTTGATTGCTACTTTAGCATTTTTAATTAGGTATGAAAATAAAGTTAAAAAATGGAGTCGTCATCATCCTACAATTATGTAACTTTCGAACATTACAACAAACTGAAAACTAAATAACCAGATGATATTTTTCTTCTTTCAAATCTTTATTCTGCTTCTATATAGATTTTCACTTCTGGTGAAAACAATTAATTTGAAATGCAAAACTTTCCGAGAAGTTGGAATTTTAAAACATTAGGTTTATTGACCATCGTTAGGTCTTATGTATCTTCATTACCCTAACAGCCAGGTTTGTCACAGCTGCAATGTAATTTTTGTCACTCTAGGTCACAGTCGCAATGTGACAAGTATGTGACATCGCAGTGATATCGCGTAAGTCGCCGTCACACTGTGACTGGTATGCGATATTAAAGGGATGTCACTATGACCATTTATCTATATAATCTTATTTTAATAGTAAGTTAGATTAAAACCAGTTTTAATTACAAACAAAAAAACTATCACCCATTATCTATATAATTCTTATTTTAATAGTAAGTTAGATTAAAACCAGTTTAATTACAAAACAAAAAAACTATCACCCATTATCTATATAATTCTTATTTTAATAGTAAGTTAGATTAAAACCAGTTTAATTACAAACAAAAAAACATCACACCGGTTTGTTTATACATACTAGTGACGTCAGCCAAATCGACGTGTTTGTGATCACGTGACGTACCGATGAAAAATTTGGGTAAAAGCCATTTTAAAATGGATTTTTACTAATTATTAAAGATTTATTTTGCAAACAAAATAATACATTCGTTATATTTGGGTTAAAACCCAAAAGCGCTAGAACAGTCTATGAATTCGACTTGGAGACTTTCAAGGCGGCTTCAAAAGTTTTTCTCGCCAAGCATTTCAATGCATTCCTATCTCTACGCCGGCGCCACTTTTATTTACGCCATCCTGTAGATGCCTAGTAGAATTGGTTTTGACTTGTTGGAGGATTTATGTTCGGGAGCCAAAGAATCTCTCTCGGTTTTTAGCAGAAGACAAGGTCACGTGCTCAGTACACGCACCCACGTGACTCAAGGTAGTTGCGAATCGGAGAGAGTTGAGATGTATTTCGGAAGAGTAAATTTTAATATTTTTATCGTTTTTGAAATATACTCGCAAAAGTGTTTTTTTGTAGGTTTGTCCTGTAATTTTTTTTAGCTGAAATATAGTAAGTATTGCAATTTTTAAGAGAATCTACTTGGTTATATTCAACTGGATAGAACCTATTTATATATTTTTTTTAATTTGCTATAAAATGTGGATAAATATGCATTTTCAAACGTTAAAAAATTGGAAAGTCTAATAATCTCATATTTCCCAAAACAAATTGCTAAAAATATTTTTGTCAATTTTTTCTCTCTCCGGTAAATCCCTTGAATCTAGTTTTAAAATCTTAATTTGACTGCTACTTTAGCATTTTTAATTAGGCATGAAAATAAAGTTAAAAAATGGAGTCGTCATCATCCTACAATTATGTAACTTTCGAACATTACAACAAACTGAAAACTAAATAACCAGATGATATTTTTCTTCTTTCAAATCTTTATTCTGCTTCTACATAGATTTTCACTTCTGGTGAAAACAATTAATTTGAAATGCAAAACTTTCAGAGAAGTTGGAATTTTAAAACATTAGGTTTATTGATCATCGTTAGGTCTTATGTATCTTCATTAAGTCCGTGGAGCCCTCTTAAGTATTTTTAAACTACAATAACAGCCAGGTTTGTCACAGTTACGTCGCTGCAACGTAACTTTTTTTGTCACTCTGGGTCACAGTCGCAATGTGACAAGTATGTGACATCGCAGTGATATCGCGTAAGTCGCACACTGTGACTGGTATGCGATATCAAAGAGATGTCACTAAGCGATCTTGCAGTGACATCATATTGTGACTGTATATGATATCGCAGTGATGTCATCTAAATCCCAGTCAAAATGCGACATTGCTGCGATATCATCGATATCCATGTTACGTAGAAGATACGTAACAAAAGCGGACATTCAACTTCTATGTGACAAAAGGTGTCTTTAAATGTGACATCACAGCCATCTTCAGTGACTTGTATGTGATATCACTTTTCGTCACATACTCGTCACATAGCTGTTAGGGTAAGTCTGTGGAGCCCTCTTAGGTATTTTTAAACTACCTTACTTGGAATGTTTTAGTAGAAAAAGAACTTGGCTTGCTGTTACCTCAATATTCTTAACTATATCACAGATTTAGTGTAGAAAAATGTATTGTTTAAAGATTTTTATTGAGAAATAAGATTATGCTAATTAAATAGACTTTCTTAATTTATAAGTGGATAAAAAAATATTTTACTTGTAAATAAATAGGTAAATTTGATTTTTAAATAACACCTTTCTATTGTCATTATAGAAGCTAAAAATACTTTCGGAAACGTTGTTTTTAAAAAAAACACAATACTAATATATGTTCTCAAATTAAGAATCATGTTTTTAAGTAAAATATAATCCTTTTAATGACTTTAGAATAACCTTACACTAATCTCATCTAATCACAATAGAAAGAACGTGAACAAATTAGTGAACAAATTAGAAAAAAGGCTTGTGTTTTATAACAGTATTAGTGATTAAGCAATTATCTACTGTGGTATAGAATTACAAACCCCTCATTATCCTAATATTCAAAAAAGGCTTTATGTAATATTAGTACCGCAAGCCCCGGCTTTCTCTAGATAAACCTTGAATTCTGCCGGTAGGCTTTAAATATAGTATCACTCCCACTTCTACCCCCCCCCCCCCCCCCCAACTTTTCATGTTCCCTTGGTTAAAAGAAAATAGTTAAAAGTACCCATTTTAGTACTCTTCACTTCTAAAACCTATTTTTACCTGAATATAATACTCGAGTTAAAAAAAAAACGTAAAATTACATGAATTTATCAGGTGCGTACTTATAAATGTATACAATTTTTAATAATATTTTTTTAAAAGTAAATTTTAATTAAAATTTAGAACCTTCTTGTTACTACTTAACCTTCTTTATCCAGTTAAGTAAAAAAATAATTAAAGTAACTATTTGAAAGGGAATTTTTCAAAATTATAAAATTTAGACCCTTAGTATGTTTTTTTGTCGGAGGTTTAATTCAATCGTAATTTTTTTTAAAAAAATTTTGGGTTAGGTTGGAATTAACGTCATTCAATTCTCTTTGTTTCGGCATCGATAGAAAAAAAGCTTCTTCGACATTGCTTTTGAATTAGTTGTGAATTTTAAAAAAGAAATATTATTAATCCTGAAAAGAAAAAAAATCCCTGAATTATCCTGAAAATAATTATAATTGAAGAATTAATAGTATTCAAAAAATATTAACTAATCAAAATCTTTACAAATTAGTTTAACTTTTTAACTTGATATTTTTATAACTTTTAACTTGATATTTTTTAAACTTTTTATAACTTTTATATTTTGATAACTTTATTTCACTTGAGATACACAAAGTGTATTTAGTTTAGTTTGAATTATCGTCGCACTAGAGCTACACGACACAAAGGGTATTGAAAGGGGGCCTTATAATTCGGAATGGGGTCAAGTGACGAGGCCAACGCCTGAACCGGCACCTCACGGAACCTTACAATGATATCGTACGCTGCGTCAGAATTTCGAACTTCGTAAATTTTACAAGTACGCAATTAAAAAAACTATTTCATTTTTTTGGTGTATGCTAATTTATGACTGTCCTTTAAATATTGAAACTAATATTTTTGCTCAATAATATACAGGGTGTCCGTAAAAGAATGTCCGATTTTTAATGGTATATTACAGGAGTTTATTTTATACTAAATATAACTAATCATACATGGCATTGAAGGAAAACTAACCTAGTTTTTCTTATAAGTGCTCGATGTACGCGCCTTTAGTGATACGGCACACATCCAAACGAAAATGCCTTCCCATACTGTCTGCAGCAAGTCCAGAGTAATGGAAGCAACAACCTGTGCAATTCCCGTATCACTAAAGGCGCACACATTGAGCACTTATAGGAAAAACTAGGTCAGTTTTCCTTCAATGTCATGTATGATTTGTTATATTTAGTATAAAATAAACTCCTGTAATATACCATTAAAACTCGGACATTCTTTTACGGACACCCTGTATTACGATAATAAATTGGATTGCTGCTTGGTGTAAAACATAATCCCTGCTTTAAGATGTTCCAAGCTCTTGCAGCTCGTATTCATAAAAAAATATCAACAGCGAATGTGTTGAAATTAAATAAAGAACATTTCTCTCGAAATAATACGAGAACAAAACAACAGTTCATTAGTAGCAATGCAAACTTTTCTGTTCCGTGGTAAAAACAGGACCTACTTAGAGAAAGGTTTGTCGTGTACAAACGAAAGGAAGGGGGGTATGCTACATCACGTGACTGTTTCTTCGGAATGCTCTTTTCTTGTACATGGATCCCATTAAATACCTTGCCCTGCCCGCCTGCCCCTTGTTTTAGGGTTAGTGGGGACGCGGGGTCGCCAAATTTGCGAAAAAGTCGCCAAGTTTCGGATAAAGTGTAAACGTACACAAGGGGCATAAATATAAAAAGGTTTCTAATCAAGTGCGAAAATACAGCCCATATTGCCCACATGAAGTTAATATACTTTTTTAAAGATGATTACTATTATAGACTACTATTTGTAATGCTGCAACGTGCCACTATTTTTACAAAATGCTTAGTACTTTGCAATTATGTTTAAATCCAGAAAAAAAAATTAGAACACTTTTTTTGTTTTTTACGACTTCCTAGGCATCAAATAGTACGATCTGAAAAGTCCTAGGCTCTGAGGGGGCTGGGGAGCCCAGTCGATTAGGCATTCGCCTAGCATGCGGAAGGTCCCCAGTTCGAGTACGGACATGGCCAAAATAACTGCCGACCTATAAACGGCCCGTGCAGCCAAAAATGTCCGACGAATAATACCCCGTGTGGCGGGATACTTTTTTAAAGTCCTAACGACGGCTATTGATGTCGCCCTTCATCTTGTTACAAAGTTGACTTGCTTTTTCAATCCCGATTGATTGGTTCTAACACTTCACATCAAATAGTACGATCTGAAAAGTCCTAAGCTCTGAAGGGGCTGGGGAGCCCAGTCGATTAGGTATTCTCCTAGCATGCGGAAGGTCCCCGGTTCGAATACGGACATGGCCAAAATAACTGCCGACCTATAAACGGCCCGTGCAGCCAAAAATGTCCGACGAATAATACCCCGTGTGGCGGGAGGGCACGTTAAATATCCTTCAAAGTCCTAACGCGGCGTACGATGTCGCCCTTAACGGTTGCGTTGGGTGGCTATTCAGGTGTCGGCTCGACTGTGGTTCTAAAATACGACGCCCGTCGCCAATAGCCCTCGTGTAGTGCGACGATAATTCAACCTAACCTAAGCTCTGAAATGTAAGCTTTTCCTTGAAACATTTATCTAAGTACCAATCCCACTACCAAATCAAGTCGACTACCTTTCTAGCAGTGGAAACCTTTCATATTGCACTAACTTTTGAATTTTAGTTGTTTTTCTAGAAAAATATACAATAAAACTTTGTTCAAATACTTTTTTTCGTCAACAGTCTGATTATTTCCTATGATTAGCGTAAACGACCTAACTTTACGGAGAGCTTATCAATTGAAGAACTTCTAGTGGAAGAACGTTCTAAGTGACAAAAAGGTGGAAATGAGAAAAGGAGCTTTAAAGTTTTTCGTTTGCACCATAGATATCATAGTTAAAGTATTAGATTGGCAGATCACGTGGCGTCCAATGCTAACGACGGGACGCGCATGGAGACCAGAATAAGAGGGCAAATGGGCCAGTGTTGCCACCACATTAATGAGAAAAACACTACGAAAAAATACCGTTTAATTCTAAAATTACAAAACAAGACCATAAAAATTTTAGCTGCATTTTGGAATCTTTTTAGTGACTTTAAAAAAAAATGTGAAACGCTTTTTTAGTATTTTTATGGTATTTTTTTGTAATTTTAGAATTAAACGGTATTTTTTCGTAGTGTTTTTCTCCTTAATGTGGCAACACTGGCCCATTTGCCCTCTTATTCTGGTCTACATGCGCGTCCCGTCGTTAGCATTGGACGTCACGTGATCTGCCAATCTAATACTTTAACTATGATATATATGGTTTGCACCTAGATACATTGAAAACGGCATTTACAAATAGTTATAAGAAGACTTAAAAACATTTCCCCCTTTTCAAAACTTTGTTATCTTTAAAGGACGAAATAACATGTTCATTGACAAAAAAAAATCTCAATTTTTCAAAAATTGCACTTAGCACGTTCTTCCATTAAGCTCTTCAATTATAACTTGAGTTGGTCGTGCTCAAGTCCACAGGACGGTTTCCCTGAATGCTGTTTCTTTTACAAAAAGGTAGAAATAAAAACGTAATTGGAATTTGTCCCCAGGTTAAGGTATCCATATATCTTAGAAAACGAAAAAAATGATCAAAATATGTGTTCTAATACTTTTGCATTAAAATATTATCTGATTCTTTATCTTTCAAGTGCTACAAGTAGATTTCTGGTACTGTAAATAGTTTTTAATTTACAGGCAGTCTTTTACAGGCAATTCTATTGTCATCACTCTTGCAATGAAAACCTTGAACTCATTTTCTGAAGAACGAATTTTTTCATAATATGCTTGTACTACGAGTAAGATATTTCAAATTAATATGCTTCGATTTAAAAAAAAAATTAAGTACATTTTAAAGAGTATAAATCAGGGCATGTGGACATACTTTTTATAACAATTGTAAAAAATATAATTTTTTTACAGACGTTTAAAAAATTAAATTATTTTAAAAAAATCATATTTAAAAGAATTAATTAATATATATTTTTTATTGCAGTAAAGTATTTTTATGTTAGTTTATATGTGCCTAATCTTCTCACAAAGTTTTAAATGTATCTCAAAAATTAAAGAAAAAGTTGTCTAAGGTAAATGGATACCTTAACAAAGATCGAAGTATTGTCACGTAAAAAAAGGGGCGATTCCTCGCCAATTACGGAGTGACCCCGTCTAATTTAGTGTTCCCGACACTCTGTAAGAGGGAAGGATAAAGTAAGCTAATGGAGTCATGTCTCCTTCAGCAGCTTAACAAGTCGGGGCTCCACTTAAGCGGACTTGTAACTCACCCCAGAACTTTGTTTGGAAACAAATTTCTTGGTATAGGGTTGCTCTTTCTAAACAACTGCATGAAAAGTATTGAAAAAGTTATGTAGATGCAACATTTTTTAATGTTTGAATTTGGGAGTTGGGGAGCCCAGTCGGTAAGGCATTCGCCTAGCATGCGAAAGGTCCCAGGTTCGGGTCCGGGCATCGCCAAAATAACTGCCGACCTATAAACGGCCCGGCCCGTGCAGCCAAAAAAGTCCGACGAATAATACCCCGTGTAGAGGGAGTGCACGTTAGATATGCTTCGAAGTCCCAACGCTGCGTACGATGTCGCCCTTAACGATTGCGTAGGGTGCCTATTCAGGTGTTGGCTCGTCACTTGACTGTGGTTCTAAAATACGACACCCGTCACCAATAGTCCTCGTGTAGCTCTAGTGCGACGATAATTCAAACTAAACCAAACGTAATGTTTGAATATAAAAAGGACGGAAGATATCCGTACGCGCTCTGATTTCACTAAAATGTTGAAAGGAAGAATTGTAGTGGGAAATTTTCCAATGTATTTGAACAATTTTTTGCATTTATTGATTCAATTATCTAGATTAAAATTAAGAAGCTTCTCCGAAGCTATCGATAATTGTTAGATTTTGATGCAACAAGTGCTAAATATAATTTTTTAAAGTTAATACATTAAAATACATCATTTTGTTAAGGGAATAAGCCAAAAGCAAACTATTTCTACTTATTTTTAACATGTTTTTTTACATACTGCGTTTAGTATTTTAGCTTCCACACTACGTTTATAACGTAAAAAGTGGAAGGCATTATAATCGTTCAGTCCGTCTGTCTGAACGTCCGTCTGTCACTTTCATAGCCAAAACTACAAATGCTACGGACAAGTGCGATACGTCAAAAAAATTCAGCGCATCAAAATTAGGATACTTTGAAATTTTCAGAATAGAATTCGAATTCGTAATACTTCAATTTTTAAAAAATTGAAAAATTTAATGCTCATTTAAGAAGCATAAGAAGCCATTTTTATTAGAATTAAATCACCATTGCCATTCGCAACAATCGCTCGAGAAACTTTAATTCTTTTAGACAATAAATTAAAATAAATTCATTTTTGCGACATCGATCAGTTTGAAATGACGTCAAATATATTTCACTACGAGATTCTTTTACTTTTATAAGAAATTTTTTCATTCTATTTAAAAGCGAGGAATATTACATATTTATTCTTTGAAATATAAATTAATTTTTACAAACGATAAGTAATAATTATTGAATTTTCGAAATAAAATAAATGAAACTAGCCAAATTTAGCATGTAAATGTTTAATATAGAATATCAATGATGTGTTTGTCACCTTTTTACCTGTTAAATACAACTGTCGCGGGTTAAGTGACAGATTCTGTTACAAACCTACATGTTTTAATTCGCATACACCGTTGAAAAAAATCAGAAATAATCTAACGTACTTTTTAAAATGCGCAAAATTATTTTTCACCCAAAACCATTCAAAATAATTTATGGACCAAAAAAAAACTAAAATTCTAAAAAACTAATTAACATTCCAACTAACTTATATAACTTAAGGAAAGGTTACTTTTGCGAAAGATTTGAAATTTTAATCCTTTAATATAAATCAATATTCTTAAAGATTTGTTGTGAACTCAAGGCCCTAACATAGATTTTTCCTCGATCACTAATCCTTAAAATCGTACATTAAAGTAAAATACTTTTTCTAATACTTTATACTCTTTTAAATTTTAATTTGTTTGTAGCATTTTACGTTTGATTAAAAAACGGAATTTTATGACCTTGGAAAACAGTTTCCCAACGTATTTTAAACAAGTTTTGTAAATACATGTATAAAATCTTTTACATTTGAAACCACTAAAATTTTCGCAACACAATCCTATTCATCTTGATCTAGAAGCTAGAAGCTAGTGAGGGACAAATAGCGTCCGACAAATTTGTATGAATATGTATTAAATTACATTATTGAAATAAATGAAACTTAATATTTTTGTTAATATTTTTTTAAACATGATTTGAATAAATGAGCAAAATATGATAATTTTGCTTTGCAAAGGATGACTAATATATATATAAATTGATTTCTCGATGAAACACACACTGTGTTCCTTTTCTATCGTCATACTTTGAAATGAAATATTTTTCAGATTTTTTCAAAGAGCTTAAATGCAAATCTAATTTTACCTGCAAAAAGAAATAAACAGAATATGTTTTTGACTACATAAAAGGAGAGATCAAAACTTAAAGTTTGAATTTTAAATTTTATACGCTAAGTATTATTCTTGCAAATTATTTTCGTAAAATACTTTAATCTATTTGTATTTAGCAAGATAGTGCATTTTGTTAGGAATTATTCATACATGAATTTAAAATACGTGATGTACTCGTATTCATGTGTAATTCAAAACGATAATCATTTTTTAATAACCAATTCATGCAAACAGGTGAGGCCCAGTGGCTTAGTGGTAGTGCTTCGCATTGTCACGCCGCAGGTCCGGGGATCGAATCCCGGATTGGGCGCGGTACACCCATCCTTTCATCTCTTAAGTGGGTCTATAAAATGGGTACCAAGCATGCTTGGGAACTAAACACTGGGGGTTCCGCGTGACCACCCCACCGGGACATATGCCTTGCACCCTCAGAGCCCTAGGTCACGAAAGCTGAAATGGGCACGGCAGGCCTTGACCCACTAATGGGCTGTTGCGCCGAGGAGTTTAGTTTCATGCAAACAGGTACGATGTTAGAAATAACAAAGCATACTTATAGTTTTGCCTCTTTCACTTAGAATTTTGTAATATAAAATAGAAGGTAATGAAAGCATTGTGATGGAGTTGAAAATCCAAAATGAAGATTTTGGAATTACTGAACGTTTTGGAGAGTTCTGATCCTAAATAAGTGCTTTTTGAGCGTTTGGTCCGTCTGTCAGACTGCATGTCTGGTTTGAAATCACTCTACATATCGAACTAATAGAGCTGCGGATTTAATTGGATTGAACCACGGCAAACTTCAATAACAAGGCCAGAGAAGCTCTCCCAAAGATGAGCGTAGACGGAATTTTTGACGTCACTGTTCCGAGTGCCGAAGATCGAGAAACTAGTTCGGACGCATTCGGAACCCTAAAAATGTGGTCAGCCGTGAACGAGTGGTTCCGAACAGGTTTCGAGACAGGTTGTTTTCATCTTCGGAACAACGTCACTCGGAACTATGACGTCAAAATTTCCGTTCCTGATCTTGTTTTGGGAAAGCTTCTTCGGCCTTTGTAGTTGAGTAGGCCGTGCTTGAACACGAGTTAACATTAAACGTCAGAAGTTACATTTCGAAACATTCACAAGTGTAGAAAGAAAAGCCGAAACAAGTGTATTAAATATATATTATTGAGTGATAATTGCAACTCGTGTGGTGTTTCACAACCCTATTTTAAATTTAAAGACACTTTAAGATCATTGCTGAATTATAATGAAAATGGAGCTCTCCGTATTAAAATTCGATCCTTCAATATTCGGTATCACAGAGAAAATAAATATTTTTCTAAAATATGACTCTTTAAACTTAAATTTCTTTCAACAACAACCAAATGAAAAACGCAATGGCTATCGGTAAACGTTAAATCGTTGTCCGAAGTCCTGATGGATATTACGATGTCCCTATAAGGTTGCTTGTGGTGCCAGTGCTGATTTCGGCTCTGTTATTTGAATAGATATCATAGTTAAAGTATTAGAATGGCAGATCACGTGACCTCCAATGCTAACGACGGGACGCGCATGGAGGCCTTTTAAGAGGGCAAAATCGCCAGTGTTGCTGCCACTTTAAGGAGAAAAATACTACGAAAAAATACCATTTAAATCTAAAATTACAAAAAAATATCGTAAAAATACTAGCTGCATTTTGGAATCTTTTTAGTGACTTTAAATCCTTTTCTAGTATTTTTTTTGTAATTTTAGAATTAAATTGTATTTTTTCGTAGTATTTTTCTCCTTAAAGTGGCAGCAGCACTGGCCATTTTGCCCTTTTAAAAAACCTCCATGCGCGGCCCGTCTTTAGCATTGGAGGTCACCGTGATATGAAAATCTAATACTTTAACTATGATATCTATGGTTGTTTGACATCTGTTAAACAAATTTAGGGTCCGTTGTCAATAGAGCAAGTTAACAAACAAAATTTTAATACACAAGTACATCGGTATCGTCAAACGGTGTAACTTTGGACCAAGTTTTTCAAGCTAATAACTTATCATTAAATACAATCTTTAAGAATGTGAGTGACTTCTTCAATTAGTGGAAACTCTTCTTTGACCTCTACGTAAAAAATATTCAAAAAGAACGTGAGTATTAAGGTTTTATGCTTGGGCTAAAGTTACCCTACATTGCCAAAGTTATCTAACTCGAGGATAATTTGTTAATGTCATAAACGCGTTTTAAAAACATACATTTGCGTACTTCAAACAAGTAGGATTGTAATAGAATCTGTCACTTAACCCGCTTCCACACAACATTTGTTGGTTTAACAGGGTAAAAAAGCGACCAAAAATCAGAAATTGATCATTTCATATATTAAACATTTACATGCTAAAATTTGGTAGTTCATTTATCTTATTTCAAGAAATTCAAAAAATTATTACTTATCGTTTTGAAAAATTAATTTTGATATTTCAAAGAATAAATTGTAATGCTCCTCGCTTTCAAATAGATTAAATTTCATATACAACGTACAAAGAATCTCGTAGTGAAATATATTTGACGTTCATTTCAACAGGATCGACTGACTGCAAAAATAAATTTATTTCAATTTTTTGTCTAAAAGTAAGTTTTGAAGCAAAAATATATTAAGCTCCTTAAAGTTAACAAACCTGTCCTAATCTTTTAAAATTACATGATTATTTTCACGTAATATAACAAATTTGAATCATAATCAACGCGATGCTTCCCGCCAAACGTTTTTGAATTAATTATTTTGTGTCATTTATCTTAATTTCCTTGGTTATATTGTGAAGCTAATCTAGGATCTGAATTATATCATGCTAGCAATTTTACACGTTCTTGCACGGATTAAAAAGTTCAAATCGTTCCAAATATGTTTACATATAACCTGTATAGATATAAACTTATGTTTATTTTCCATCGCTGTTTATAAAGTATAAATAAATCCCATTCATCCTTAATTCCAAATGAAAACATATAGCAAAAAGCACTATAAATGTCATACTAATTTCATAAATACATATTCAAACTTCTTTTATTTCATTTGGCTTTTGTGAATATATTTGGATCTGCAAATATCAGTATATCAGGTATCATAATCTGCTATTTGTATGAAAAATAAATAGAAGATATCAGTATAATAATCTATCACGTCCATTTTTATAGTATTTCCAAAAGCAGGAGTATTACAGATTCATCATAAGTGTATCAAAGATGGAACAACAAAAAAAACGTCATTAATTTCAAAGTATAATTAGATTATTATGTTAAAGGTCACATATTCAATGAAATTTTGTGACATACCGTAAAATTTATTCTAATTTTCTAACTCCCACAAATGAGGTACAAAAAAAATATGAATAGTCTTATTTTTAGAAATACTAAATAACTTGACCTACATGTTGAACTGAAAATATTCATTATTTTTTTAATTTATCAGACTGGATTCTTTTTTCATGGTTAACGACTACTTTAGTATTAAAAAAAACATCATCGAGTTTCTTCATTACACAAAAGTAATTTCTGATATTAAGAAAACCTTAGGGTTTTTTTTAAATTTCGTAACGATTAATGAACCTAGTGATGACCGTTGACTAGTATTTTTTTCCTCTTCATAATGTTTCTAATCAGTAAAATAATTTCCCCAAACATTCATTTTAGGGTTCAGTAAATGTTTGGTACATCTTAAGAAGGCAGCTGAAATAATTTCAAGGTCCAAACCGATGTTTGGTGTATGAAGATAGTAATGTCCTTTCTTCGATTGAAGTAGCAGACTCTAATGCTCCAAGAAAAAATCATGGCTCAATCTCGGGTATCTCGTGGCAGCAGATTGAAACTCATAACCTCCCCCCAGGTGAGTTCTCTTTTTCCCCTTCGATGAAAAGTAATATCGAGCAGATCTCATTATAAAAGTTCTTTTGAGAACTATCATTAAGCGAGTTCTTTTCGGGATCATTAGCAGCAGGAGAGACGCAACTCAACTTGTAGCTGCATAATTACAATCGTAATCGTCATCGTTTTCGAACGCCAGCTTGGAATAACTTTTTCCCGATTTGAAGAGCAATCGAACGCAAAAACTTAAGCCTAATTATCCTTTTCGAATGTTGCTACTGCTTCTGGAGCCATTTTCAAGATGGCCGCCGCCGGTTGCAGTTACGGAGACTAATCTGGCATGTTTTTCGTCCTTTTCTATTATTTTTTTTAAGTAAAAGAAAATAAGAACAAGCAGAAACGGCTTCTTCAATTACCTTTTCAAACGTGTTTGGGTTACTTCTGTTCGAGAATATAGCAATTATAGCTTTTACTGTAACGGTGATTGAAAATAAAGAGACGACAAAAAAAAGTCTTCTTTCGTGAAGATACTTTTTTTCGCATTTTTTTGTTCTGTATCTCCACAGGACGGAAAAAAACACAGTCTTCAAAAAGACATCAATGGCCATTGAGGATATTGATTTTTTAAGAAGCGTTACCTTATTAAAAAAAGGCTGTTTAGAAGAATTAATCTATCTTATGCTTGAAATAAATTTAGCACAAGGTGTAAAAAATGTCATTAAAAGTATCTCTTGTTTAGACAAATGCCACTTACCAAAACATCTCTTACTTAGACACCTCTTATAGTTCTAAGTACAGTAAAAATCCAATTATACAAATTAGTTAAAACAGGTCATGCACCGTTAGGAAAATGAAAAAAAGTCCTATAATTGGAATTTTTCAAAAGTAAAAAGATTTTAAACACAGTCCTTGGACAAATTATTAGACGCACTGCAAGATTTCATGTAAAATATAATTTAACGGGTGATATTGTACCGTTTTATTATTTTAAATTGATTGATGTAGTCTACAACAATTCTTTTAAATAAAAATCAATAATATATTGTAGTTTAAATATACCATTATTGCATAAAAACTCTTAAGAAACATAAAATTACTAAAAAAATACAGTGCGTCTAATAATTTGTCCAGGGACTGTACTTCCCCAGTATCAAAAATGACAGAAAAAAAAAACTAATTTTACAGAAAAACTTTGCAGAGCTTTCAAATAAATGAAAAGGCAACCCTTTTAACGTAAAAGCATATGAATGGATGAACGTCCATACATGCGCTGATAAATACCACTTGAGTTTAACCTCTTAAGACCCGAGCAAAATCCTACACGTACAGTCCCTGGACAAATTATTAGAAGCACTGCAAAATTTCATGTAAAATATTAATTACCGGGTGATATTGTACCGTTTTATTATTTTAAATTGATTTGTTTTTTATTTTTATATTATCCAATCAATTACCGATTTATTTGACATAAATAAAACAGCATTAATTTAGAAAAGCATAAGTTTATTAAGTTTGAAAGAAAAGTGAAATTTATGTTAGTAAAAGTCAATTTTTAGTTGAGCCACCTTTAGCCGCTATCAAAGCTTTAATTCGGCGCGGCATGCTATCAATGCAAGACTGTAGGCTGTCTCCCGCATTTGAGGATGATGATGATTCCACACATAAATAATCTTATAATTAATATAAATTAATCTTAATCATAATTATCTTAAAATAAATACAAATATCTAGTCTACAACAATTTTTTTTAAATAAAAATCAATAATATTGTAGTTTAAATATACCATTATTGCATAAAAACTCTTAAGAAACATAAAATTACTAAAAAAAATACAATGCGTCTAATAATTTGTCCAGGGACTATATATTCTCAACCCAAAACATACTTTTCATACAAATAGATGCTAAAAAGTATGTTTTTCAAAGAATTTTTTTTTTTTAAATTATGTTTAATAGTTACTTAGGGACACGCTTTAAACTCTAAAAATACACATTTTTTGTGCTATAAATGCAACAAAAAAGGCCGTACCACTTATTTGTAGTTAACAGATTATTTTAACATTGTTTAAAATGCGAAAAGCCTTTAAAATTAACTACTAAAAGAACTTTTTGAAAAGTTTGGGGAAACAAATTTTAAATAATTTTTTTAAGAACTCTAATATCGTATTGACCCTCGTTCCACTTCATTTTTTATAGAAATAAATGACTGATACTTGTAATCAAAGGCTGAAAACTGATATTTGGATCTTCTTCTATCGGACCATGTCAATTTCGGAACTAATTACCGTGTTAATTGTTTGTGGGGAGGTTTTAAAAAATGTCCCCAAATGGGGACGTCAGGTCGCAAGAGGTTAAATAGTCAGATTTCGGATAGTTGGAGTTTTAATGTGGCTGTTCCACATTACTTTTAATCGGAGGGCATTAGATTACCAGACTAATATTCCTTGATTTATTTAAGGGGATACGGTACTCAAAAATTGGTCAAAATATCGTTTTTTCAGTTTTTACTTCTTATTATGGGCTTGTTTCACGAGGGATCTGGCAACAGCTCCGCGGTCTTGTTTTCTTTTTTCTCGAATTACTTTGGTAGCTCGAACTATTTTGGTATTCCAAATTAAGTTTTCCATTTTAGTTTTTTTTTTAAATTCCAACTTCTTTCAATGCAAGTTTTCCTTGATAAATGATTAAAACAACCAACAGCACAGCAAAAAGTTGTAATTTTAAAAAATAACAACTAAAATAACTTATTCTTAGAAAACTCAATTTCGAATATCAATAAAAGTAATTCGAGAAAAATGAAAACAAGACCGCAAGTTGCCAGATCCCACGTGAAACAAGCCCATTTACAATATTTTTCTTAACATTTATTGAAATTTTCATAATGATATCGTTTGTAGAAAAATAGTTATTATATGTTTTCTGGAGTCACATTCCTATAAGTTTGAATACGTATTTCGTCTGCTTCCAACCTTTTTTTCTCGGTTTCGCGTTTTTCAATTCATGTGTTTAATAAATCCCTAAAGCTTTTTTTTCTAATTAATTTAGAATTTTGAAAATTTTAACCTGTGTTCTTACATATATGGTGCACAAAATTGTGCATGGAATAAGGTCTACTATGTATAGTTTTTTTTAAATGTTGAATTCAATATATTTGTAAATTTTTTGTGATTTTCAGTATAAATACATGTTATATTTCAACTGTAGCTCATATTTAAAAATTCATTCACAGTTCTTGAACAAATAGTACTTAAAACAAACTATAAAAGTTTGGAGTTATTCTCAAAATTGAAAGAAAGTACGCGTACGATCCATGGGCTGGGTGCTATAAACGCGTCGGGTCATAGTTTCTAAATGAAGAGTGCAAATTATTATGCCGTTATTCAAATCTCTTAACTCTCAAAATTGAAGAATTGCGTTTCGTTAAACGCGTTTTATAGCTACCGCTAGTCGTGCTTCTGTGCAAGGAAACTATGAGTTTAACTATATAATTTACAAGTTTATGTTATTATTTCTAGAAATAATGTTTTGGGTACCGTATCCCCTTAAAGAAATTCTCCTACAGACATAAATTTGGTCCTAAATACAGAATGCACAACAAGTCAAACCAAACAGATAAACGTGTGTCAAAACTAAATTATACGAATATTTTTGCCAAAGTTAACATAAGTATATAGTCCTCCCACCACTTTTTAGCATCTATGACGTGTGCTTTATACGAGTCCAAATTGTCACTCGTAAAACGAAAAGGAGTAAAGCACGTCCAACTTCAATAACAAGGCCAAAAAAGCTCTCCCAAACCTGAGCGTGGACGGAAATTTTGACGTCACTGCTCCCAGTGCCGAAGATCGAGAAACTAGTTCGAACGCATTCGGAACCCTAAAATTGTGGTCAGCCGTGAACGAGTGGTTCCGAACAGGTTTCGAGACATGTTATCTTCATCTTCGGAACAACGTCACTCGGAACTATGACGTCAAAATTTCCGTCCCCGAGCCGTTTGGGAAAGCTTCTTCAGCAGTAGTTGAGTAGGCTGGCTGTGGGTAAAAGGAAGATTTTGGTTTTTTGCCATAGTTACTATTTTTGGCGATTCGTTGCTTTTGCAGGCGCATATTTCTTTAAAGTTTAGAACCAATTTCTCAACTGAAGAGCAGTTCAGACTTGCATAGGGTTCACTATTGTTGCACAGCTATATTTTAACTTATAGCGTTTCTCGATGTGATACTGAATGTGTTAAATAATGCGATGCAAATCTATTGACGATCAAGTCAAAATAAAAAAGAAATACAAGTGCAATTGATGACAACCATCAGCAATTGACCCTTTCACTAATAACATATGTGTAGTTTTAGTGTGACACATTATTTCCAACCAAACTAACCCAACAATCTCCTAGGCTCGCCAAACATCATGGGATTGACAACCCTGACTCCTTTAGGCTCTCTACCTTTTTTTACAAAGAGTGGACTGTTCCACTATTAAAATATTTGGATGCTTAATTTGATGACAAGTCTAGACTACTTTCTTCTGGACTTGAACAGCCGCATTATTGGCACAAGACCTGCCGTTTCACTTTCGACCAAGGCTCTGGGTGCTAGGCTTTATGCCAAGTAAGGTGGTAGCCTCACGGAAAGTGTTTAGCCCAGCATGCTTAGTCCCAATTTATGCCCATTTCTGGGATGTCATTCGCATCGGGATTCATCCCCGGACCTGTGGCGACAACCAGACTATATCACTGAAAATATCAATATTATTTGATGGCTTGTTTATAAAGCTTACAAGCAAAGTTTAAAGAGGGAATAATGGTGAGAAACATTTTGATCTGTAAAATATGTAAATAAACGTATATTATGATCAATAAAACTCATATACGCTTGACAAATAAACAAGTTTAAGTTTATAAATATTCAAATTCTAGCATCTTCTCCCAAACTTCGAAATAATATATTTATTTAAATAATAAACACAACACTGGTTTCTTTAATCAACACATATCTTTGAAATAGAGGCATTCGAAAAATCAGAAACATCTTCCAACGAAAATATTTAAAAATTATCGCCAATTTGAATAATAACTTAAAAAACTTTTTTTTAAATATCAATCACACTATCATGCTACCAATAACAAAAATTAGCATATTTTGAAAACTAAATAATATCCGTGGATGTTTCAGTGGAACCCAGGTTGAAAAGAATGCGTTTTAATAACAAATGATGAAGTCCTTCTCCGCCAAGTTTCTAAAAATTAAATTCCTTAAATTCCTCTCTTGGGAAAACAGCGTCGGGGATTGAACTGTCGGCGTCGTCAGTTTTTATGACGGTAAAATGACGTGATCGAGACATTAGTGTTTTAAAATTCGTCGCTTTTCTCAATGCTTTTGTGTGTGTTAAGGAAAATAATGAGATATTCTTTCACAACTGTTCATCGATCCATACATCGGAACCAATTAAAAGATATACATTAAAAAATATATATTTTCTTCATTCTGTAATTTACTAAGTCCTAATTTTGCTGAATTACGAGGTATTTGCAAGCCATGTTAAAAAAAAAAGGCAAGTCCTCAAATACTCGAAATATGAGACAAGATTTTTTTTTTACCACTGACAGTGACCATAAATTAATTATGGGCAATTGATGCTTAGATGCTTTAAAAAGGGTTTATAGAGGGATTGGTTAGTTTGTCGCAATTATCGTCGCACTAGACCTACACGAGGGCTATTGGCGACGGGCGGCATATTTTAGAACCACAGTCAAGTGACGGGCCGACACATGAGTAGGCACCCAACGCAACCGTTAAGGGCGACATCGTACGCAGCGTTAGGATTTTGAAGGATATTTAACGAGCAACTCCCGCCACACGGGGTATTATTCGTCGGACGTTTTTGGCTGCACGGGCCGTTTATAGGTCGGTAGTTATTTGGCGATTCCCGAACCCGGGACCTTACGCATGCTAGGCGAATGCCTAACCGACTGGGCTCCCCAGGCCTTCTTCATTCTGTAATTTACTAAATCCTAATTTTGCTTAATTACGAGGCATTTGTAAGCCATGTTAAAGAAAAGGCAAGTCGTCAGATACTCGAAATATGAGACAAGATTTTTTTTTATGGTTGACAGTGACCATAAATTAATTATGGGCAATTGATGCTTAGGTGCTTTAAAAAGGGTTTATAGAGGGATTGGTAACCCAGTTAGTATAGCGTTGGACACGCTATCTGCCTAGATCGGATCAAAAAGTTCTAAAATAAAGTAGAGGAACGACTCGTACTGAGCTGCCGTCGGCAGCCATGGCTCACTGCGGAGCCCGAAAAGTGTGGCAAAAGTGCTAGTTAATTTATAATTTTGATAATGAGAAAGAAAGTTCACCCAGGGCAAAGGCGGGAATCGAACCCACACCCGTTATAGCACGCGGACTGCTAGCGTTATGGCCTGCGATCAAACCACTCGGCCATCGGCCCACATGCCACCCTATATTTTCCGTGTTGTCCATCTGCTGTGAACAGGTTCAGTCTCTACCCTACTATAGAACTCTTTGGATCGGATCGCTAGCGCTAGGTACTGATTCGAACTGGTTCGAACCCGGTGGCAGTCACTGCTTTCCTATAGACAGAAATATGCAGCCAAAGTCCAACTAAAATACCCGAGTATACTGCTCGTTAAATCTGTGGAGTCCTAAGTCCCGACAGCGTTACCGTACGAAGTTCTTTTGGGTGCACGCTCAGGTGTCAACCTCGTCACTTGACCAGAGCTCTAAATTACGAGTCGTAATTGGCTGTGTTAAAGCACCTAAAGGAAGCTAGAAATAGACATCCGGAAACGATTAATTTACATACCTACCTAACCACTAGTGGTATTTCACGTTGAAGTCCACGACAGGTACCACGAAGTTTTGCGTGCCGACTGGTCAACCTCTACTAAATCAAAAATCGATCCTAGTATTAGAGCTGTGTTTTGCATCCTAAGGTATAGCTAAATATTAGACCAAGAACAACAACCACCTAACCACTATGTTAGGTTGATTCTAACAGGAAAAGTTTGCGTATTATACAAAAAAAATCCCATTTAATGACGAAATATTAGAGTGTGTTTTCATCATATTCTATATTTAGAAAGACAAAATAAGGTAAGTCAGTTTTTTTAACTATTACAAAACAAGCTTTTATGAAGTATTTTAAGAAATAGTGATGTTTTGAAAAGTTAATAATAACACGTGTACAAAACAATCGATATTTTACATTTTATCCCATTCCTATTGCGATGAAACTTGTTGTTAAATTTATAAGTAGTTTGTTCTTTTTAATTTAATTTTTTTAATGTAATTTAAATAATTTTTCGAAAGTTTTTTTTTGTATTTTTCTTGCTAGTAATTACCGTATGGATACAATAATATTTTAATTGAAATGTTGTGTGAATGATCTTAAATGTTTTAATATTTCTTGTATATATTCTTCGGTTTGCAGTTTTATACTCTACCAGTAAATGCATAACAGACCCAATAAACCTATAAACGGCCCATGCAGCCAAAAAATGTCCGACAAATAATACCCCGTGTAGAGGGAGTGCACGTTAAATATGCTTCAAAATCCCAACGCTGCGTCGCCGTTAAAGGTTGCGTTGGTTGCCCAATCAGGTGTCGGCTCGTCACTTGACTGTGGTTCTACATTATGACGCCCGTGACCAATAGCCATTGTGTAGCTCTAGTGTGACGATATTTTAAACAAACTGAAACAGAATGAATAAAAATATTTTTTAATGTATATCTTTTAATTGGTTCCGATGTATGGGTCCATGAACAGTTGTCTGAAAGAGTATCTCATTATTTTCCTTAATATACACACAAAAGCATTGAAAAAAGCGACGAATTTTAAAACACTAATGTCTCGAACACGTCATTTTACCGTCATAAAAACTGACGACGCTGACAGTTCATTCCTCGACGCTGGTCCCGTCACCAATATCCATTGTGTAGCTCTAATGCGACGATAATTCAAACTAACCTAACCAGACCTAATTAATAACTAATCCTGAATAAAAACTGAACAGCGGTTCACTGCTTTTCAAAAACACACACACACTTCGCTTCTATTTAAAATCATTCGCATTCTCAACAGTGCATTCTTCAGCAAAATTTGAAAAATAGTTTCTAATTTGATTCCAACTCGATTATTATGAATCGAGTTGTTTACGGAATGCGAAATGGAAATTCCTAGAGGAATCGGATCTCAATAATCCAAACAGAACCAAGTAACAAATCTAATCTGTTTCATAAAAAATGTGGTGAAAATGTCAATGTTTAGTAGTGGAAGAGAGTCGTACGAAATTTTTATAAATTCTAAATAAAATTTATAAACGGCCCGTGCAGCCCGAAAATGTCCGATAAATAATACCCCGTGTGGCGGGAGTGCACGTTAAATATCCTTCAAAGTCCTAACGCTGCGTACGATGTCGCCCTTAACGGTTGCGTTGGGTGCCTACTCAGGTGTCGGCTCGTCACTTGACTGTGGTTCTAAAGTACGACGCCCGTCGCCAATAGCCCTCGTGTAGCTCTAGTGCGACGATAATTCAAACTAAACTAAACTAAATAAATATTGAAAGTTAGCATTTTCAGTCCTCCTCGTAAGAAGGACAACACTTTTTGGAAATGTTTTTAAACTATTCGAATGTTCGAACTATGTTTTTAAAAAATGGTGGGGAATTCCAAAATATGGTATATTTTTCGATAAAGTTGGAAAAAATCTGCTTAAATAACGTATTTTATAGGAAATAAATTGCTTGTACGTTGTTAGTCGTTATATAGGGGTAAATAATATTAATGTTTAGTAGTAGAAATAAGTCGTGCGAATGTTTTATAACTTTTGAATAAATACTGAAAGTTAAAGCTTTTTGTTCTGATCGTTAGAGGAACACTTTTTGGAAATGTTTTTAAGTGAATTTTTAAAACTGGTGGAGAATTCCAAAACGTGTTCTATTTTTAGGAAAAGGTTTGAATAGGTTTGAATAAATAACGTCTTTAAACCAACTTAGACTAAAACACACAATTTGGCAGACTTTTGCTTAAAATAAGTCTTGACCAATTATTGGCTGCAGTTGATCAAAGAAACAAAATTTTTGATTCTCAAAAAAATATTTCAATCTAAACATTTTTATTAACATATAGGGTAACGAGTACAGTGATTGGCACCCTCATTCATTATTGAAAATAAAAAGATGTAAAAGCCCAAAATAGGTGTGACAAAGGTTTTTAAAATTCCCGCCATTAACGTTTGTCATGTTGGCAACAACATTTTGGGCTTTAACATCTTATTATTTTCAATATTTTCAATAATGAATGAGGGGCCGACCCGGCGGCGCAACGGTTAGGGAGCTAGCCTTTGGAGCCTCTGGGTTCGGGTTCGAATCCCGGTAAGGCATGGATGTTTGTGTTTGTCGAGTATATGCGGAGTACGTGCTCGTTAAATCTGTTGGGTCCGAAAGTCCTCCAAGTTCCCATGCCAAAACGATACCTCTGGGGGTGACAAGCCAATTCTGGGGATCCTCTAGTTGGCCTCTGTCTCTAAAAATTAGTTGGATCCACTTATGTGTGTGTGTTGTCTGTTGTGTCTGTCTTACTTGACGAAGGTTTATAAGCGGGTCTTTGACCAAGCACAAAAACCCGAATATATATGTCTACCAACCAACCAACCAATGAATGAGGATGCCAATCACTTTGAGGGTGCCAATCACTGTACTCGTTACCCTAGTACCTTTTTGATAAATATTGTTCAATTTTTAAGAAATATATAATTTTTTACGAGTTAATTTCAATTTTACGACGCGTTGCATAGAAGACATAATTGGAATATGTGCTACGAATTCAGTTTATTTACAAAATGTTTTTTGCAAAATGGAAAACCTAAGAGTACAAAGCACAATAATTGTCTCTTTCGATTTAAAATTATTTCTTTGAAATTCCTTTCGCTTCTTTGATATTTTAAAGCTTTTTTTTAAATCTATTTATTTTCGGATTTCAATGCTTGTTTACTTGAAAACAGGGAATTTTATAATTTTTTCCTATTAGTAAATAAACATTTTCAACTCTTTAAAAAAAATTTAATGGATTTTTATTTGTTGGTTTTTTAATATTTTTAAGCTAGAAAACATAGCTGATTTTAGTGTGTTGTATATAAAGATATTTTTTCGATTTTTTTTCTTAGTTGAAGTTACTAGAATAAAATATATAAAATTATTCTTTTTGGAAACATCGACAAAAATATTTACGTCAAAAAAGTAATATAACGATTAAATCCAAATTTTATGGGTTAGCACAATTTATATAACATCGCAATGAAATGTTAAAAACTAATTAAAGCCAGTGAACTTCTTTTATACCTATTTTTTTGCATTTGCAAACCATAAAAATAGACATGAAATCGACAAATTGACAGGTCGTCCGTCATAAAATGGCACAGATGAAGTCCTGTCCTCACGAAACGTACTTTGATGAATTGTAGACCGACACGAGTTACTAAAATCTTTTGCTATCTTTTTTTAAAAAACAGAACTGCTTAAAAAGTCAATCCTTTTCTAATATACTAAAATTCATGTATAATTTTAAAATTTCTTGCACCATGATAAATAGCAACTCATTATTATATTAACTGATATGTTATTGGTATTAATATTAAAAGAGTGTTATTTGTAAACAGAAATCTGCCTGAAAAGTCAATAATTTTCTAATATATCTGAAAAATCATCTATAGTTTGGAAATTGCCTCTACTTTCTCTGTTATATGATAAATCGCAATCCATAGTAGGGTACTTGACTGTATCGCTAAAATACCTTCCAATATTAAATTAATTATAGTTTGAACCCAAAAATAACAATCGTATATATTTTTTTCCAAAATAAATCTTTCATTAAAATCATTTTAAAATGGCTTATTTTTCATCGGTACGTCACGTGATCACAAACACGTCGATTTGGCTGACGTCACTAGTATATATAAACAAACCGGTGCGATGTTTCTTGCTTGCAATCCAACTGTATTTAATCTAATTTTCTATTAAAATAAGAATTATGTTGATAATGGAAGGAGGTTTTACAGATGCGGATAGTTCAAATTTGCTGAAAGTAGATTCCAAAATGGTGTTTCAATGTTTGTTTATAGTTACTAGTGACGTCATGGATACCACGTGACAGAAACAAAGCGCTTTCGGGCGTAATTTTTCGTAATAATTTTAAAATTCATTTTTCTCCCTTTTGATGGGGTATTTGAAAAAAAGAAAAAATACGGGTCTAATATTTTTGGCATAAGAATATTTTAAGCCAATAAAAAATATTAGTCAAATACCTTATTAATATACCAATAAAAATGAAATAATCGGGTCGTGCTTAAGAGTTGTCTTTATATAATTGGGCAGTTCGTTCTAATGCGATCTTCTACCATGCCACTTCCCTTGACGGCAGTTCCGCGGCTGGGGAGCCCAGTCGGTAGGCACTTGCCTTACATGCAAAAGTTCCCAGGTTTGAACACCACATAGTCAAAATAACCAACAATCTACACTGCTCACAACAATTAGGGGAACGCATGGTTTAAACCCTTTTACCCCCAATGATTCCATTTTGAATCATCAGCATGCGGTTTTTTTTTCTCACTAAGTTGAGCTCGCTCTTATTTTTCGTTAGATGGAAGAATCGTGTATTTTGAAGAATTAAATAATGTTTGCTTTAATTAAACGAAATTATGAAAAACATGGCAAAATAAAATTCACTTCCAAAAAGTTTTATGAAATAAATGGACCTTAAATTCTTCACGCTTGCATTCTTAGATGTTTAAAAATTGATTTTAACTTTTTTTTTAACAAATAACTTTTTAAAAAAAATTTATAATTTATTCAAAAGTTCCTATTCCAATTCCCCCTCTCTTAAATTGTAGTTAAAAAATTAATATTTTTTATCTGCTTTTTGCCATTTCATTTTGGATGCATAATGAATCTATTTCACAAATTTTAGATTTTTAGAATAAAAAATAAAACGTTGGAACCGGAAGGGTTCACAAAAGCACGCACGCAAAGTGCTCCCCTAATTGTTTTGAGCAGTGTATAAACGGTTTGTTTTTTAAAACAAAGGTCCAACGAATATTGCCCCTTTAGTGGGAATGGACTTTAAATCTGCTTCAAAGTTCCAATGCTGCCTTCTATGCCGCTTCTAAAAGTTGGGTGCGTACTTAAGTGTGGGCTTGTCACTTGACTGGTTCTAAATTGAAAATATTCCTCCTGTAGCTCTAGTGCAACCTTAATTCAACCTAAACTAACCCACAACAATCAGGAGTTAATCAAATCAAATCAACATTATCAGGAAGGGACTAGATGCAAGTTTTGGTCGTTATTTTTATTTTAATTACGTTCATGGGCTTAGAAATATCTTTAACTAGTTTAAAATGTCAGGTTTATGTTTTGATTTTTAGAGCACTTAAAAAATCTGTGTTTGAATTTGTAAACAGCATCAAACCGGCATTTTTTTGCATTTTGTTTTCAGAAAACGATTTTATTATTTTGCTAGAAATTTTATTAAAAAAATAATTCGGTTTATTTAAAAAAAAACATAGAGTCTTAAAACGAAAAGAAAATCTTTTAATGAAATATTAAAGTGACAATTTTTTTTTAATAATTTAAACTTCTTGGAGAAATTAGTAGTATGCGTAAAATATAATTTCGTGTTTTAGTAATTATGTAAAGTGTGTATAACATGAATTATTTTTAATATTTAAAACGATCCATAACAATTTTAGATACATTTTCCCACCACATTCAAAGGTCTTAATAACATTTTAGAAATTAAATAGGAAATCCTCCTATTTTGGAAAAATCCAATGTCGCTTCTTTTTTTTAAAGTTGAAGGAAGAAATGTTTAAATAGCATTTAAATATGTAATAAAAGTGTAGAAAATATTTAATTAAAATGTGTAACCGAGTATAAACGTTCATATTGAACAAATAGCAAATGTATTTTCAATTGAGGTATAAATTATATTAAAGTTATGAGTTTAAATGAAAGATAAGACATCTTTTAGAATATTAAAAACTAATAAGGTAATATCAACTTTTTTTTTTTAATTTAAGTGAACCTTTTACAAAAATAATAATCTGAATTTGAAACATAATTTTCATCATATGAATTCAATTTCATTTTTCCATTTTCCCTTTTAATTGAAGAAATGAAAATTTAAAATCTTTATTTTTCCTGCAAAAATGGAACATTTATAAATCTGTGTTTTTATATGTGTTGAAAAGTACGAAAAAAGCTAAAAAAAGATTTTGAATTTAAATGTTCTATAAATTATAGTTTAACAGTAACAATAGTGTTTTTTTACTTCGTAATCGGCTTTAAATTTGTAAACCGCTTTGAAGGAAATCTATATCTATCCACTTATTTTTGGAGATGTGGCATGACATATATTAAACCAATTAATGTATTGCAATTTATAAATTTGTAAAACACCTAAGTACTTTTTTCGTGACTTAGAATTTTTCAACGTATTTTTGATCAATTTTTAGTTGCTCTGCCTTGGGAGGGGTAATGATGCTTGTGTTTCGATAACTTGCATAGTTTCCAAAACGTAGTCTAATGAATTGTACAGGGTGTCCGTAATAAAAATGTCCGAGTTTCAATGGTATATTACAGGATTTTTTTTTATACTAAATATAACAAATCATACATGACATGGAAGGAAAACTAACCTAGTTTTTCCTATAAGTGCTCAATGTGTGCGCCTTTAGTGATACGGCACACATCCAAACGAAAATGCAATTCTTCCCATACTGTCTGCAGCAAGTCCGGAGTAATGGAAGCAACAGCCTGTGCAATTCTACCTTTCAAGGTTGGTAAATCGTAGGGGAACGTAGACCCGATCTTTTACGAAGCCCCAAAGGAAGAAATCACAAAGCGTGATGTCAGGTCACAATTTGAAACTCGGACATTCTTTTAAGGACATTGGACATATTCTCGGACATTGTATTTTAGTATGCAAAAGAATCAAAATGGTTCAAAACTCAGAGAACTTGAAAATCCTATTGGTTTGCCATTGGACTCTTCAGGCATTGGAAACAAAAGATTTCTTGTACACTGTCACCAAAGGATTACATGACAAACTTTCGTAATTTTATCAGTACAAAAACATTAATTGAAAATAGGTAGTCAAATATATGATTACAATGTTGTCAAAAGTATTTGTTCACCTTGGAAACATTAGTGTTTTAAAAATTTCTCAAACTACTTTTAGTGGTGTATATTCTTTCATACCTCATAATTTTGACGATACTGATTCGTAAAATATCTTGAATGTTTAAAAAAAATTTCAGAAAAAGTTTTATCGTAATTTATATATTTAATCGACCGCAGTGGGATAGCCACAAATGTATTATTTAAAAAGATATTAGCTGATTCGTAAAAGAGTTACTCAAAATTTGCATATTTTCATTCATTGTGTTATTGCAGTGTATCTCTGTGTACAGCTCTTGTAGTGATTTTAATAGGGTACTTGACTATATCGCTAAAATACCTTCCAATATTAAATTAATTATAGTTTGAACCCAAAAATAACAAATGTATACATTTTTTTCGAAAATAAATCTTTAAATAATTCATAAAAATCATTTTAAAATGGCTTATTTTTTCATCGGTACGTCACGTGATCACAAACACGTCGATTTGGCTGACGACACTAGTATATATACACAAACCGGTGTGATGTGTGTTTTTTTACTTGCAATTAAACTGGATTTAATCTAATTTACGATTAAAATAAGAATTATATAAATAATGGAAGAAGGTTTTACAGAAGCGGATAGTTCAGATTTGCTGAAAGTAGATTCCAAAATGGTGTTTCAAAGTTTGTTTATAGTTAATAGTGACGTCATAGATACCACGTGACAGCCACAAAGCGTAATTTTTCGTCCTAATTTTAAAATTCATTTTTCTCCCTTTTTATTTTGTATTTGAAAAAAAGAAAAAAATGCGGGTCTAATATTTTTGGCATAAGAATATTTTAAGCCAGTAATTTTTTTTAGTCAAATACCCTATTATCATGCCATAGCTGGGAGTCCAGTCGGTTAAGGCGTTCGCTTTGCTGGTGGACGGTCCCATTATAGTGTCCAAGCATCGCCAAAATAACTGCCGACCTATAAACGGCCCGTGCAGCCAAAAATGTCTGACGAATAATACCCCGTGTAGAGGAAGTGCACGTTAAATGTTCCAAAGTCCCAACACTACGTACGATGTCACCTTTGACGCTTGCGTTGGGTGCCTACTCAGCTGTCGGCTCGCCACTTGACTGCGGTTCTAAAATGTGAAGCCAATAGTCCTCGTGTAGCTCTAGTGCTACAATAATTCAAACTTAACAATTCCGTGCTAAATTTGAATACATCAATTTTAGCTACTTGATGACCCCTAATGCGAATAAGGGGGGGAGGGGGGTAAATAAGAACAGTAATTACCTGTTCCGACATTCTAATTAGGGCTGCCTTAAGTGCCACACAAACAATCAGCGGACGATAAATGGGAGAACAAACTAATCGCTGTTTCTCGTTATCGTACCTTTTTGGGAAAAGATGGCTGCCTTCTTATTTTGGGTTAATAGCGGTTTCTGGGTGGAGTGTGTTGTTTTAAAAGGATTGTTTTTGACAGCAAATGTTATTTTTTACAATATCGTGCAAAAAAAAACTAAACTTTTTCAAATCAATAATCGTGGCAAAAGTGATGCTTTTAACGAAATCGTGTTTCGAAGTAACTTTTACGCACTAGTGCGACAAAGTAAATAAGAGCATCTGATTGGTGTAAAATTCTTTATTTGAGCGTGATATTTTATTCGGCGGCTTTGTGGTTGGTGGAAAATTCTTTATTTGAACGTGATTCTTTATTTGGGGTCTTATTTCCAATGCCTAAGAAATACTTTTCTCACGTGATTTTAAAAAAATCATTAATATAAATAATCTCCTCCAAATCATTTGAACGTGATAATAAAATAATTAATAAGCCAATCAATAAATGCCAATTCAATAAATACTTTTTTGCACGTTATTATAACAAAAATAGTGTATGACAACACGTTGAAAATATCCTTTTTTAAACTCGTGAATTTATTTCACTCGTTCGTACCTCGCTCGGGAAAAAATTTATTCAACTTGTTTAAAAAACAAAAAGCCATACTTTTCACACTAGTTGCATAAATAACTATTTTTTGTACAAAAAATCAATGGTCCAAAATTGGATAACAGTTTGTCACCCCCGTAGGCTAATGATTATAGCTCTAGACTGCGGAGCTGGAAGTCTGGGTTCGATTCCCGGGTAAGACTTGGCTGTAAATTGTACCTATCTGTCTTGTTATTGGGTGAAAACCTGTTAGACTGTGTTTCATTATAAATATATAAATAAGTTTCAAACATATAAGATATAAATTAATATATCAATTTCAAGTTATTTGGGTCCAATCGATTTCAATTGGGTTGGGTTTTATTTAATTTCAATTTGGGCCCAACATTACGAATCGCTTAGTAGCGTTGAGTACAGTTTTCTAAGAAAGGAGTGTAAAAATACAGCTGGAAGCTCACTAAAATATCGTTCAATGTACAATTTAGCAACATTACTGACGTACAATTCAACATGAACTAACAGAACAAAAATGCTCAAAAGTACTCCGAAAAATAGTTTTAATCCAGGATAAAATCACTTGACTTAATTGGTTAACGTGGTATATGATTAACAATAATTTTATTACCAAACTAAGTAATTCAGCCTCTTTACCACTAACGAGCAAAGTGATATAAACAACATTATCTTGTTAAGGGGATACGGTACCCAAAACATTATTTCTAGAAATAATAACATAAACATTGATCATTATGAAACTTTCAGTAAATAATAGAAAAATATTGTAAATAATAAGTAAAAACTGAAAAATCGATATTTTGACCAATTTTTGGGTAGCGTATCCCCTTAAGTTATAAGAACTGGTAATAATATAGAAGCAATAATTTATTCGCAGCCTCTGATAATAGCGGTTTCTAGAGAGCAATAAAGTATCCCACCATCATGCTGAGAGGAGATGATGCACATTAATGATGTGATATAACTTGGGGGAAGAATACCTATCATCTTTTAATAGTTGGGAGGTAATTAGCTCTTATGCGGGGTGCATATTCACTTTTCGGGTAAAAAGCTTTTATTTGTTGCTTGTGATAATATCCGTTTTGAGAATTGTTTATGATTGGGCATTATACTTTAAAAATGGGGGATTAATGGGGCTCTAAAATAGTGATTAGTGATTTTTAAGTTTATGGCTTCACAAATGTGTTTTGTGGTAGAAAAGGGGCTTTAAAAAGACGTCCTGATTTTGGTTAGTGTGACCATACGTGCTGCATTTCGCTGTACCGTTTAGTGCGTTATTCAACTATATTTATAAACAAGTAGGGGTTTGTAACAGAATCTGTCACTTAACCCGCTTCCACACAACAGTTGTGTTTAACAGGTAAAAAGGCGACAAACACGGCATTGATATTCTATATTAAACATTTACATGCTAAATTTGGCTAGTTTCATTTATTTTATTTCGAAAATTCAATAATTATTACTTATCGTTTGCAAAAATTAATTTATATTTCAGAGAATAAATATGTAATATTCCTCGCTTTAATAAATAGAATTAAAACATTTCATATCAACATACAAAGAATTTCGTAGTAAAATATATTTGACATATCATTTCAAACTGATCGATGTCGCAAAAATAAATTTATTTTAATTTATTGTCTAAAAGAATTTTAAAGTTTCTCGAGCAATTGTTGCTGATGGCAATGGTGATTTAATTCTAATAAAAATGATTTTCTATGCTTTTTAAATGAGCATTAAACTTTGGAGGGTTTTTTGAAATAATTGAAGTACTTCTAATTCGAATTATTTTCTGAAATTTGCAATGTATTCTAATTTTGATGCGCTGAATTTTTCGACGTATCACACTTGTCCACTAGCATTTGTAGTTTCGGCTATGAAAATGGGTGACGGAACAGACAGACGGACTGAACGATTATAACACCTTCCACGTTTTACGTTATAAAGTAGTGTGAAAGCTAAATTTGGCCAATTAGGTATCCGATCTGTTTGTTACAGTTTTCCTTACTACAACAGCTCTAATAAAATGGGGTTTCTGCAAGTATATTCTGGCTGGTGATATCGCTGTAAAATCATTTAACATTGACTATCCGTATAAATACCGTATTATACCGTATTATTTATGGTGATAATCTGTTTATTTTATACGAACAATTCGTAATTTTAACTCAAAAGCTGTTTTTTAACAGACAGATTGTAAGTGAAAAGCGAAATTTTACCTTGCCCTTCCACCATTATCTTATTCAAATAACCATGTAACATTTATTATTACTATTAGGCATTTTTTCTACTTCTTCTAGTTCCCAGGTTCCCGCAACTATTTATTTGATCCAAATTTTAAAGATTATAAAATTTAATTGCGCCGTTAGTGTTTTTCTTCAAGATATTAAAAAAATAACTTGTAAATAAAATAAAAGCGTTTTTACTTAAGCAACATACTCATTATAATCTTCAACAAAATGTCATATTTTTTAATGTATTTAGAATTTTTAATACAGCAATCACTTTTACATAAGTTATCAGAGGCCTCAAAATATAAGAACGATAAAATTCCTTAGAAAAATCTTCCTTAATTAATATTTCTTTTAATAATGTATGGTGATTGGAATTTAAAGCGACATTACAATGGTAAAAAAATGTTTGAAAATCTTAATAGTTTTAAATAATAAAAAAATAGGATGAAAGGTTATAACGAAAGTAAAAAAAATAAGTATTTTGCTCGTTTTAAATGAGAAATTTAAAGTTCTTAGGAAAAAAATAAATGATTTTCCTTCCATTTTTTTATGCTTTTTAAGACTCTAAAAAAATACTGATACATAATTTTTAAAAGCAAATATTTTTATTAGACTATTCAGGATATGAAATTAAGGAATTAATAATACATATTTACAGGGATTGGAAAGTTACTTTTAAAAAGTAACATTGTTACAGTTACTTAATTAAAAAAGTAACTATGTTACAGTTACAGTTAATATAAAAAGTAACGCGTTACAGTTACTTTTAAAAAAAGTAACGATTCACAGTTACTTTTTGAAATTTCAAGTTATAAGAAAAATTCAAATTTAGCCATCTTACCATTTTTCAAAGAGAATCACGATAAACGAAACATAAGCTCAAACAACACAGACATTATAATTAATAAACATTTTTTTATAATTAATTTGAATCCTTTACCCTGATAATCAGAAGACAACGAGTCCATCTGTAAACGAAGAGAATCTAAAGAATGAACGTGAAATCTCTGTCTCCTCCTCCCAACCCCTCTTCGAGGAGAAGGACTTTGTTGTTGGTCATTGTTGTAGAACCCATTCAGGCAAAACACAAAGGGGTTTGGCCTGAGGGATCCAACCTGCTTGGCGGTTAGCGTGATTTATTTGAAAACCCTTCTTTTCCGTAGATGCCTGTAATTGTGCGGGGCTTATAATGTGATACTTAAAAAGGTAAACAGACAAGGAAAACATTCGTTCTGTAACAATTCTGTCTGAAAGCCGCCGTCACGCCTTTATCAGCCAAAGTGGACAATTCTATTATAGGCTTTACTATTACTTTTTCCCTCTCAAAAGAAATGCTCATATTTCAGGAATGCGAAATGTTTCCTTCTCTCTCTTAGGAGTGGAATTTCAAAATTGGCATCAGACAGCCTTCGTAAAGTAACGGAAAAGTAACGACATTTTTCGTTACTTCGTTACAGCTAAAAGTAACTAAGTTACGGTTACTTTCTGAAAAATGTAACGGCGTTACCCCAAAAAAGTAACTGTTACAAGTAACGGCATTACAAGTAACGCGTTACTCCAATCCCTGGTTTAAACCTTTTCACTCCCAACGATTCCATTTGGAATCATCAGCATGCGATTTTTTCCTCACTAAGTTGAGCTCGCACTTATTTATCGTTAGATAGAAGAATCATGCGTTTTGAAGAATTAAATAATGTTTGTTTTAATTAAATGAAAACATGAAAAACATGGTAAAATAAAATTCACTCCCAAAACATTTTATGCAATAAATTGACCCGAAATCCTTCACGCTTGTATTCTTAGATGTTTAAAAATTGATTTTAACTTTTTTTAACAAAATAAGTTTTGAAAAAAATATTGTTATAATGTATTCAAAAATTATTTTTCCAATTTTTCCCCTTAAATTTTAGTTAAAAAATGAAGATTTTTCCCCCCTGTTTTTTACCATTTCATTCTAAGTGCATAATGAATCTATTTCACAAATTTTAGATTTTTAAAATAAAAAATAAAAAGTTTGAAGTGAAAGGATTAACAAAAGTACGGAAAGTGCTCCCCGAATTGTTTTGAGCAGTGTAGAAAAACTCAAACGATATAGTCACGGCCTACTCGACTTGAAAGCGAAGGTCTTTCGGTTCGGAATGTCGGCTTTTCCGAAGCAAAAATAAAAACCTTATTCGCTCGACTATACTTTTCAGGTTCTAAACCGGTTTTGTTCCTCTTTTTCGGAACAGCCACCAACTCGAACCGTTGTTAACCTAATCGCACGATGTTAACCTAATCGTAATGTGATAACCACAACGGAAAAAGGGCTTAAAGAAAATATTTAATAATATTGTATGTTACTACGATTTCTATGTCTGATTTTTAAAAAAAAAAACGGGTTTAGTGTTAAACTTATTTCTTTCATCGTTAGTGTTTTTCTGGAAAACGACTCTTTATTAGTATATCAGTTTAGTTAATGGGCATGTTTCACGTTTTGAGTGGCCACAGTTGAAACGGTATCGTTTTTATTTTTGTTTCTGCTCACTTGTTTCCATTAATAAATATCCTGTAATATTATTTATTAATAAAATTAAGGATTATTTTAATTGTGATATTTGAATGCTTGATGCATTTTCATACATTTTAAGCAATCGTCATAAATAAATCAGACAAAGTTTTCAATAAGATATATATTTTCATAAATAAATTATATTTACTATCTGTGAAATGTAACAGAATGAACGGAAGTAATTACTAGTTCTATTAAAATTTTAATAGATTATTTGAATATTTTAAACACTACTTGCTTTTTAACTTTAATAAATAATAAGGAAAATAATAAGTTGCATGGAGAGTACTCGAAAATAGAACACAACAGACGCGTAAGAACGCGCAATTGATAGTGAAACTGAAACAACCAATGACATCGCGAAAAAAACAAAAATGAAAACTTAGAAGAGTTACCTCAGTGATTGAGAAAATAAAAAGGTTATTTAAATTGTTAAGAGGGACTGTCAGTCCCATAGAGCTAATGCCTTAGTTTTGAAATCACAACTTTTGCAAAAGAATTGCTATCCCATTTTCACCAGGTATGGAAATCACCCTAACATGAATTTAAGGGGACTCAGTACCACATCAACTTTTTTTTTATTTGTAGCTTTTTGATTAAAATTTTATGGGTTTATTATGTGAATTAACACATAAAAACAATGTATTAAAAAAAACTTCGGATACTTGAAAAGTTTTTTTTTTAATTTAATTTTTTTTCTTAAACAATTACATTTTTAAAAATGCTAAAACTTTTTTAAATACCACTATTTTAACACAAAATTTTTTCCCTAGAATCCTTAAACTATGATACATAAAAACTAGCTTCCAATTTTGATGCATCACCTGTAATTTTTTTGTATAAAATAATTGTTTGAAAAAGCCCTGAAAAGTTCCTAAAAATTAAGATGTTCTCACTTTTAAAATTTTTAAAAAAAATAATTATATCTCAAAAAATTAATTGGAAAGCTAGTTTTTAACAAACACATATATTTTAAACTACTCTCAAAAAAGTAAATTACTGAATAAATAATTTTAAGTTTTAGCGTTTTGAAAAACTTAGCATCTAGGAAAACTGAACACTGAGAAAAATGCATTTAAAGTTTGAATTTCCGTATGTTTTCAGTACTACCAATCCCACATAAAAATACAAATAACTTCTTAAAAAAAAGCAGTTACACATTGGAAATTTTGCAACTAAGTTTAGAAGATTACAAAAATTAATTTCAGCCGATAAAAAAAATTCGCATTTTTTGCTACGTTGTTTGTTGGTACTGAGATCCCCCTTAAAACAAAATGGAAAAGAAATTAACATTCCGGTTGTATTTACACTTGATTAATTGATAAAGTTTTAAAATAGTGGCGCCATCTACTGTATATTTTTGGCATTTTAAAACTTCAAATATATATAATTGAAAAACGAGATAAATTTTTCGTTTCAAATTTGTTTCATTTTGATGTTATGTTGATTCTCGGGGGAAAAGGGTTAACATGGCAAAGCAATATGTGGAATTTGTGATTCCAAAACTAATGCATTTGTTAAAAATGTTGTGCTTGGTTTCACCATGATATTGGTTCCTAGTAGCTGCAACGGCTGAATGGTGAAACGTTCCACCATATTTTTGGTATTCGGTTGAACCATTTATCAGATTTTTGTTTCCAAATCCAGAAAAATGGTTCAACCAAACACCGAAAAAAAAGGTGAAACATTTCACCAACCAGTCGTTGCAGCTACTAGGAACCAATATCATGGTGAAACCAAGCACAAATTTTTTAGCAGTGTATGGGACAGGCAATCCTCTTAAAGAACGTAATATTCCGAGATCGATTTATGGAACAGAACAAAAGCAATGCAATGTGTTTCTCTTTTACATCCCGATTTTATATTTTCGGTGTGAAGCGTGAGGGTAAGCAAAAAGTAAGCTCACGTTTTCCATAAAGGGGATCTCGGGATAGACACAGTACGGAGATATTTCATATAGCGTTGTACGTGGAAAAGCGACTCTTCTCTCAATGACATAACGTAACAGCAAAGCCGATTTTCCACGTACAATGCGGTACAGTTTGTTGAGTTACGGGAAAAGTGTTGAAAGTTGTGCTTGAAATTATTTTGAAAACAAGGACACTGTATAGAAGTTGTTTGGTAGGTATGAGTATCTTAATGTGTTAAAGGGTTTATTTGGAGGCTAGGGTATTAATTTTATTGCTTTGGCCTGCATTGAACTCAACGTGGAAAAGTGAGCGTTGTACTGAAAATGACTCTTTCAAGACATAACGTAACAGCAAAGCCGATTTTCACACACTAATAGCGGACAAGTTGTGAGTTACGGAAAATTGTTTGAAGTTGTGCTTGAAATTTTGAAAAAAGGACACTGTTAGAAGTTGTTTGGTAGGTATGAGTATTTTAATGTTTAAAGGGTTTATTTGGAGGCTAGGGTATTCAATTTTATTGCTTGGCTGCAGTTGAACTCAACGTGGAAAAGTGAGCGTTGTACGTGGAAAAGTGACTCTTCTCTCAATGACATAACGTACAGCAAAGCCGATTTTCACGTAAATGCGTACAGTTTGTTGAGTTACGGGAAAAGTGTTGAAAGTTGTGCTTGAAATTATTTTGAAAACAAGGACACTGTATAGAAGTTGTTTGGTAGGTATGAGTATCTTAATGTGTTAAAGGGTTTATTTGGAGGCTAGGGTTTTAATTTATTGCTTGGCCTGCATTGAACTCAACGTGGAAAAGTGAGCGTTGTACGTGGAAAAGTGACTCTTCTCTCAATGACATAACGTAACAGCAAAGCCGATTTTCCACGTACAATGCGGTACAGTTTGTTGAGTTACGGGAAAAGTGTTGAAAGTTGTGCTTGAAATTATTTTGAAAACAAGGACACTGTATAGAAGTTGTTTGGTAGGTATGAGTATCTTAATGTGTTAAAGGGTTTATTTGGAGGCTAGGGTATTAATTTTATTGCTTTGGCCTGCATTGAACTCAACGTGGAAAAGTGAGCGTTGTACGTGGAAAAGTGACTCTTCTCTCAATGACATAACGTAACAGCAAAGCCGATTTTCCACGTACAATGCGGTACAGTTTGTTGAGTTACGGGAAAAGTGTTGAAAGTTGTGCTTGAAATTATTTTGAAAACAAGGACACTGTATAGAAGTTGTTTGGTAGTTATGAGTATCTTAATGTGTTAAAGGGTTTATTTGGAGGCTAGGGTATTAATTTTATTGCTTTGGCCTGCATTGAACTCAACGTGGAAAAGTGAGCGTTGTACGTGGAAAAGTGACTCTTCTCTCAATGACATAACGTAACAGCAAAGCCGATTTTCCACGTACAATGCGGTACAGTTTGTTGAGTTACGGGAAAAGTGTTGAAAGTTGTGCTTGAAATTATTTTGAAAACAAGGACACTGTATAGAAGTTGTTTGGTAGGTATGAGTATCTTAATGTGTTAAAGGGTTTATTTGGAGGCTAGGGTATTAATTTTATTGGTTTTTACCTGCATTGCACTCAACGGTTTAGGTAATTTATGTCATAAAAATGGTTGTTTATAAATATAATGTTATTATAATAATTTTAATAATAGAATTTGATGCCTGATTTCAAATTGAAGACAGTAACAGAATGTGAAAATCGAATTATATTGGTTTAACATGTTTCATTCATACTGGGGATATCTACATTATATCTATTATTTTATATCTCAACTTCCGCTGAAAAACGTGCATTCTAAGGCATTAGTTCCGGAACTCCTTCGCGAATGGGACCTTCTTACAGAAAACAAATTTCATAACTTATCTCCATCTATATCATGGACATTTTTTCCATCACCGAGCAGAAGGCAGGAGGTAGTGCTGGCACGCCTCCTGATTGGGCACACGAACTCACACAGTACATCTTCTGCTGGCAGAAGATAAGCCCATATGTGTCATGTGTGATGTCCCACTAAGTGTTCACCATATTTTAGAGACTGTCCAGCTTTGACACTGAGCAGGCTTAAACACTTTAACCTAATAAACTGTCTATCCATCACATTTTAGCATCCCCCATATCATGCTTTGTTTTCCTTTTTAGTTGATATTGGATTTTATTCTTTGATTTAGTGTCCGTTTTTAAATTTCATGTGTATATTTAAAGCACCATTTTAGCCTTTTATCAAAACCTAGTGGTTTAGTTAGTTTTTAAAGGTTCTGTGTCATTTTTATGTTCAATTCTAATCTTTTAAAATTACCTAGTGTTTGGCGCAGTATGGCCTTAAGTAATGGTTTCCTAAGATTACGGTGCCGTCATCCGCCAGATTCGTAACGGTTACGCATGACGTCACAGAAACCTTTTATGTACAAATGTATGGCGATGGTTTCCTAACAACACGTTAATCGTAACCGTAACGGATCTGTACCATCGTCACGGACGTTCTTGCTTTTCCGACTCTTCTTCACACGTTTTTCGGACACGTAACGGCTACTTTTGCGAGAGAAAAATGTTCGAAAAGAGCGCTTCTCAGTCGGCCTTTCTCTTCTGGGACTATAGGATTCTTGTGGCGATTGTAGGGCTTCGAAACTAAATCTTCGCACACATAATTTAAAACAAATTATCTTTGTTCGTAGATGCCGACGTATGAGGATATGGAAAGCCCCTTCAGTTGTCCTATGTTTGAAAATTTCACTTTCCCTCTGCCGGCTACTTTCTAAATCCGATTCCTCCATCAGTATTAGCAGAGCTAAATTTTCATAATCCAAACTCATTTTTATATTGATTGAAGTTACGAACCGGCTAAAAAATCACGATGTGTCGGTTTGTTTACGTTTGGATCGGTTGCGGATTACGTTTCTTCATTTCGAGGAAACCGCATTCGCCGTAAACATTACGATCGGAATTGTAGCGGAGCGAATCTGTGACGTCACGCGTAGAGTTAGGGTGACGGTGCCGTTATCTTAGGAAACCATTACTTAAGATGCCCTTGTGCCATTAAACCTAAACATCCATCCATCCATCCGGAACTCCTTCGAATGAACATTCTTGCTTTTTGCTCAATAAACACACAATATGGGAATGTTTCTGATGACGCAAAGCTCTTGTTTTCATTTTTATCCATACTGTATTTCATTGGTTACTTTCGGTTTCCCGTCCTGTGGTTTCATTGGTTGTTTTGGTTTCACTCTCAAAATGACCGATATAGATGAAAATAATTCTTTCTGTGCAAGCTTTCCCTAACAAAGTTTTCGAACAACCAACAGCACCACAAGAAGTTGGCATTTTAAAAATGTAATAAGTAAAATATTCTTTAAAAAAATCATTTTCGAATACCGAAACATAAATAATTCAAAGAACAAATGACAATAAGCCGTTGGAGCTGTTGCCATCCACGACGTGAAACAACGCTATTAAACTCTTATCACGTGTTGTTTAAAAAAAATTGCAGCTTTCTTGCTTTCGTTTAAGCCTGCACTGGCCGTTTATAGGTCGGCAGTTATTTTGGTGATTCCCGGACCCGAACCTGGGACCTTTCGCATGCTAGGCGAATGCCTAACCGACTGGGCTCCCCAGCCGATGTGGAACTAGCAAAAGCAATATTTGATTCATCAAATAAACGTAGTACCCTTGGATAAATTGACATTCGTGGATAACTTGAACTTTGTCATTTTAATTATTTCATAAAAGAAACACCAGGTTGCTATCATAGTAACCTCGTATTTATTTTTATTACTGTATAATGTAATACTATTAAAATACTGATGCATTGTGCATTTTATATAAATGTTTATAATAAATAAGACAAAATGACATTTTTATTTATTTAGAAGCTATTTATATATAATTAGAGTTTGACGGGTTAGTTTTAAAGGAGGACGGGTACATTGTTGGCCAAGCCGTCCTTGGGGACGAGTAAACTTTTTTATCTAGATTTTTCGAGCCCTGGTAAAAGTGCATATTTGTGTTATAACCACGCATTTAATTAGAATCAGTTTTTTAAAGCAAAATATTATAACATTAAAGTGCATTGGCAATTCCCTTAATATCGTTACAAACGTTTTAAAAAAGGTCATTGTAGCCGAGTTTGACCGTATATGCTTCCATTTATTATTAGTTAAATTTGATTTGTTTTCGCACAAATTATTATTTTAGGGTTGTAAAAGGGCTTTAAATATTTCCATTTTAGCCAACGGTTATTATAGCCTGTTAAACCTTTATTCTATAATGTTTTTAAAATATGGTGCTAGGTTATTGTTGAAAAAATTATAACAATTTAAAAAATTAACAATAGAAACAATATAATTCATCAACAAAGGACATATGTTATTCAATATTGAGATTTGATTGTCGAGTTGTAGATTTTGAGAAGCTAACAAGCTGCAGAAAATCTTCGTGTTAAAAGTTGTTTTAAAAGCAAAAAAAACGTAAAAAAAATACTTAAAAAGTACAAATTTGAAGTGAGGTGAAAAATATTGTGAAACTTCAAGTAAATAAAATATATATATATAGTGAATTAGTTCACAACGCAGGTTGTAGCTTGTCAAGCATTGAAAGTTATAGAAAAGATCAGAAAATAATAAAAAAAAACTTTTCATAATTTATAATATATATTAATTTCCCCACACTATTCAAAATGCCTAATTTAATTCTTTTTATGTATTATATTACAGTAATTGCATTTAATTTTATGCTCTTTACTGTAATTCATAACATCCAAATTAAGCAGTTTTATCTTGCAATACATTCCCAATTGATCAATAAATTTAGATCAATTATTAACATCTTCATATGTATGTATTGTTTGCTTTTAAGTTTGTTTTTTTTCTGTTTAATAATTTTTCTCTATTATGCCCTATTTTATATTACATTTTATGTTATTTATAACATTTGCAAAATGTATAATTTAATTCTTTTTCTATATCATATTACAGTAATTGCATTTAATTTTATGCTTTTTACTGTAATTCATAACATCCCTGGGCTATCCGTGGCATTCGTGGGCTACATACATTATAAATTTTTTGAAATGTGTTTTTTAAGTTTTCTATAATAAATTATTCAATTTGCTTGTACAATATGGCCATGCAATAAACCAAAACTCCTCAATATAAACATTTGATATTTCGACCCTGTAATCGGAGGTTATGGAGGCTCGCGAATATGATGAAGTAGATGACTCAACAAGTAAAAACTGTCTAATTTCCAAAATATTACCTCGACAATTCAGCATCACTCAACCCTACCCAGCTGCATGACCTCTACTTTCAGTTTCAAGACTCGCCATGGAAGCTGGAAAACGTTAAGATAAGACCAACAAGTTAAATCTGTCCTCAAAGGTCCACATCCCATTCAGTATGGGGACCAAATTAAACCCATAAACCGAACACCAGTGTCTGAAGTGAAATCATCTCGAGACCTGTGTGAAACGGGTGCCCATTCAATCTGCCCACAGTTTCCGAAGATGAAGTGGAGAAGACCTGAAAATAACACACCAGGAACACGAAACACCAGTGTCTGAAGTTGAAATCACTAGTCGTAACGGGGACATCAATGAGATGAAGAAACCAAATTAACACACAAAACGAAACACCAGTCTGAAGTTGAAATCACGTGGACTGTCGTGAAAACGGGTGCCCATTCAACCTGCCCCACAGTTTCCGAAGATGAAGTGGGAGAAGACCTGAAAATTTACACACCAGTGAACACGAAACACCAGTGTCTGAAGTTGAAATCATCGTCGAGACCTGTCGTGAAAACGGGTGCCTTCATCTGCCCACATTCCAAGATAGTGAAAGCCTGAATTAACCACCAGTGAACACAAACACCAGTGTTAATTGAACACGCGAACTGGTGAAACGGTGCCATTCAACTGCCCAGTTCGAGATGAGGAGAAGACCTGAAAATTAATATTGGTCACCATGCACATTGAGAAGGGTTGTCAAATGGAAGCCCTCTGAAAGCTGCCCGTCCGATATCTATGGTATCATGAAACAGGCTTGGGACCTGGAGCCAGATAACAGACTCGCATTCTCCGAGGTTCTCAAGAGGCTGGAACAGCTGAGACTGGTAACAGACTGATGGTCTACCATTGCTTGTATAGTAGCTTTGTAAGTATGCTATTTGGAATTGATCGAGTGTTGTTTTTTATATTGTTTTTTTATTAAAATAATAACAATCAATTTAAATTAAGTTATCTTCCTAGTTTTAAGTAACAAAATTATCAATTAGGGACAACTGAAGACATTTCTTAAACGAATTGTAATGATTTTCAAAAGTTTTCACAAATGAAAGAATTACTTTTGTACTGTTTATTGGTAAACGAGAAAAAACAATGTAAAAAAAAAGTGTTATTTATTTGTCACGTTACATAAAATTTCATTTGTTGCTAAAAGCTGATATTTAATTTCCTTTTTAAGTAACTGGCTGAAATCTTGTACAAGACTTTGTAGATCGGACTAATTCATTCGAGTAAAATTATCAATGGACGTTGTTCTGCTGGTTTAAAAATCGGAGCACATGATCTCTCGAGCATACGACGCCTAGCAGCCTAATTCAGATGAGAAATCGCCCCAGAAGGTGGGACAAGAATTCGAAGAAACAACATTAAGTAGGACATGGCAGGAAAGCAGATGTTCTCCAGGCATAGGAGCGGATCTGCATAGAACCCAATCCGGGGAGTCTACAAGGCCAACTCTGAGTAAATGGGCCTGAAGTCATGTCCAGTTTCCAATCGAAAAGAAGCCACGCCAATAGCTCTGGACAAGGAGGTACCAATTCCCCGATCCAGAAATGAAGATAACTTTTTCTTGTAAATCAAAGTGTATATTTATATATGATATGTTCAAACTTTCTCTCTTTAATGTTATCTTATTGATGTGTGAGTGTCTATGGAAAAAAACGTTTATTTTATTTATGATTTTTGATTGCAGTCAAAGTGTATTTTGATTGATTATATTATTGTATTATATTATTATTGTATTCAAATGTCATTTGATTCTTTTTCGATTTGTGAGTGCCTAAAGCACATTTATTTGTATTTTGGATTGATTATGTGTATTTTGATATTATAACCGCATTATAACCGCATATAACCGCATTATAACCGCATATATATTCTACATCATTGTTTCTAATTGTTTTCGGCCTAATAAATAATCAAAATTAATTCAAATGTGTCATCATTGTCTCATGTTATACGAGTGTTTCTAAACTAATTAATCCATAAGTGATTTTGTAAAGTTTATTTATGCAGATATTTATGTTTGGCACAGAAAATTGTGTTTAGTTTATCTATTAGAATAACATGGGAAGAAGTACTGATTGTGGAATCTGTCATTTAGTGAGGTAAAAATAGGGTGTTGACTGTGAATATTTTAAAAAATGATTTAGATTTTAGTCTCTCTATCCTCTTCACTCCTGAAAAAAAAAATCCTAAGCATATGTTACCGTTAATCCCAAAATCAGCTAAAACTAGAATTAACTAGTGAGAACTAGTTTTAACTGAGGCTATTAGTTAAAACTAGTTTCCACTAGCTCAAACTAGACCTCCCTAGCTAATATTAGTTTTGACCTGTTGCATTGGTTAAAACTAGTTGTAATTAGCAAAAACTAGAATTATCTGACATGTTTCAGATAAAAGTCAAAATAACTGCAAATGCTTGACTTTTAAATTATTGTGAACGTTAATTTCTTGAAAAAAGAAGTGGCAAAACGTAAACTTAAAAAGATTTGTTGTTGTAAAGCGTCGTTGTTGCACGGAATTTAAGATCTTCCACTTTGCTTCATTAATTAAACATGAATACATTATTAAATGTTTGAAACGAGGAATTTTATAATCGTATTACGACAATGTAGTCCTTAAAAAAAACGCATAGTACCGTTCTTAAAGGAGTCTTCCAATAACCATAACGCCTTCATTGCATTTCAGCAATAATTCGAATAACTAAACTAAACAAAACCTATATTATACTAAATCGCGTTATTTTCAGTTAATTCTAATTTTATCTAATAGAGTAATAAGTTTTTTTTCTAGTACAAGTAAATTTGCAGAAAAAAAATAGCTCTTAGCATTTGCTCAGATTCTTATCAGTTTAATGAAATGTGAGGTTTTGAGGGTTAAAACTACCCAATTTTGGTGTGCTGTGAATTAGCAACCACGCTTTGCAGTTTTTTGTTATTAATAATCCATTCTGATTTTTTTTAGTCAAAATTTCTTTTTAAAACAACTTTTGAATTTAAAAAAAAAACCTCCGAAATCTGCTTGAACCTCGTGGTACGTCATTTTTCAATATAAGTAATAAATCAGTCAATCAATCAGTAATCAATCATAAGTAATAAGTAATAAATATAAGTAATAAATCAGATGCTTATGTAGTGGTATTTTTGAAAAGCTTGAACGTTCTACACTGCTCAAAACAATTAGGGGAGCACTTTGAGTACTTTTGTTTACCCTTTCAGTTCCAAATTCTATTTTTTTTATTATAAAAATGTAAAATTTGTGAAATAGATTCATTATGCACCCAGAATGAAATGGTTAAAAAAAAACAGGGAAAAGATCTTAATTTTTTAACTAAAATTTAAGAGGGAAAAAATAATGGAATCGTAACTTTTGAATAAATTATAACTATAATTTTTTCATTACTTAACTTGTAAAAAAAGGTAAAATCAATTTTTAAACATCTAAAAATGCAAGCGTAAAAAATTTAGGGTCAATTTATTGCATAAAATGTTTTGGGAGTGAATTTTATTTTACCATGTTTTTCATATTTTCTTTTAATTAAAACAAACATTATTTAATTCTTCAAAAGACCTGATTCTTCCACCTAACGATAAATAAGTGCGAGCTCAACTTAGTAAGAAAAAAAATCGGAAGCTGATGATACCAATTGGAATCATTGGAAGTGAAAGAGTTTAAACCATGCGTTCCCCTAATTGTTGTGAGCAGTGTAGTTTATATAATAGAAAAATTAGTATCAAGAGAAATCGTAAACTGCAATTGTGAAGTGAATTCCGCAAACGTTTACGTATGTGCGCCTCCGAAGAGAAGAGGTTAAATATGCTCTAGAAGTTGATTACAATTCTGAAACTCGCCATTTTTGAAATAGTGGGAAAATAACTCAAGATAAACCATAAAAAAGTATTAGGTGGTGTTATTTTTATAAAAAAAATCAAATTTAGAAAATATCATATTGAATTAAACTGTGTAAAAAACCCCAAATTTTCATATGTGATGAATCTTTTTAAAGGCCCAGTATTTTATAATACCAATACCGAATAGGGTGTAGATTTTGTTACTAATACATTTTAAGTATATTTTTTTACAATATATAATGAATTTGTTCTAATAAAACCATTTTACTGATATAAAAGCGACTATTTTCTAATATATTTAGATATCAATAGATTGGGCTACTGTATTAATTTCTAAAACTTAAGCGGTCATCGGTGCTCAAAATATGATACTAGATATTGTTCCAGTATAGAAAGTCCGAATTAAAGTGTTTATTAACGTAATTTACCACAACTAAATAAAAATTTTGGTTGGGAGTTTTAATCTTAATATTTTATATAAACTTTTTTTCAAAACATTACCCTTTTGAGCTTCTTGGAATTGGGCAAAAACTTTTGGTTTCTTTTCTCTGCATAAATGTTTAATTTAATTTATTTAAAATAAAGTATTAGTTTCAAAACTCAGTACAAGGTGATCGTAAAATCTTTATCAGCTGAAAAATTAGAATATCAATAAAATTAATATTTATGAAATTTTAAAATTTATTATTATTAATGGAAAAACTGGTGCATTAATTACGGGAAAATCCGTGTCTAACGCTCAGAAGAGTATGAAAAAATTAATGATTTTTAAAAAAGTATATGTCTTCATAGATTGCCTACAAAACTGCCAATGATTTTTTTTCAAAAAGAAGACAATACAAACAAAATGTATGTAATTCTTTTTGACTAATCTAAAAAAATACTTAAAACAAATTGTGGGAGATTTTACACAGTTTAATTCAATATGGTATTTGCGAAATTTTGCTTTTTTCAACATAAATATAAGATAATTTCAAGAATAATTTCAAGATAAAAATAACACCACCTAAAAGCTTCTTTAGAATTTCTCTAGGGTTATTTTCCCACCATTTCAAACATGGTGAGTTTCAGAACTGTAATCAGCTTCTATAGCATATTTGATGTCTCCGCTTTAGAGGTGCGCATACGTGAACCTCTCAAAAATTTCCTTCACAATTTCAGTTAACACTTTCTCTTAATGCTAACTTTTCTACTATAAACTAGAACATTTAAGTTTTCCAAAAAATACCAATACGGAAGCAGCTTATTTTTTGATTACTAGCAAATTTATACCCGTTCTTTGCACGGATTAAAAAAAAATATCAAATCGTTCCAAATATGTGTACCATATAACCTGTTATAGGATCAGAAACTTATGTTTTTGTTCCCGCTCGTTATAAAGTATAAAATTCCGTTCCATTGCCTTAACATTCCAAAACGAAAAATACGCTATAAAATGCACTCATAAATGTCATCACAATTCCGTCATAAATACATAAAATCTTTCAGCTCATTTGGCGCGTTTTGGGAAATAATTTGGCGAGAAAATAGATACAGCTACAAACACACCGGCTCTAACACAATGACCTTCGAATAACCGACCAGCTTATAAATTATTTATAAAAGAAATTGCCCATTTGGCGAAAAATAAAGACATAAAACACTAATATGCAGCTTTAGTTCGATGACCTTTAAAAAAAGATCGGATTTGAGCCAAAGTGGTGTAGTTTTTTCAGAAAAATTCGCTCTAAAAATAGAACATTTTGAAACCTGAAAGTTCAAAATTCATAATCTAAGTATGAACTACGCATTTGTGCTAAGCTACGAGTCAAACAAATGTCTAGTTTAAGAGTCTATAAGACACATACATATATACATACACACAAAACTTTATTTGTATTGTTATAGATATTGATAAATGACGAAACAAGAGGGTCAAGCAGATTTTGGAGTTTTGCAAAAGTTGTACACAATAGAACTGAGAAAATTGAAGATAAAGCTTCCGTTTTTGATTACAAAGGGTAGAGAAGGAAAAAGAAACTGCGCCTTAAAAAGAGTTGTTTCAATTTTGATATTTTTTTATTTTAAATCGTCATATTGAACAATCTTCCGACGCTTTAGTCAGGCGTAGTAATAAAATAAACTCTTGAAATTCAACCACACATGATCCCAAATTCTTTCATAACTTATTGAATAATATAATTGATTGTCCTTCTATACTTCGAGAATTAATTTTTATATACCTATGTACAACATTCGCACTAAAATTGTCTTAAGAGCTTGTCTGACTCATTAATCTGTATTAGCCGCTATGCCCGCCTTTTCACTAACTATATTTGCCTCCTACCATTCACTACATTTTAACTATTCCCTTTGATTTTAGTTCCATTTAATCAGGGATTGGAAAGTTACTTTTAAAAAGTAACTATGTTACAGTTACTTAATTAAAAAAGTATTTTTGTTACAGTTACTTAATATGAAAAGTAACGCGTTACAGTTACTTTTTAAAAAAGTAACGAATCACAGTTACTTTTCGAAATTTCAAATTATAAGAAAATTGAAATTTTTTCATTATCTTATCATTTTTCAAATATAACCACGATAAACGAAACATAAGCTCAAACAAAACACTGAAATTATAATTAATATTTTTTTATATTTAATTTTAATCTTTTACCCTGATAATCAGCCGACAACGAGTCCATCTGTAAACTCTCGGGTAGGTACTGACAGACAAAAATAGGGGTATCTCAAGAATGAACGTGAAATCTCTGTCTCCCTCCTCCCCATCCCTCTTTGAGGGAAAGGACTTTGTTGTTGGTCATTGTTGTAGAACCCAATCAGACAACACACAAAGGGGTTTGCACTGAGGGATCCAACCTGCTTGGCAGTTAGCGTGATTTGTTTCAAAACCCTTCTTTTCGGTAGATGCTTGTAATTGCAGGGCTTATTATGTGATACTTGGAAAGGTAAACACACACAAAGAAAAAATTCGTACTTTAACAATTCTGGCTGAAAGCCGCTGTCACACCTTTAGCAGATATAGTGGACAATTCTATTAAATGCTTTACTTTTTAACTCCCAAGAAAAGCTCGTATTTCGGGAATGCGAAATTTTCCCTTTTTTTTTCAGGAGTGGAATTTCAAAATACGCATTAGACAGCCTTCGGAAAGTAACGGAAAAGTAACGAAATTTTTCGTTACTTCGTTACCGCTAAAAGTAACTGAGTTACAGTTACTTTCTGAAAAATGTAACAGCGTTTCTCGGCGTTACCTAAAAAAAGTAACTGTTACAAGTAACGGCGTTACAAGTAACGCGTTTCTCCAATCCCTGCATATTTATTCTAGATTGAACTTTCTATTAGTAATACAAACTGTTCAAAATAATCACACAACAACAATAAATTACAAACTTTGTGTACTTGATATCATTCAAGAAAGTTTTTATTTTAATAATTTCATTGAAATATTACTACTTGACAAAGTGTTGAACGTTAGAAAAACTTATGAATTATGTTAAACAATTAAGAAATTTTATAATAAATCATGTATGCTTGCGAAAAGTTAAAATAACTTGTCAAAAGATCTCAATATGCAGAATTGTTCTAGTATTTGGAATATTTAGACTATTACCCATTGTATATAATTTTTCACATTTAAATTATTCCAAATGTCAAGAATTTTAATAAAAGTTATTTCTTAGAATACCTTAGCAATAAACATTTTGATTCCCATAGCTAATTTCTGCAATTTACTGGTAACACGAAATATTTTCTTTCATAATTCATAGGAGAATTTCAGAATAAAGAAAATAAAGAGTGGTAAAGTTGTAAATGTATCTAAAAATGTGGTTTTTCTACCTGTTCCTAAACATAATTTTGGAATTCTGTAACCCATATTTCTATATTTTATTGGCAACTATTTCTCAGGACTTAAACTCGGAATTTTTTTTAAATCTCATTCAGAAAAATCGCTTTACCTTTTAGCATTGTCGTGAGAAGTATTTTAATCCACGAATACTTTATAAAACGCATAAATTAAAACTTTTAATATAGAAATACTCGCTCTGTTTTTATACATTAACTATGAACAAAATAACTAACGTGTACATTTCAATTGTAAAGAAACCTTGACAGCTGTAATATTATTCTAGTAGCAAAAAGTATATCTAACGGTTCTTATTGAATGTCACTTTGATATTATTCTGACATTGAGTCATGTCATTTTATTGTAAGATGCAAATCGATATCATGTAAAATGATACAAAATATATATATCGTGATCTGATGTATCTTAAAATATGATATCGTGTAAAATATTCCTTTGTTACTGGGTTCATTCTCAACTTATTTTGATATCTGAACTTCACTGTTTTTCTATGTTTAAATTTTTTTTCTTGAAATTTACCATTTTTAATGTTAAAATCCTCCAAAAATTAACAGTTTTGCAAGGAAAAATAAATGCTTTAAATATATCGAATTATATCGCTTTAAGTATATCGAATTATTATAATATCGAATATATCAAAATTAAAAGCAATCGTTTACTAAAAATAACGAATATTTATAATATCAAGATGACTCTCAATAAAAAAAAATATGTTAATTTGTGCGATGTCGAATGGCAACGTCTGAGATGACAAGTAGTCATTATCCTAATTGGATTAACGTCTCGAGTTCCCATCGAAAATTCGATGGTGATACGAAAGAACATTTTCAAAAGGTTTTGTTCCTACCGACTTTTTAAGCCAACACGAAATTAGTGTGATAAAGAGGTAAGTGATATCTAAGACCAGTAGAGCACACAAATGACAAAAGTTACTTAAATATAGGTATACAGACGTTAGACTTGCAATTTGTTACGTTACAAAATAAACCATGTTAATTCAAATTATTATGTTTCAATTATGTTTATTCAATTATATTTATGTATATTCAATTATGTTTATCAATATATTTATGTTATATTCAATTATGTTATTCAATATATTTAGTTATATTCATTATGTTTATTCAATTATATTATGTTATATTCAATTGTTTTCATTATATTATGTTAATTCAAATATTTTTCAATAATTTGTTATTTAATATGTTTATTCAATATATTTATGTTATATTCAATATGTTTATTCAATTATATTTATGTTATATTCAATTATGTTTAAATGCGTATTTTGTTATTTATTCAATACACTTCCGTATAAGAAAATATCTATTTACATAACAGTTCCATGTTCGGGCCCGAGCATTGCCGAAATAACTATGCAGCTAAATGGTACGACAGAAAATACAACGCTCAGAGGGAGTGCACGTTATACAGAGTGTCCGTAAAAGAATGTCCGAGTTTAAAATTGTGACCTGACATCACGCCTTGTGATTTCTTCCTTTGTGGCTTCGTAAAAGATCGGGTCTACGTTCCACCCCTACCCCACGATTTACCAACCTTGTAAGGTAGAATTGCACAGGCTGTTGCTTCCATTACTCCGGACTTGCTGCAGACAGTATGGGAAGAATTGCATTTTCGTTTGGATGTGTGCCGTATCACTAAAGGCTTGAGCACTTATAGGAAAAACTAGGTTAGTTTTCCTTCAATGTCTTGTTTGATTTGTTATATTTAGTATAAAATAAACTCCTGTAATATACCATTGAAACTCGGACATTCTTTTACGGACACCCCGCACTTAAAAGTACCAAAATCACGTACGATGACACTCCTAAAAGTAACGTTGGGTTAAACTCTGTTTATCACTTAACTGTGGTTATAAATTATGACAACCGTCGCCAATAGTTTTCGTGTAACACTAGTGTGACAATGATTCAACCCACCCTCCCTGTAGAAAGTCCTTATGTTTTACTACTTAACCAATTTAGGTCACCGAAATAACACTTTTTTTTTCTAATGTATTTTCCCATACATCAGTCGCAATATTTCCAACCCACCCACAAATCAAAATAAAAAGTAACTTATAGCAAGATAGCATTTCTGCTATTTTCGAAATTTCTGGAACCCGCTGACTGAATTTGCTTTTGATTCGAAATGCTTTTTAATACGCGGTTAGTTAGACCACCTGAAAAGAATTAAATCAATTAAGTCTTATTTTTAATTACTGCCTAGAATGCCATTGTGAACACAAAATGACAGCCAGTCTGCTTTTACAAAAAAAAGTGCACATTTCGATTATGTTTAAGAGGGATTGTCAGTCCCATAGAGCTAATGTATTAGTTTTGGAATCACAAATTCCGTAGAAGTATTGCTTTGCCATGTTAGCCCTTTTTTTCCCAGGTATGGGCATTAACATGACATCGAAATGAAACAAATTTGAAACGAAAATGTTATCTAGTCATTTAATTATATAGTTTGAAAATATAAAATGCCAAAAATATACAGCAGATGGCGACACTATTTTAAACTTTCATCAATTAATAATTAAATAACCGGGTGTTATTTTCTTTTCAATCTTGTTTTAAATTGATGTCATAATGATTCCCAGACCTGATGAAAATGCGATAACATGGCAAAGCAATTCTTTTACAAAAGTTGTGATTTTAAAACTAATGCATTAACTCTATGGGACTGACAGTCCCTCTTAATTTGCTGCGTTCCTCTGAAGAATTTTAAGGAATTTTTTGCATATGTTTTTGCTGGTCTCTGCTTTCCCCTGTTGACAGTTTTGATTTTTTGAACTGCAATATATGTGTTAAATAGTTTATGAAAATATTGAAAATGTTTTTTTTTTAAACACGCGTGTACGGAATGTAAAGTTGAATCAAACTGCAATTGCTATGGTGAATAATTTTCCTAAATTTAATACCCAGAACAAACTTTTACAATTTTAAAAATGTAAAAAGAAATATATACTATTTTCCACTTCGTCCACTGTCACTATTTTCCACTTTGTCACTGCATGTCCGTGATTTTATTTAACTCTTTGTGCAAACCATAGTAGTTTAAAAATTTCATTTTTTTCCTTTTTGAAATGTGACATCAGTTACCTACCTTTTATTATTTTTGTCTATCTGTCTGAGTAACTGCACCCTCAACTTCTACACTATATTTTTAAAAAATTCTTTTTTTGTAAGTAATGTATCATATAGACTTATTATTTGCATTTTTTGTCCCCTGTGTTTCCGTCGCACAATAAGAATTTCTATGAGTTTTAAAATGACAAAAAAGTAGAATAATTTAGTTAATTCCAAACTTCTTGTTTATATTTCCAAATGGCACTCTAAATCACAAAACACACGTCATCAACGATTCGGTTCTAAAACAAGGATTTAGTTCTATTTTAAATAAATACGGCCCAATTAGCCACGGTTGATTTTTGTTGTTCTTTAAGAGTTGCCCTTCTTTATTTCTGTTTAAAATATTCCCTTTATTGAATAAGATGAAAGCCCTAGCAAAAGTTTAAAGGTGAACTTTTAACAATGCTATGTTGGCCAAACAAAATTGTAACTTGCATAATATCAATCGGGAATTTATTTGCTCCGTTATTGAATGATTTAACGCCTCAACTATGGCTAAAAAAATCTATTAGGGATGAGACTCGGAATTTTGAACCACGGGAAAGTGACGGGGCCGACGTAAAAATTAACTTTCTAGAAACTACATAGTGGCGCGTCCATATACTTTAGGCAAGGAAGATTTAAACTGCTTCAGTCCCATTTACACGGCGTTACTTAATGGCGAGTTTAAGCTTACTTTTCTTTTTTTTATTCGAAAAAATTAAAAAAAATAATAATAATAACTATTTATTGACATGTTGACAAGGTCCGTCCGTCTGTCCGTACCTTTCTATTTATAACTAAATTGCACTGACCCAACAACGAAATTTTGTTGAATGAATATGATTTATCATTTAGTCTCTTCAATGGTTTGAAATTGAATACTGCATTAATATATATATATATATATATATATATATATATATATATATATATATATATAATATATATATATATATATATATATATATATTAAAAGCCCCACTACTATCTATTTTTCCTTTAACTAATAATGAAAAGTAAAACACAGGTCTTTTAAATAGGACTTATAAGTGCAGTCAGGGTATAACGATTTGGCGCAGGCAACAAAAAAAATTTTTGAAGAATTTACTTTACCTTAATAGACTTTAATTTCCTTAAACCGTATAATTAAATAAAAAGTTCCACCTTGCCCCCATTTTCTCCAAATAAACAATGAAAAGTAAGCAGCGGCCTTATAAGTAATATGTATTAAGTACTATCAGTAGATAAGGGTTAACTTGGATTTTTTTAACTTATGACTTTTATTACAAAAAGCTTCATATTGAATGTATTTAGCCTTAAGGGGGAATGGGCGTGCTGGACCGGGGGTCACCACAGCAAAGTGCATCAGTGTTAATCCGATGGCGAAAAAAATATTTCCTCTGCCACATTTCTCCGGCTGTATTGAATATTTTTACAAGCGGATTTTTTATGTGATAAATGTAGCTGACTTACAGGTCCCAACCTTCCCACTTTTTGAAATTGGTTCGAATATTTTTTAATTTTCAATAAATAGTTGTACACAAAATATTCGAAGCAATTTCAAAAAGTGGGAAGAT